>JAAVUH010000026.1:0-429891 GCA_014899045.1 Fusarium palustre | reverse complement strand
GTGTTATTGTATGGACTGCCACCCACCCCTTGTAGTTAGTGGGTGTGGGGTTGCCGAGGCTATCTAATCCACCCCCAGATTCTCCAATTCAATCCTTTGAGTTGGATTTATAATAGGATCAACAACCTACCTACCTAAGCTAGTACAAAATCAATATAAAACAATCAGCGAGGGAAGTTTTAGACTTCAGTCCCAGACTTCAGAAATCCCCCCTAAGCCCTCCAACATAAAACAGTCAGTCATTATGGCCTCTAAAAATCCTGTTGCTCTGATCGTTGGTGCGTCCAGGGGCATCGGTCGTCAGGTGGCCATCGACCTCGCCTCCGATGGCTATGCTGGTACGTCCAACTACAACTAGTAACCCATACGTTAGTAGGTAGTCGTCTCGTTCAAACGAACTAACAGAGCGGTTCAAGTCGTTGTTGCTGCAAAAACTATCAGTGACCCTACAAATCTCCCATCACCTTTTCCACCAAATCCTAACTCATCTGCCTCAACAATCACAACCGTCGCTCGTGAAATCACCTTAGCAGGAGGTGATGCCACGGCCATTCAAGTAGACGTTCGCTATCCCGAGAGTATCGACTCCCTGATATCACAAACTATCTCTGTAAGTCAATTCATCCATCTTGAACCCAGTACTGATTCAGTGTCACAGACCTACGGCCGTTTAGACGTCCTTGTCTACAACTCTGGCGCCATATTCTGGGCTCCCGTCGCATCAACCCCGGTTAAGCGATTCCAACTCATGCAGCGCATTAATCCAGAAGGGTTATACGCAACCATTCAGGCTGCCCTGCCTCATCTCCCCTCTACAGGCCGCATCGTAGTCGTCAGCCCGCCCATCTATAGCCGTTTCTTCCGTGGCAAAACAGCTTATGCAGTAGGCAAGGTTGGCATGAGTGTCCTTACAAAAGGTCTTGCCATGGACTTTGAGCGCCAAGGGAAGAAGGATATGGCTATCACTTCTATATGGCCCGCGGTGGTACGTCTGACAGTACCCTCAGAAAACAAAACAGATGGCTAACACAAACTAGGCCATTGAATCTGCTGCTACAGAGCAATTTACACGCAAGAACCCAGAAGAAGCCAATGATCTACGAAAAGCAACCATCTTCTCCGACGCCATTCTCGCCATCCTTCAAGCTTCACCTTCCGTGGTCAACGGTGAACTGCTACTAGACGAAGACTTCCTACGTGATCATGCAGGTGTAATGGACTTCTCAAAGTACAACGTCGTGCCAGGCACTACACCACGGAGAATCATGCCCGCATCTCTTCCAGACTTGACAGTAGCAGAACAAGCAGATGAGGGTAAGAGGTACGATAGCACAAAAGCCAAATCCAAATTGTAAACTTGTTAGCAATCGCTATGGGTAGATATATGTAGGAAAATAAGGCCATTGTACAGGTAACTAACAGCATAGGGACATCAACCTTTACGGCCATGCATGTATGATATCCTCTAAAAACAGACACGTCTAATACCTCCTTGGCAGAGTCGCGTTCCCAATAACTCCTAGACATGATTACAAGCGTACACCCAACTCTTTGAAATCCCCTTTCCATTCCTCCCTGACATTTCCATAAAGCGGGAGTTTTCACTTGCGAATTCTCCGGCTGCCCAGCACTAGCTAGTAGTCGCGAGCTTGGCTAGGTGGTTCAATGCCCTGAAACGCCTCGATCTCCTCCATCGTCCTGTTGAACACCGCCATGACTTGGTCCATAACTCTGCTGCGGTTCCACTCACTTCTTGTCCGCCAAATTTCGTCCATGAGCTCACGGTTGATCTGTTCGAGCTGTTCGATGGTGCAGCCACTAGTCGCCTCCGTCACGTTGTTCAGTATCCCTTCCACTTCCCCTAGTGTCAAGGGCTGGGAAGCCGAGGTCGATGAGCCAGAATTACGTGCAGACTGTTCGTCGGAAATATGGTCGTTCAATATGCTCGCCATGCCGCCCACACTTTGGGCCTTGAAGCCCAATGATGTTCGCGCCGAAGAGGGACTGTCGGAGATGTTCGAAACCTGCATGTGAGCGCCACCTGCAGCGGCAGCCTGAGCCTGAGAATGCAGCCACGAGTCGTCTCCAGAGGTGTTGTGCCCAGCTATAATCAGTGTGTCAGGGATGTCACCCTGGCTGTCATCATCACCACCTCGGCTCTCACCGTGGCCTCCATTGGTCATCTGACTAAAGTCTGATGAGCGATGTGTTGAAGGGTCCGATGTTTTGGTTGTTGATGCCTCGTTGATGACAGCTGAGGGCGAAACTCCTGGTGGCAATGTTGTCACTACAGACTTTTGCGAGATTTGCGTCATTCCCGTATGGGCTACATTGAGTTGCTCGTGAGACTTTGGCGGGGGTCCCATCTCGGAGAGCGCCTGGGTATCGTTGTCGATGCCGCTCATCTGGGTGTCCTCCCGGATCGTGTTATTGATGCCGTTGCTCAGAAGCTGCAAGTCCTGACCTGAAGTACCATGGTCATTTGAGAGCGGGCTTCTTACCTGGAACCTTGCAGTCGTTCTCGATCCTGGAACCGCCACTCCGAGGGTAACAGGCCCCTGAGAATCACTATCATTACCACCCAGATCAGACTGAACACGGTCCACGAGTGACTGCATCGCTTTTCGCTTTCGCTCTTTCTCGGTGGCATCTTTTGCTCGTTGAAGTTGACGTCGATATAGCCCTTCCCAGTCAACTTGAGAAGTTTGGTTCTCGATACTAGCGACATCGACTTCGACGTTGCTGAGAAGTTCATTTGCCTTGAGGGTTCGCTCCTTGTCTCCAATATTTTTGGCATCCCTAGCAAGAGCCTTGATGTCAAATAGGAAGTCCTTTGGTCGGGCGTAGAAACCGTTCGACAAGCGCTCCTCGATAGTAGTAGTCTCGAGATTATAATAACACTTGCCACTCGCGGTGTCTCGAAGGACATCATTGTCATACTTGTCCTTGACGATCTCATATGGTCGGAGTTGGCCAGCTTCGATATCCGGTCGTACGAAGTTGGGCTCCGACTCGACGAAGAGGTATTCGATCTGAGCAGGAGGAATGACAGGCTGTCGGAACTTCTTGTACTTCCTGTTGATTTGGTCCATAATAGGTTGAAGCTGGATTTTGAGGGCGTTAAGCAGTTGGTGGTCCCGCTTCTGTGCAGCCTTCATATCCGCCTTGGTTGGGGGAGCAGGCTCAATAGGAGGGGCAACTGGAAGCTCCTCAAGAACCCTCTTCTTGCGGTTTTCGGGGTCGGGAAACTCGCGCGGCTTCTTCTTGGCATATTGAAGGGTGGTGCTGAAGTATTCCATACGGCATTCCTACATAAGTTAGCACAGCACATAGCATCAATGACCAAACAAGCAACACTTACCTTGCTTGGATTGTTGATCCTCATTTGATTCTTCATGGAGAACCCGAAGAAGTCACGGATGAGTTCGCTAGGGAGTTCATCCCTGTCACCCTCTGCCGTTGCCAAAAGAAGTACTGGATCAGTAGGGGCAATGGATCGCAGCATAGTTTTGAAGGTGGTGAGAGCGAGTGTGTTATGCAGCGCGGCATACCAGGCCTCGATGTTGGGAATGTAGATCACGCTGGGCTTGTGCCGCCTTACTTCCGTGAACAGACTAACAATAACCTGTTCCATGGCCTGGTATCTGTCAGTATATGGAGGCTTTCACGAAGGCATTGAACTTACCCTTCCGTCGTTCAAGATGCTGGGGAGATCAAAATTTTGAACATGAACTCCCTCGAAATAGTGAAGAATAGCAGATGAGAGGTAACTCTGGCCCATTCCGCTCTGGCCGTAGATGATAAATCTAGGCCGGAACACTCTGGATCTCTCGAACTCTTGTTGCATAGCTTCTCTGCCAAAGCCATGATCATCATCATCGAATTGCTCGTACATGGCTTCTTCGAGGGCTGTTAACTTCTTCTTACGGGGCAAGAGGCCATCGAGCGCCGACTTGGCAGCTGCCAGTTGATCACGAAGCAAGGGTTCTATTGACTTGGGCAGAGGCTTAGCGCCAGATGTTGCTGATCGTTCTGACGAGGGGATAAGTTTCTTGATAGACAACATAAAATCAGTTGCGTGAACACCAATCTTTTCGGGATCAACGACAAGCTTCTCCTTGGAGGCGTAAATCTGAGGATACGTTCGTTGGATGGCGTTGAGAGCAGCCTCCGTGCAGAGAGCTCGCAGATCGGCACCACCGTAGCCTTTTGTGTTCTCGGCTAAGGAATCCTTGAACTGGTTTGAGAGTCCCCAGTCTGCAGTGTGGATGTTGAGAATTGATTTTCGGCCCTCTATATCGGGCAGAGGGAAGTAGAACTCGCGATCAAATCGGCCGGGTCGACGAAGAGCAGGGTCAATGTTGTCGGGACGATTGGTGGCACCAATGACAATAACCTGGCCACGGCCATCCATACCATCCATCAAAGCCAACAGTGTCGAAACGATGGAGGCATGAATCTGCTCCTGCTTGCTAGATCGAACCGGGGCAAGACCATCAATCTCGTCAAAGAAGATGATACTTGGCTGAGTTCTCCTAGCCTCTTCAAACAGCAAACGAAGCTGTTTCTCGGCTTCACCGACCCACTTGCTCAGAGCGTCGGCACCTTTTCTCATGTAAAATGAGATTTTTCGACCGCCAGAGCCAACCGAATTGGCTAAAGCGCGAGCAAGCAACGTTTTACCTGTTCCGGGTGGACCATGGAACAAGACACCGCGTGGTGGAGTAACATGGAATCGAGTAAAGAGCTCGGGGTAGAGTAAGGGCAGCTGCACCATTTCCTTGAGCTGGTCGATATGTCCCTGCAGACCTCCAACCTTGCTGAAGTCAACGTTCAGGTCAACGCCCAACGGGTCAGCATCCGCAAGAGCCTTGCGGTCCTTAATTTTGCCGACGTTTGGTGCCGCTCCGGCTCCATCTAGGTTCATACCAGGAGCACCGGGAAGCAAACCACCAGGGGCAGCTGCAGACGTCGGAGTCATGCCAATATTTCCAACAACGCTAGAACGGTGCACCATTTCATCGTCGCTGCTGTCCGAATCAACACCGCCAGCTGCACCAGTGCCCCAGGGTCCATTGAGAAGAGCGCCAGCACCACCGCCTCCGCCGAAGGGCCCAAACGTGGTGTTAAGGCTGCGTTCCCAGCCTTGACTAGCACCTCCGCGTCCACGTCTAGCACGCGGTTGCGCCGTGGGCGCTTCAGCTTCTTCTTCCTCAATGTTAGCTGAGGTGAGAGGCGGCATGTAGTAGTTGACTCGTGTTCTTGCTCGTCGAGTGTTTTCTTGATAGACGATGGGCGATTCCTTCCTTGGACGGCGACGACGAGAACGCGAGTCCTGCCTAAGTTCTCGAGCTTCTTCGTTCAGTTCATCCAAATCAAAATCGGGTTCTTCATCTCCAGAATCTCCACCACGGCGAGATCTGGCAGGTCGAGAGCGCCGACCTCGAGGAACCGGACTATCGACATCGTCTGGATCTTGACGGGGTTTCTCTGCATCAGAAGCCTCTGCATCATCTGATTCGTCGCCGGGCTCGAAATCACTGCTGACCTCTTGAGACTTCTTGCTAGATTTTCGAGTCAAGCGACGAGACTTCCTGGGGCCGGCATCGGACTCGGCTTCTTGTGGTTGAGCAGAAGCATTGGCGCGACTTCCACGAGTCCTACGCGTAATAGGCACATCATCATCGTCATCATCCTCTTCTACCGTCTGCACAGGAGCGTCTTCTCCGGGTGCATCTTGATCAACAGCATCTTGCATGTCTTGATCAACGATCTCTTGTTTTGTAATCTCTTCAGGATCCTGAGTCAATTCGTCCGGCTGATCGGCTTCTCTGACCTCCCTGAAGCTGCTCTCCTGTGTAGCCTCTTGAATCGTTTCGGGGGCAGATTTTAGGCCCTTGAGACCGCGAGTAGTTCTTGTGCTCCGCGCGAACGTCTCGGGGCTTCTACTCCTAGAGTCTCGGGACGGAACAGCGTGTTTTCCAGAGTTGGAGAGCTCAAAAAATTCCTCCGCTTCTTCTGTGTGAGCTCGGGTCGTCCTACGGGGCGCAGGTAACTTGTTGCTGAGTTTCAGTCTGACGACTCTGGATCTGGTTGTTTTGACGGGCTCCTCAACAGGTTCACCCTCGGCGTCATCCTCCTTATTGTCTTCATCATCGTCAGGCTTGACATCGTCGTTACCGGCATTGTCTGAGTCATCGCCAGTAGCCGATTCTTCTGCCTCGCGCTCGGGGCTGCTTTCGAAGTAGGTGTTGTGCTGGGTAGCAGCCTTCCTGGCACGACGACCAGCTGCGTTCACGGGTGCTTCCTCGTCATCCTCTTCTTCGTCGTCCTCTTCAAAGAAGTCATCCTCGTTACTATCAGAGACTTCATCCTCGTCGTCGTCGATATCCGATCCGCCATACCCGTTCTTGCGTCGGCGACCGGGTCTTCCACTACGAGAACGACTGCTCTTCTTGTTGGTCTTTCGCGGTGGTCCAGCTTCTGTGGGGTCGAAGTTTTCGTCTTCGGGGTCTGATTTGTTGGGGTCGAAGTCCTCGAGGACTCTCTTCCGCTTGCTTACCATGGTTATCTAATGGGTTCGGCGCAGATTGTGGTGCTTATGATACGGGCAGCGGATGTAATCGAGATTTTGCGGTTCTGCGAAGAAAAAGGGATGTCAGTAAGGGATGCTTCGCGTGATGGAGGATCGGAGCTCATGTGCGCAAATGATGCGATGGGGTCAATAGAATCACAATGCCTTGGTCGGATTATTCTTGGTACAAACTCACCTTTTACATGAACGTGTTTTGCAGGATATCAGGTTAAGGCGTGCATGGGCGGCGTGAAGACAAGCACTCAAAGCTCTGGCTTACAGCGCGCTCAGGATCGGCGCAAAAGCGTCGGAAGGGGTATTAACCTAAACAACCAAACAGCGCACTATTTTATAGTGCGTATGGCTGATTATGGTGATGAAATGGACATAAACGCGGGTAAGAAAAACAAGAGATTGATGTTTGATGAAGTCGGTAGTTGCGCGTTTGTTCATTGTTTGAAGTCTTGAGGTCGCGCCAAACCCAACCAAAACAGGAGTGGGTCCCAGTTGCCCTGAGCTGTAATTGGTCAGCTGCACGAAAACTCCATGAGATTAATTGAGATGTGAAGCCGTTTCAGTTTGGACATGAATGCTGAATAAAACGGTAAATACTTGACATGACTTTTGATATGGATTTCTGTATCTTTTTTCCATCGTTCAGATTGACTTTTGTCTCCAGATTCGTTTTTTCCACGTCTCGACGCGTCTCGAGCCTCTTTGCGCATTCAATTCCTTATCTCATTTTCACGTATTCCGTTCGAGCAATTCGACTTACACGAGCTTTATCAAGGATTCTCATCGGAGCCAAAGCTCAATGTCAACTTCAAGCTCCATAGGGCTGATGGTTGACAACCGACAGCGTGTAGCTCCACAGCCGGTTAATCGGCGGGGGATCATGCAGCGACGGATGATTAGATGCTGCCTTGTTATTCAGGCATTATCATCGGAGATAAGATCTTGCATGCATACATGCACCCACTCATCGTTGTACATCCGTTGACTGTCATTGGTGACTGCGTAAGCTGTACTTTTACGACTAAACGTCTCACATCAACATCCAGAGTGGTGAATGAGAGGTTTTTTTTTTTTTTGATAATTTCTGTATAGGTCAACGTATTTACTAACAAATTCAGACTGCATGGTGACGTAGAAACTGCAAAAATTCGAAAAAAGAGGCGGAAAGTAGAATGCCCTTCATATAAAAACTTGGATAAGAAAACGAATACTACCATGTTGATTCCCCCGGGTTGGCTTTTTTTTTTCCTTATGAAAAGGACAACTTGAAAGATTACGAGTTTAACAGATTCGAAGACCGACATCGTCCATTTCCACGTTGCAAATACATCAAATTCAAGCAGGTGTAACCTACCCAGGCTACCCTATGCTTCCGGCCTAGTACTAGCAACCCAACCCAAAATGACCCCAGTGATACGTGCCACTATCCCCGGACCCTATTTTACTATTTTTCGTCCTTTGTTATACGGATGACACGGCAAACCCACTTTGCCCCAAGCATTGGCATGATTATCACAAGCCTTGGCACCTGCGACATCGCCAAGACAGACGCGTAATCCGAGGATCGTTTCGAAACCGAGGCATCATCTTAAAGCAGAAACAGGCTAATATGGCATGATCAATCATCGTAGCACAGTATAAACCATAAACAGAATCACTGAGGCCAAATTTAGAAATGAAGTTACAAAAAAATGTTCTATATATACTAAATATGTATGTATCGGTTCGGATTCATGGACTCGTTACGAATAATGCTACACAGAACGTAATCATACAAGTCGTCTCCCTTGTGGTACAGTCTTCCCACTGATTTCCCGTCTCTTCCACCCTCCAAAAGGGTATCTAATGCGTGTAATTGGTTTCTTTCGAATGAATGGTTGAAATGTCTTTTCTTCTTTACCACACAAAAGACGCCACGCCTGCCAATAAGAGTGCCCGTCCCGTACCAGCCAGTGACGTTTAATTTCTGAGTGAAGGAAGGTGATACAAGAGTAATAAAAGTAAAGGGTCGCTTGGATGGGTGCGGGTGATTAGGCGGTCTGCTGATAATCTGGTGACGCTGTTACAGACTTTGTTTATCGTTCATGCTCATTATGCTCATGTTTGCATGGAAATTAATCCTTGCCCAACATGGCTCGAGCAAGGTCTGCCAGGGATGGGCCACCAAATAGGAACTGGCTCGAGTGTCTTCCACAGTAGGTGTGAACGTTGACGTTGGCGGGTTGTGGTGCGGGCTTGAACCAAGAGCGGGATGCTTTGGCTGTGGAAGAAGCCGAAGACTTTGTGGTGGAGGTAGAGAGTTCGCTTGCGTACGAGTTGGTACGTTGCTGGAAAGGTTTCTGTTAGTTGAATGGTCTAGACCAGATTTTGAGTTTTGGGAGATGGAACTTACCTTGCTCTCCATAAGCGGGACTGGCTCACGGCTACGACCACGCTGCTCTTCCTCAGAGGTTCTGTTGTTGCGAGATCCGAAAACCATTTTGAATGTTGGAAGTTGGCGAGTTTGATTAAAAGATGAGTTTTTGTTGTTGGGGTATCGTTTGTGTATCGTTTGTGTAATAGGCCTTCGAGGCAGTTCAGGTCAAGTCTAGTCAAGGCACTCCTGGTGCAATCTAAAAGATGTCAAGGAATGTGTTGACTGTTGTGAAGAATGAGTGGGTGTTCTGATACTTTGTTCGACTGATGATGATGAGAGGAGCAAGAATGAAGATCAAGGGGGGAAGGAGCTCCCTTAAATAAAAGATCCTTTGTGATCAGAGCTGAGGTGAAGGGACCCCGACACTTGTTGGACTGGTCCCATTCGCATTCTCATTCATCCTAATCCTCACTAACGTACCCCAAGCCAAGCCCAGGTCTGGGCCCAAGGAAACGCCAACCCTTGTTGCTACGTAGCAAAGCCCTATGAAAGGACGCTAAACTATGCGCGATGTCAGCCGGAAGCCTTGGCCCGTTCTTGGTATGACGAAGTGCAGATCCGACAAGCTTACGCGCGGGTCCCGACTAAGGATACGATGCGACATTGTGGCTATCCCTTTTTCACCTTTCGAGCATGGAAGATATCTAGAAGCTATGTGATCGACTACAAGCCAGCCACTCACGAGTTAACTGGAAGTCAGTGATCTGCTCTTTACATGTGGTACAGTATATCACAGTACAGACAATCAACAGAACCTGTTCTACCTGCTCTAAGAGACATATTGTCAATAACAAAGCCAGACATTAGGTTACTGCGCATGTACAATAATTAGACATGATCATACTTAAAGTCTAAGACAGACAACTGTTGACAAGCCCATCACCCTTGTCTCCTCTCTTTTCTCTTTCCTCTCCACTTTCTCTCCATCAACCGCATTCCAGTGACGCATACCGTACGGCACGGCAAATTCGGATCCGAAAGGTTGACGATGCGGGCCCCGGTTGGTCCCACAAAGACCGGAAGCTCCGAAGACCCATCCGTGCCGGTACCCTGACAGGCCTGCTTCACCTGTTATCTGTCATCGCCAAGCAGTAAGCAGAGGTCACGAGGAACCTCGCTTCCCCACTACAACCCCATTTCTAGAAGGCCGCTAGAAGCAAATCCTTACATGCAAGATTGTACATCTTCGAAGTGATTCGTTGATCCGTAACTTGGGAGATAAGATTGACAATGAGAATGAGGGGGTCACACTCAAGCTGGGCGTTCCTCGTCTCAGCCTTGTCCAATGCAACATCGGTTTGTCTTGGTCATGTCATGGGAGTAAATCATAAGACACCTAGGATGAACAATTGTTGGTCAATGGCGTTTTAGCCTCATGCAAGTATTTCTGTTGCCTGATGATGGTTCCGAAAATGAGCCTAAATTGTTTGGTTGCGATCAGTTCATGATTGATCTGCGTCAGATGCTTACTATGTAACGTCGATTGTATTCGGTCGAGATCTACATCATTGGGCATTGATTTCTAGCTATTATCAAAAGTGGCTGGCATCTGACCTCAATTCTATCAAAGAAACTCATGAAAACACTCAATCAACTGTCATACTTCATTTTGCTCAAAATAGCTATGCGAGACCTGTATTCTCTAACCGAAAAATAGTGTTGCGAAACGTTGCATCGGCATCTTCCAGACCTAACAAGACGATCTAATGCAGCCACAACAGCCCAAACCCTTTATTTTTAGTGAGTCACTGTCATCGGGATGACGCTGTCGGCTTGAGCAAAAGCCATGGTAACATATCATGTTTACGCCGGCATGTTCCAGCGATGAGGTCGCTTGTCTGACTGACCTTGCAGAGGCCGTCCAAGTTTATCTAAACGGCCCTACCGCTGCCAACCACGACTGACGCTATAGCCACGAGGAAGTTTCTCCAAGTTGTCGCACTCGCTTTGTAACTAACTACAAACACTAAGAAAAATTGACAGGCTTATCTCAGCATTCGCCAAGCGTCGCCAAGAACTCTTCTGTAGGTATTCTTGGCTGTGTCCCGGCCTTGGCAACACCGTGCCGAATATTGCTTGGCAAACCAGAACCTAAAGTTTCATTCGCTACTCCGTATCAATTCATATCTGTAGGGTTCCATACCAAACAAATAAAGTTGCAGTTCTCTTGCTCTGAGATACAGGAATTGATCAAATCGCCAGCTAAATTGTCGGCCAAATAATACAAAAGACTCCGAATGACCCGAGAGCATCATCATCTCTCCAGTCTGAACGGTGGATGCCTCAGATTTATCTACACGAACTTGGTCTTTGTGAAGACGCGAATGTTTCTGACGCATAGAACACTTGCATGCTCTTGGTCTCTTACTTGGGCGCTTCTTCCACTTTCCTCATTCCCCCCAAAAGAGATATAACACTTATTAATCTTGCAAGGTTTGCCCAAACTGCTCATACTGTCTTACGTTATTTATGTCCTACCCGGGCCATACTGCTGAGATCATAGCACTCTACCCTTTACAGAGATCGATGGTCTATCGCCAGATATATATGCACATAGACTTGAATAAGCAGATCTATAGGAAAGTGACTGTAATGGGAGAAATGATATGCAAAGTATGGCGTGTACTGCACGTTATTATCTGGCTGATACCGACTTGGCAGACGTCCTTACCTGGATCTGTTACAAAAGGGTTGAAAGGACATTAGCTCTCATTAGACCAAAACTATGTATTACAAGTGAAACAAACCCGTTCATTGTATTCGAATGCATCCAGAGTGGATTTACCTTTATCTGGCCTCTTATCAGAAGCCCTTCTTGCAAATTCTTTACGAGCGGGACAAAAGTCTGCAGTGATGTCTGAGATACAAATTCCGACAGACCGAAAACTCTATACCCGGATGTAAGACAGGGCAATTTAGGCGTTATTTATGTTTCCCATAATGCTAGAAGAGATTCCTGTCAACCACCAACCAAGGGTTCCTCGAGTTGGCACACCATTCTCGTCCATCTTGAACCCCCCATTCATACCACAAACCTACCTCTGTATGGGTAGCTCGAGCATTTTAGTTTTCCTGTATCATGTATTGGATCTCTTTCGGGCAATCTGTTGCGGTCGTGCATCACTGGAACCAGAACTGAAATAGTAAAATAGCGATCAAACGTATTGCTATGTTCCGTTTTATGTCCCCCACCTACTCTAGACTTCTAATATGCTACCTGTATAAGACCTACGCGTCTCTGTATCATTGTTATTTATGCTGCTAGGAAGTTCCAGTATGTAGGAAGAACTGATCCATGTAGCATATAGTACCTGAAACTTCAAACACTGGACTCCGAAATCAACAGTTAAAACACGTAACTTCTTAGAAACAGAGCACCATATGCAGGAGATCCCACTATCGTTATCAAGGCTTTGTAAGGAATATAGGACGAAAAATTGAGAAACACCCTTGTCCCTTTGACATGACCGTAGTCATTATAGAGAGATACACATCTAAGCAAGCATCATTCTCTCAGCTAAACAGAACAGCAATAGGCGGAATACATAAATATTTCACTAAATGGTAGAAAATATTCCGTTATAAGATAGTCTCCGTGCCGTCAGTTACTTCCCGTACCTCTCAACAACGCCCACTAGCAAGCAATTGCTCCGACTGATTCAATAAGATCGTCCTTCGGTTTGGGATACGTTCTCTTGTCAACAGCTGCATAACCCTTAGAAAACTTATCCAAAAGACGGGCAATCCATCTCTGCTCTTCACCAGTAGCAAACTCATACACAATGCGCACAGCAAACCCAACTCGATACGGTCCCATAGCGCCTTGTGCTACAGACTCTATCGAGCGCAATATCTGCTCCACGAAATAGCGAGAGGACACGCCTGCATTGGCTCGTGGTGTCCCACACTCGATCAATGTTTGTTCAAGAATGAGCATACTCGCCCAATAGCCCATGAGCAACGACCCGGCAGCCGCCGATTGATGTTCCAACACTGTCTCGAACAGTGAAGTCTCCGGATCGGTAGGTAAAGTCTCGACAGGTCGTGGAAATTCGAGAACATCAAAATCTTCGTACCATCGTACGAATCTCTCATGACTCACCAGAGCCATCTGGGCTAGGGCGGAGACTTTTCCGGGCTCGACAGAGATGCCAGCCCTGTTGGCTTCGCGAACGAGATAACCCCAGTGTATGACAGGTGAAAGCTGGGTCAGGTTCGCGAGAAAGCCATCGCCAACGCGAATATGACCGATCGGGGTATCAGCATTATAGATAAGACGTCTTCCGCCATCAAACATAACCTGATTCCATTCCGGCCGTGATAGGAATAATTCTTCCTCACCAGGGTAGAAAAAGTCGCCTATTATCTAACAAGGGGATCGTGTTAGTTGCACCCCGCTATGGTAACATTGTCAAAGCCGTTGAAGGGATGAAAGATCCACCTGGGTTGAGTTACCAGGATAGCAAATCCACTTGGATTGGGTAGTTCGGTGATATGTGAGATGCCATATCGCGCCATCTCAATGCAGAGTAACCCTGCCGGTGACGAAACGAGAGATATGCTTGAGGCACTGCTGTCACTACGCTGCTAATTGGTTATCCTTGAGAAATATTCTCTAGTCTTCATGCCAAACCTCTTTGTCACTTGACAAAGAGGCAATGCGAGTTTCTAACCCTTCGCTCTGTTTCTATAGTTGAAGGGAACTAAGGAACGTACAAGAACGCCACGAAACGACAGTAACATGGCGGCATCCCAACCCTCTGCGTGAGCGGCTGGCCCTCTCTGTTCCATCAAAGTTCCAATGCCTTTGGCATGTTGGAGCCAGGTTTCGGAACTGTTGGTTCCAGCAAATAGCTAAAATGAATGAGCTTCTTTACCTATCAGAGTACAGTGAGAGAGAATCACCTCGAAATAGCATAGGAGTATAGCGGCGCATAACGTCTCAGGTGTTTTCCATTCTGTAGAGTGTCGGAGAGCCGCTTGTAGTTCGCTGAGTGCCAGTCCGTAGATAGTCCGGCTTTGAGCGACTAGAGCTGCATCGGAGCTTGCTTTTCCAGCGAGATGCAAAGCAAAAGAACAGACAGCGCCATCTAGAAGAGCTCGTTTTCCTAATCGATCAATATTTAACCATGATAAGAGTGTAGATACATCAGTGGACTGGGAGTAGCTAGAGGATGCTTCTACCATGTTAAGAAGAAGCGGCCCTCTTGGCAGTCCCGGCTTCAGCAGGGTTGGTGAGGTCTTGACCAGAGACCACGTTGGTGAGTTGGTTATTATAGGGGTATTCTCAGGATCATCAGAGGCAGATATACTGGATGAGGATCTGGCGGATGATGACTCGGCGGGTTGTAATCTTCGACCGCGTTGGCGGATCAAATGTTTTCCAGCATTATTGTTGACGAACTTGATATCACGATCATATCCCGGACATGCAGTGCCATACTTGGAGCAATTCCTGCAGGCGGGTCTGAGACCATCACATTTGACCTTCCTGGTTCTGCAAAGCTGGCAGCCAGTACTCCGGGGTACCCCAACTGCCAGTTGTAGTCAGTCCGAGCCTAGTTGGTGTTTGCGGTTGGATAGGTGCTAACCCATGGCCAATGTCGATGTCAATCAATGGAGTTGCTTGTCTTGCCCCTGCTCAAGTTCAAAGAGCTCACCGCTGGTTCTCAACCACCTGTGCCGCTATCGAGTCTGATGAGATCGAAGTGAGCCCCTCCCATCCAGCGGCTCAGCTTCCCGAAGCGGTCGGCAAAGTTGCGAGAAATTGCGTGGGCAAATAATTGCAGTATAGCGCAATAATACTGTAGATGCGGGAGAGGCGCACGGAGGAAATGATTTGCACAGCCGGTTCGGCCCTTGTCAAGCTTCCCTGTTGCTTTGTGATTTGAATGACAGACAGTTTTGGTTGTCGCAAGTCACGGAGGTTCAAGGCACCTGCTGACTTTATGTACCTTTTATCTTGACAGCGTACCGTACCTGCCTCACATTGCTCAATTTTACATACACTTACTATTATGCCTACCCAAAACAGGCAATTGGGAAACCTACCTAATGAGAAACAGCAGGTCTAACCAACAAATCTGGCAAGAACGAATTACTCGCATATGCACAATGACTTTGGCAAGTAGGTACCTAGGTACCTGTAATGTGATGTCGACTTACCGGGCCATCAATTGCTAGAATTAAGATGTCCAAATATCTGGGGAAACCAGGATTTGCTCTCTTCCAGGGCCATCCCCGAGGTTCTAGACATGGCAATTCGGATATTACAATGTGAGACCTACCTGAATCGAGCTATATGCATACATACATTCTACCCGTACCTACTTCACATTGACTCATGTATCCAGTCATCTTGTCGGCAAAGACTATCTAGACAGGACAATCACACCGAAATTGAATGATGTTAAATACGCCTATCAAGTCTACGGCATTTGACGGTAATTAATCGCGGGAATTGCTCTTCAGAGACAACGCTAAAATATTGTCGAGACTCCGCGTTATATCCACCAAGGGGATGAGAGGAAATGAAATGATTTACGGTCCCGCTGTAACCAATCTATCTGAACATAGGGGCATCGGAATCGATAGTAACCACACCAATGTACGCTGCTGAACAGGAGGCGAGATGATTCTGAACGCTCCTTGTAATATAATCAAGCCATGGATGAGGAACTGATCGATCTACATTGTCCAACAAGCGTTTCGTCTTCCTGGCGGTTCGCAGATAAGCCTGTGCGAGCAAAACTAAATACACCGAACAATATTAAGGCATGGAGTTTAATGGGGTTTTGATACCAATCTATCCGGAATCCACTGACGAAATCGTTGGCTGGAGCGGATCCCCGTCAATCGAGAAGTTGTGAAGGGACTGTTGATCAACGCTTATGGCGGCGGTGATATTACTTGAGGTTGATGGGTAGCCGCGTCAACCACTAGTCTAGTTACCAAGTACCTACCTATATTGGACCCTTCATCACCATGACCTTCATCAGGTGGTCTAGGAGGGAATGACCTGTGAGGCTTAAGGACAACTACAACCGAGGTTCAAAATTACGCCAATCTGGTCTGCCACAGAGCCGAGATTCAAGTTCGTTTCTTCTCTACCTTCCAGACTCAACCCCCATGATTTTCTTGTCGTGTCGAGGTGTGATTGAGATTCCATCCGTGGCTCCAGGTCAAGATCAGCATAATTAAGCAATCTATAGATAGAGCATTGCCAAATCGATGTTAATGTGCCTGATAGACCCCATGCCGAGCTTGTTTCGGTCATTGTCCACCTACCCCAGACCCGTATATTTGAGTCAGACAATGATTGGTATGCAAGTGACGATGCTTTTGTCGGTGAGCACAACGGTCGAGATGCGCTATCACTTAGCGATGCATTTATTGCCGAATTGAGACCGTCTTTCTTTTCTATATATGACTTGCAATGTCCATCATCTATGGCTCCAGTATCGATACAAAGCATTGTCTTAGATCCCTGTCACATGCTGTGTGAATGATTGTGCTGTACCTGCTTTGCTGTATGTTTATGAAAACATGACAATCTCGATTAACGATAGAACCGCTACATAACTACTATTATTATTCCTCGCGCTCAGACACTCAAGTTATTTAGGGTTCGCCACGCATCCATAAAGCCAAACCCCACGCAAAACAAGTTCTGCAGTGGAGGTTTTCCGACTGATGATGGAGAAACCAGCGGATCCAATTCTAAAAATACGCGGATTGCTTGCTTGCTACTTGGAACAGGCAGGCAGATAATCAAGGTGTCAGTCATCTCGTCATGGAAAATTCCAGCACAACCCTCATAATGAATGCCATAATGGATCATCTTGTGAATAGGAGAGGCATAAACTCATGCAAGGGCTAAAGGCTGTAGTGAAGCCGATGGATTTCCAAGGAAAACATAGGAATGTCTCTCAGGGTGAGAGTCACTAAAGATGGTGTCGTGTAGAACATGTCTGATAAATCCCCTCCTATCAAGATCTCTCGTTTACCTTTTTTCCAACGTGCATAGGTTTAGGATCCACCGGGTCTCACGTCTTGCATCGGCGACTGAGCCGTTGAAGTACAGGAACTTACAGCAGCTTCCATCACTATCGGACGTTTGTTTGTGTGAGATCCACGCACTGCGGACATTGCCTCGCAGCAAGCTACTGCAAGCCATGGACGCGATGCTTCTGCCGTCTCAAATCGCCTGTTAGATATATCAGACAAGGTCTCAGGGCTATCGATGCGCGGGAAAGACCCAGCAATTCTGAACCAGTACTTCAAATGCCAAGAAGTAGGTCCATCTGGATAGTCGGGACCAAGTTTGTTTAGTCGAGGCACAGTACAATACCCGTAGCTTGTTATGATCTATCCATGGATACGAACCAGACCAACTGTGTGGTTTCCACCTTTGTACCTAACAGGCCTCGACAAGGACCCGGTGCAGCCCTGTTTGTAACCTTCAAAAATGTATAATTATTTGTCCTCGGTCGCAAAATTTCTCACAGCGAGTCATTCGCTCGGGATCTTTCTGATATCGTCTTCAATAGCTTGCCTAGCTTTGAGCTGTTGCTCACGTCGAAATGTTCAACCCATCGTGTCGCCAAGGCAGACCAGCTCAACCTAAAGCCACTATCCAATTGTCCGGACTCTTGCTCAAAGAAACACCCCGAAAAAAAAAAGCCTTGACCTTTTTCAGACGAGACGCACACAAGCGCGAACTCCTAAAGCAGCTAAAGCGTTGACAATCAATCGTCCCTGTGGATGATCGGCACGAATATCTAGTGTGCTTATTGGCACGTCTGTTTAGATTTATTAGTCAGCTAGGATTCCCCTGAATGATCCCTTGCTTTGAGGCTTTGAGTCCATGTATCGGACACGAACAGCAGGCAAGTATTTTGTGCAGGCGGATAATCATCACAGGACCCCTGGCAGCTTCCAGAGACCCCGAAATCTTCTGACTCTGTTTTGACTGGATCAGTTTGAGACGACAGCCAACCCAGCTGCCCAGGTACATCATACAGATGAACTGACGGGCTAAATTAAGGGACTTCATCTTAAGCACCACGATAACCTCGCACATAACAGCACCATTGTTTGAGCTCTCTCCGTTCCCGCCAGTCGGTCGCTGAGCATTGCAACAAAAGGAAGCACAGATAAAAGCCATTCGTCAGCACGGACAGAAAAACTGTTCCTTAGTTAATGCCGGAATATGCTTTCCTCGTGTCAAAAGACAGCACAACAGAGCACAGCAGATGAAAGAAAAGCACTTGAACGGGCCACTCTACCCAGCCTGACCTGACCTGAACAAACCAGACCAGACCAGACCAGGCCCCGGGATCCATCATCCATCATGCTTCCCTGTCCAACTAGCGCAGGATGGGTCAATGCCACAGCCAGAGCGGTGGCCAATGAACCAATGAGTCGCGTTTCTGGCATCAACAGACCTGCTCAAGTCTCCCTGAGGCCGTGGGATTTTGATTTGGGGAACCCTGAGACAGGCTCCACGCAGCACCTCGTGTTTGGCTCAAGTGCGGGTGAGGCAAGTGCGAAGGTAAAATCGAGAATGCCAACAGACGGAGAGAATTGGCTTACGACGTCTTGCCCCTTGTCCCCTGCATGCTTATTATGTATGTACATACATACAGGACCAGAAAGTCCTGTGCGTACTGTACTCTGCTTTATCTCCAGGACAATTGTCTCCACATAGACGATACGTTCTTTTCGAATGTCGCGTTGTTATTATTGTGATGGAGCCGAAAGTTGCCCATCTGGGTGGGTGAGCAAGATGCTAGGTGCTTTTTCTCTCAAGAATCAACTCTCTGATTTGGGGCTACTATCAGCAGCACGAACGACCGTCACGCGGCCCCACTCGACAGGGACCGTAAATACTACTTGAGATAGATGGATGGATGGACGGATGGACGCCAGTCTGTGAAAAGCTTGACTGTACAGACAGGTCGGGCTTGTCTGCCTGTTAAGAATGTGATTTAGCAGTGAATGTTCTACAGCGTTGTTAAGTTGGATTTAAATCCATCCATCGCTGTCAAGGGGTGCCACTCCCGCAGAGCCCGCTATAAAAGTCCCTGAGCCGATAAACTTAGCCGCATCTTCCAGTGGACTATCCAACTGTGCAGAAAGTGGGTACTAACTAACCTCCTACACGAGTTGAGAGGATAGGTACCGGTACGGGCGCAGGTACTTGGGCTAATGTAGCATTTGGTGAGGTGCTCGCAGGGTCTGTCCAATCCAATCCCAATCCCAATCCTCTGTCCTCTGTCCTCTGGGCTCGGGTCTGACTAGGACTAGGAGTAAGAACAACGGTAACACCTCACCTCACTTCTTTTTTTCTACCCATCACCATCTCAACTTCATACTCGTTGTTTCTCCTTGTTCTGGTGTCATTCTACTCTTTCCTTTCTTCTTCCCTCCTCATCATCGCCATCACCTTCGCCTGTTTGGCCTTCTCAGCCCCTCTTCTAGACGGCTCGACCTTTGACACTCCAAATTGCCGTGCCCCCTTTCTTCGGCCGTCGCTTTCCCCGAAATCTCCCAGAAGCCGCCTTCGAACACTTTCAACCTACCACGCTTCTGCATCTTATCTCCTGTGATCGTTTGGCCTCATCTAGACCTCGACACTTGTAACATTGGCATTCGCACTTGCCTCGCATTTTGCCTTTGCTCCTTCCAGACCGCCGTGACGATCTTTCAACGACGGGGCATCTTGCCTAATCCTGCCGATTATAAACCTCTCCGCGAGCGAACTTCGTAAAACTTCGACTCTGGCCTTACTCGTCAACCTCATTATCTTCGTTATCCCGAACCATCGACGAACCTCTCATGTTCCGTTACAACTAGGCCGAGATTCAAGTTGTCAAAGACGACTCTTGATCTTGTCCCCAACCTACTACTAGCAAATATCCATCTCGTAGCAGAGTCTAGCCTGCTCGCGGTAAAAGTGAGCTACTTTCTCAGCACGATCAGTTTCTTTTGTTTCGGGTCGCTGGCGTCCTACATCATCGCCTACTCCTCCTCTCGTTTGTCATAGAGATATCAACATTAAAAAAAAAAAGGTAGGTTGGTTACGCAGACCGTCTTCTGCCACTCCGCGGAAACCTTACCTTTAAATAGCACACGTTAAGCCGTTCATGATGTATTGGACTTGTGAACACACGACTTTTGAAGAAACAAATGCTAACGATTATTTGCTCAGCTGCTTTTCAAGTTGCAATCCGATTGCATTGAGAATTGTTATCATCTACTATTCCTTCCAGCAAAGACCGACAACAATTAACAAAAGCAACTCTCGCGAGGAGGCTTATTGTTGCCGGCCGCTCTAACGCCTACGAAACGTCGACGCAAACTATGGCTGCACTGGTTCAAACCTACCCCCAGCAAACTGCAACGGTTACAATGCTCCAGACCAGACCGGCTTCTTCGACAGGCATGATACCCAACAACCAAGGCCAGAATGGCCACCAGTATGCGGGAACTTCCCAGACCCCAAGATATGCTGCCCCTTCCCCCACAGGCTATCGTGGTAGTTCGGCTCCTGTCCAGCAGTACGCCTTTACAAGCACACCTACTCTGAACCACGGACAAACGTGGCAGCCTCAGCAAACTCAACTCTCCCGGACTTATAACCCTAACGCCAACTATGGCGGACGTCAGTTCAGCTCTTCAGGGACAAACATGCAGCAGTACAACGCCATGGGTGTCGGGCAAACCGGCGCTCGTGATGATTCGGCCATTCCCCAGCGACGAAACGTGGTGCCCGCTCCTCGACCGCATTCCGCCTTCCTTGCTGGGCCTACACAGCCAGTCTCTCCCACTTCACAAAGTAAAGCAGCACCAGACAGGTATAGACGCTCGCTCGCTCCTCAACAAAATCAACATGGCCGCTCCCAGAGCACTGCTGTCCCGGTGAATGCTGGAATGCCCACAGCCAACCAGCTTTACAATGGGCCTAATCCTTCCCGCTCTGCAATCCCAAATCGCCCGAACAGTTTTTACAATGCCATGCCTGGAATGTCCGCGGAGGATATGCAGTTCGCCCATATGGAGGATCCTAACCGATCACGCCGGCGTAGTGTTCGCGCCAACTCTGATGTCACGAGGCCAACCGTACAAGACAAGGGAAAAGCCGATGGAAACTCCCAAAGCCTACGTGTTGTCGCCAATGCTGCCGCGCACTCACGCAACGGCAGTTCTGAAAGTGTCAACTCTAGTCGTAGCAGTCATTCTCGCCCATCCTCGGTAAGTTGGTGATTCTTGAAACATTACCCAATCAGCAATCGATGGTAAAACTGGTATGCTAACAGGGATGTCATGCAGTCTGCCAACCGCAATGTGTCTGCCCCCACTGGAAACCCCTCTTCCCAGGCAAGCAGCGAAACAACTTCTAAGCAGGATCACGCCAAGGTCAACGTTCCACCTCGAGGTTCATCTTCTGATGCCCTCAAGCGCACAACGAACCCCTCACCACTCTCCCGGCCAGCCACTATGGCAAGCGAGGTCGCTGAAGACCGATCATCTGGCGCGGGTAATATGGAATCACCCGCGGCTAAACAACTCGCCGCCATCAACAAAGGGCGCAAGTCGAAGAGCAAGACCTCCAGACTGCGTCGTGCTTTCTCTTTCGGCAGTGCTGCTGACTTCCGCAAGGCTGGTGAGGAGGACGAAGAATCTGACAAGACAGAACCGTCCAAGCTCCATAAGGACCCCACGACCGACGAAGCCTACGATGCCGAACAAGCCCGTATTGCGGAGGCGCAGGAGGCTGCAGGTCTCGGACACAGCATCTATGGCGGCAGATTCTTTGGGGGTTCGACGGATAATCTTTCGATCTCGTCGACGGCATCTTCAGCTTCCATCATGATTCGAAAGATGGGTCGTGGCATGAAGAAGGGTGGTCGATCATTTGTTGGAATCTTCCGACCCAAATCGGTAGTCGGTGTTGCCCCGGCCGATGGTCCCGTGAAACCTGAGGCTAGTCAAGCCGCTGTCTCAAGGGTTACCGTTGAAGCTGAGACGCAACGGGTCAACGTGTCGGCGGATCCTAGACAGACGGACACCTTCCCCCATTTGGAACGCAATTCGATCGATACCAGCCTGGGCATTGATATTGCTGAGCGCCTCGGAAGCTCTGGAACCGATAACTCCAACTCCCGCAGAAGTATTGTTGGTGGCGATAGAGAGCGCGCGGAAGTTCTTGCCGCCGTTCGAAAGGGTATTCTCAAGCGTATGTACAGTTGTGCCATGATGAAATTCTTAAACTAACACCTTTGTCAGGTCCCGGCTCGGCCAGCCCTTCTATTAGACCTGCAGACGCATCCCCCGGACTTGACCTTCCCAGCTTGCCTGCCGTCACTGATTCGCCCAATTCTAGCGCTCCTAGCACCCCCAATGATGAGTCTCAGGGTCATCGAAGAACTGGCTCCATTGCTATTGGCGGTGAGGACTATTTCATGTCTGCTCTGAGACTGCGACAGGACAGCAAGAGCGCCCCCAACACTCCATCTGCCAAGCGCAACGCGACATTCTCTCCTCGCATAATCTTCCATGATACGTGGCCTAGCCAAGAGTACGACCGCCGGGGTGAAATTGCCACGTGCAACCGATTGACTCCTCTGCTCGCTCAACAGATCAAGGAGGAGCTCAACACCTTCAAGATGGTGAGATAATCTTTCAACAGTAATGGTACACCAACCGCTAACATCAAGTTCAGGAAATGGAAGTTCATGAAAACTCGAAGATTTACACGCACTTTTTCTGATGATGGCAAAGTCCACCACGAGGAGCGAAGCTTGTCCAGCGCAGTATTTTGTTTCCTTTGACTGAAACCGAGCCTTGGGACTCGGAGTCTTGTATCGCAACCGACCATTGGGCGTTTGGGACAGCATTGTTAGGTGAATGGCGTTCAATTACTCTAACCAGTCTCTACATGTCATGTGGAATTTAGACCAGGGAGTCATACATTTCTTTAATCTTGCCTTACTCATCTCTCTCTTTCATTTTCATTTTTGGGTTCGAGGAACGGAGCGTGACGGAAACCATATTTAGGGACCTTGCAGTAGCGGAGTCAGTGTGCTTGCATACCTATGTAATGACGCGTGGCACTCTGGAAGCAGACGATCACCGTTGAAACTGGGAACGCCACTTATCCATTATTATTATTATTATTACCATCACCAGTCTTTTGAGACACGAAAAAAAAACTCAATGGAGCGGATGTAACGAAACATGGCCAATTTGGTCCAGGAAAAAAAAAACAGAGCCTTTTTATTAATCCCTTATTTCTAAACGTGACCGAGGAGATAGATATGCTTGCTTGTAAGATGCTCGCTCGCACACCACTGGGTTCCCGATAGTGAAATGGTGTTGAGTCAAATTACGTGTTCATGTTCAAAGTGACTTGCAGGATCGGTTGTCTGATCCGTATCCGATAGCCGCATGTAATTCAGGGGATCTGTTATTGTTAATAACACTTCTTTGGTGGTACTTGGTGGATCGCAAGATCTTGGCTTTGGGCGAAGTGAGATAGTGGTAGTACCTACCATCTTGTCAGATACTCCTAGAGTTAAGTACCACTACAAGGCGAAAAGCTTAATCTCGTCTGGGGAAAGCTGCAACCTCGCTCAGCCACTACAAACCCACACACTTTTGAGCCTCACCCACTTCCCGGTCCAAGGCGGGGCCGACAACATTTATCTTTTTTTTTTTCTTTCCTACGTACGCGGGGCATACATACTGATTTATCTTTTGATGACAAGAACCGCTTTTGCGCCCATATTCCGTTCTACAATCTGGAGAAGTTTGCTCGTCTGATTCGGCTCCGGAAGAGTCCGGGGCCCTCGTTTGCATTTATTCCTGACCCTCGATTTTCCGGTTTTGTACATCGCATTTCGACAATGATATCCAAAGAGAATAGCCCCGCGGTGGAACGCCCAGCGAAGCTTGAGGGCCGAGCCTTCTACGAGAGTATCGGCAGTCCCAAGTTCATCGTTGCGCCCATGGTGGATCAGTCTGAATTCGTAGGTCGTCTCAGGTCCTACATTAATAACGGGTATTGATGTTTTGTAGGCCTGGCGCATGCTCACTAGAAGTTTCATTTCACCCACCGAACAAAAAAACCTTCTCGCTTATACGCCGATGCTTCACGCCCGACTATTTTCACAAGACGATAAATACCGAAAGGCGCACTTCCAGGCTGTAAAGGCTGACGGTGAATCTCCTTGGCTCGACGGAAACCCTTCTATCGATCGCCCACTTTTCGTCCAGTTCTGCGCAAACGATCCCGATGCGCTGCTCTCCGCTGCCAAGCAAGTTGCACCTTACTGCGACGCTGTCGATTTGAACCTTGGATGCCCCCAAGGAATTGCGCGGAAGGGAAAGTACGGTGCTTTCCTTCAGGAGGATCAGGACCTCATCTTTCGCTTGATTAATATCTTGCACAAGGAGTTGCCTGTGCCTGTTACGGCCAAGATTCGAATTCTGGATACTAAGGAGGAGACTTTAGCGTATGCGCAGAATGTTCTCAAGGCTGGTGCATCTATTCTCACCGTTCATGGACGTAGGAGAGAGCAGAAAGGCCACTTGACAGGCCTGGCTGAGTGGAAGATGATTCGATTCCTGAGGGATAGCCTACCCAAGGAAACGGTCATCTTTGCCAATGGAAACATTCTCCAGGAAGGAGATATCGAGAAGTGTCTCGAGGCTACAGGGGCTGACGGTGTAATGAGTGCCGAGGGTAATCTAAGCGACCCAGCTATCTTCACCAAACCACCACCTGTAGGTGAGGAGGGGCGAGAATACTGGCGCGGAAAAGATGGCAAGGGAGGCTACAGAGTGGACGCAGTCTTTAGACGGTACATGGACATTCTTCATGAACACGTTTTTGGAAACAAACCACCCGAGCGAAGACCACTTTTTATGCCCGGCGATGATATAGAATGGATGAAGGAGAGCGAGGTTGTCGAGGAGGAGCCACCCTCCAAGAAGCGAAGAAAGGATCTAGGCAAGAAGGGAGAACAGGGGCCCAACATGGCAGCTATGCAACCTCACCTGTTCCATCTCCTGCGACACTTTGTCTCCAAGCACACCGATGTGCGAGATATGCTGGGCAAGAGCCGAGCAGGCGATATAGAAGCCTACGAGCGTGTTCTCACCGCAGTAGAGCGCAAGGTTGCAGAGGAGCTCCTCGAGTACGAGCGCACAAATGGCGAGAGCATTGCCGAAACACCACTGGCAGAGGGAGAGGAAGACCCCCCAGAGACAGAAAGCTCAAAGGGTACGCAGCGGCGCTGTAAAAGACCGGTTTGGGTTGTGCAGCCAATCATCCGTCCACTGCCCAACGAGGCCCTCAAGAAGGGGGCTTTGACTATGAGCAAGAAGGACAAGGCCAAGTCCCAAGAAAAGAAGCAGGAGGAGACACAGGAAGAGAAGGGTAAGCAGGAGGACATAAAGGCAAAGGACGAGGCTCTGGCCGGATAGATCATAGGCGTTTGGGACGACTCAGAATCGATACAATATAGATGGCGCAAGGTTGGGCGGGGCTCAAAAGACACATTTATTTCTCACGATATCCTTACTGGCTTTGCGGAATTGTATTAAATGAGTGATGTTGTACATTGAACACCCCTACGGTGAAATTCAGACAATTGATGCAATCGATGATCCCCCTTGGTACTATTACTCTAAGCAAGACGTCATCGAAACTCTTCTTCCCTAACCAAGTAAAGGTATCAACACACCGTTATGATACTGGTTCACTCTCGGGTATGCTTTGTCGCAGTAGTATGAAGGGGAGTGTGACGCCCTGACAATACCTCCCAGTTGAGTGACTATGAGTGTCCATTGTTGGTCGAGCTGTCCTCTCTAGACCCTTCCTTGGCGTCGATATCCTCATAACTTGAGTCACCGGAATCATCTTCAGCATCGTGACCAGAACCGCCCTCTTCATCACCCTGGCCACGAAACCAAGCACCGATGCCTCCAGCGCCAACTACCGCTCCGACAACTTGAATGACTCCATGTACAGCGGCAACGCCATAGCCTCCGGCACCAGCAGACTGGAGAACTGCAAAAAGACTCCCCGCGCCAACACTTCCGATTCCGCTCTGGATTCCAGCGGCAGCAGAACCTATAGACAGATAGTCAGTCAGCGTAATTCATGGACATGGTTTCAAGGTGAGACTGACCTGCAGCAATTCCAGCGGCGCCAAAGCCCAGGGCACCAAGGACAGGACTCGCAACAATAGCAGGGACTATAGCGATTGCAGTGCCGGTGGCAATAGCAGCCGCAACTCCCGAGTTGGACTGAGGAGGCATTTTGTTCGTCGAGGGAAGCTTACAATAGGTAGGTTCTTGGCTGGTTCTCCGCTGACGAATCTTGGGACCCCCAAGTAAATAAACTGTCAGTATCTTGATCGATGACAAAAGACTTTTCTCTGAGATCAAGAGATTCAGCATCGAGACGTGTGGTTTGAACGAAATGGGAGACGAAAGTTTTGGGAGGCCTACCAGATTCATAATGGTATCAAGGCGTCAACTGATGATCACCGACCAGCGTGGTCACTGGCAGTCTGGCACCTTGAAAGAATTCACACATTGAAACACTTCACATGCAAATGAGAGCTTATTTGTCACACAAATTCACACAAAGGGCATTACAGATGACAAACTGTGCTTGAAGTGTTTGAAGTGTTTGTAACAAGGAAGAAACACCCAAAATACCTGTATTGTTAACTGGAGTAGAATATATGGTATAATACATTAAGGGAGTTATAGGATATTGCAATGTCGCTCATAGACAGGTTGTATCATTCGCGCCAGATGCCATCCACGTCAAGACATCGACCAGAGGTACTCCGGTATTTAGAAAGCAAAAAGCCCTATCAATTATTGCTAATCCATACCCGCGCATCTGGGCGCTCTGTATTATCGCAAAGATGCTTTTGGCTGCAAGGTTTCCGATATAGGATAGGATCGATGCTGCAATACTGGCTGAGAGATACAGTTCCATGTGTCTGCATATAGATCAAACAACTAGAATGGCGAAATGTAGACTGACCTGCTTGAGAACCAAGCCACTTCCAGCCAAGAGCAGTGAAAACGAGACCTAGAACCTCCATTTAGAAGGACTTATAAGAGGAAAGCTGGGGTTGCTCCCAAGTTGAACTGTTGTGGATGTAAAGTCTGCCTAGAGTATGGATTGTCTATCAGGAGGCAATGCCATTTTATACATCTCAGCGGCTAATTTGTATGACACGGAGAAACTAGTAACTTTGATGCAATACTCTCAACGATGACTTCAGTTTTGTTTTAGTCTATGGATCTCATCTAGTTGACGTTATTCCATGCACCGATCAACTAGAGTATTAGTAGTGCATTCTACAAAAACTTCCAGGACAAGGACATCGGAATACTTACAGTAGAATCGAGAAAGGATCGAGATTGGAAGGAACTCACTTCATATATCAAGAGTACTCCTGATTGGCTGAGTCAGTATTTCTGCATCTATGTGTCACCTGGACATACAGTCATGGAAGAACCTGAAGCTTTTCCACTCATCCAAAGCACATTGCATATGACAGACTACTCCCGGTTTGTCACTTTATGTAAAAGCTTATTACCCCTCCTTCAAGATCTGATTTTCCTAGAATAAGTTGAGTCACAGTTACCAAACGTGCATTATCCAGCCAGGTAGCTTCAAGTATAGACAATGCCGCTTCTTTGGCCTCCAAATGCTTGCCGGTTGTATCTCATTATGTTACCCCCTAATGCAGAAAACCGTACGCAATCATGTTGGCGCACATGCGATGTTGGTCCAATCTTTGGAATGGATTTTCGATATTCGTTTCCAAGACTGACAGTATCTTGAATGAATAGACGTCGCCTTTGACAGCCTGGATATTTATTGCCGGCAGGCCTACATCCTGGCAGACCATACTTTCTTCACCCAAGATCATCACTACCACACTCACCATCATCATTCTCGTCTGAGACTCAACTTCTGTATCCTAAACACACGACTTGATCCATCAATATCAACAAGCATGCTGGCATCCGCAAAAGCCTACCTCTCCCACGTGAGTTACACTCCACTCATTCTTGCTGAAAAAACATACTGACCTGAGAACAAGGCTGCGAACAGTACTTTCCAGTACGCGAAAGAGAACCCAGGAGCTGCGGTGGCTATAGGAGCAGCCGGTATCATGGTAGGCGCGCCAGCTGTGGTCGTTGCACCAGCTGCTGCGATGGTTGGCTTTGGGGCGAACGGAATAACTGCAGGTCAGATAGTACTATGCCCTGATTCCCTTGAAGTTTCTAACCGTGACGAAGGATCTGTGGCTGCAGGTGTGCATGCAGGAATCGGCAATGTCGAGGCACAAAGCAGTTTTGCGATACTGCAAAGCTATGGGATGACCGGGTATGGAGTTCCCATCGTTCACAGTGTCGTCCAGGCTGCTGGTGCAATGATAGGTGCTGGAACTGCTTACTCTGAAGCGAGAGGGGATACTAAGTCTGACGGAGAGAACTCCCCAGATGTTGGCAGTGACTCGAAAGACATCAAGGAAGGCAAGAAGCTTTAGACTCATGCAGCCGATGGTACTAGGGGAAAAGTCATGGACAACGAGAGTGACCGTTTAACAGAGGGCAAAATAATGGGTAGGCTGTCTGCAACAATCCTATTGAGAATCAAGAACGATGTGAGAGAATGTGGGGAAATATTGGACAACACATACTTGAAATTGGGAGAGAACTCCCTCTTGTAGACAGAATGGTGGAATAGATCAGAGTCGTTGAATATGACTGAGATATCTTGTTCTTATTGGAGTAGTGATATGTTCTCATTGACTTCGTAAGTGTGGACATGATATCCGCCTGCCTGCTAGTCCTGCTGCCCATGGTATCTGTAGCATGAAGGAGTAGTGCCAATGACGATACGCCGACCTGATCAATTTAAGGTCAGGCTAATAACAGCAACCAGTCCAGGGAACAGCCTTGTTTGACTGTATCAAAACCGTGTTTGAAGCGTTCAAAAGGATAATGATTTTCTTATATCCCGCTAGCATGTATGAAGCTATAGAAACAGCACGAGGAAAAGGAGAAGTTGTTGATAATGAGCAAATGTGGGAAACTTGTCTGCTGGATTGGTATAATTCCACCGCAAAAAACAGAAAACACCACGCTTTCCTTTGTGATATATCCCTGATGACTATTCTCGTCGCGAAGCTGACCACGATATAGGTGTCAAAGTATTGAACCAGGTATCATTACTCGCTGGTTTGTAATCCTGCGCAGTATCCCTTTGTCTCCTCAGACCGCAGGAATCACACACCCTTACCCATCCTATTCGGCAAGGGCTTGCTTAAACTGCCTGTCAAACTCAAGGCCATCTTCCGCATGCTCTTCTCTAAACCGCTCGGCATGCTGCTTAAGACAAGAGTGACAGTGCCCCTTTTCGCTACAGCAGAGGCCATGAGCGTGGTAGAACTTATCATAGATGTCGAATTCTGCAGGTCCGTAGCCTTCCACTCTACGCAGGGAGGGACTCGCAAAGTCCTCGTCTTCTGGTGATTCCTCCAGTCGCTTCTGAATAGCGACGAAGAGATCGTTTAGGAACGAGGCACCTGGTGATTGTCAGCACCAACTCCGAGGAGCAGAGAGATGATATTTGTGTTTACCTCCAACTAATGCGAAGAACACAACAACGCCTGTTGCAGCAAGAGCTTTAAATGGTGTGTACAGAGGGTCGTTAGCGAAGAACGCAAGTAAAATAGACAAGATGAGGAAAAGGGTGATGACTTCCATAATGATCACGATGATTTGTGAAATAATGTGAGATGTCAAGATGACAGCTATCGTGATGTTGAATTATCAAGAAAAGCACAAAAGGCAAATGGTGAGGCATACAAACACTTTGATTTGAACCGGGAAACAGATGTTGATGCTGTTTGCTTATATATCATTCTTCGTTTGACTGTCACTAACATGGAAAAGGAGTTGTCAGATAGGCAGACCACAAACACCATCGATAACGCTCGCCGTGGGATTTAAAATAGCAAACGGTTCACAAAAGGCATCTTTGGCACTAAGGAAAGATACAAACAAGTACAATTCCACCTATTCGAGTTATATCAGTACCTCAGAAAACGTGGGAGGGAGAAACATGTTGAACCTATCGCGAAAAAAATAGGGCACATAAATAATGCTGTATATCTTGTGATATCCCAAAGTACCTACTCATCATAAAGCCGAGATATTAGAAAACTGTACTAAATCAAAACGAAACCCCTCTAGACATGCAGACGGCCAACTCACACCTAGATAGTTATAGAAGTGACACTTCTTAGACAAGAACTTGATCCTTGGATCCCTTGAATAAAACATAAAACAAGGGTTTGATATGATAAATGAATCATGCCCATTAACTTCACTAGTCGGAGAAGACCAAGACAGTAGAACAATAAGCAACTTATGCCTCAATCATTTTCAATTTTGGTAGGTCCCGCTGATGAAACACCTCAACTAATTACAAGGTAGCCTCTCTCTTCATTATAAACCTATCGTCTCGTGAACTTCTCTCTCTTGCTTCCTTTCAACTGCCCCGTCGTCCTCGCTTCATTGGCGGCGGTGACCTGGAGACACTGTCGCTATAACGTCTTCTCTTTGGCGGCACAGGGCTCAAAGACTTCTTTCCTCCACGGCGCGGCGGGCTGGGTGATGGCGTGTATGAAGGCTGACGCCCATTGCGCGCAGGTGGGGGTGACACGCTTCCAGGATTCGCCCTCCTTGGTGGCGGGGATCGTGAGTCATATGAAGGTGAACGGCTGTACTGCTTAGCCTTATCTCGTGGCCCGTCACTGACAGATGAGCTGTTGCGCCTATGAGTGCCAGGTCCGGCATTTCCGCGCGGTCGGCCTCGAGGCGCTGGGCTACCAGAGTACGACCTCTCCCGCTTTCTCACAGGAGAAGGGGATCGACTCTGGGAATCATATGAGCGGCTTCGCCCATCTTTAGTTTGAGGTGGTGCTCCACGTACTTGGCGCGGTGGCGTGCGAGATCGGCTTCTAGACGAGTAAGAGGCGCTGCGAGCTCGGCCCTTGCCATTACGAGGGGCTGGGGATCGCGAGCGACTCTCGCTAGTGTAACGACGACCTCGTCGGGGAGGGCTGGCGGAACCAGACTGACTGCGACCTCTTCCTCGTGCAGACACAGATCGTGAGTATGACCTTGACCTCGATGAGCTGTATGAACGTCCCCTGCTCTTACGGCCAGGGGATCGAGAAAGTGATCGACCTCGGTCAGCAACTTTGCGGGGTGTTCGCGAGCGAGAGCGAGACCGCGAGTAGGAAGAGCCTGTGTAGGATGAATAGCTAGAGACGGAATCCGAGTCTGAATCCGCTGCGGCTGCAGGAGCAGGCAAAGCGGGCTTGGGCATATTCTGAAGGTGTGTTCGCATTTCTTCTGTAAGAGCACCCATACCGATACTTGTAAAGTAGTTGATGGAGAACCTGATGTTGCGAGGGTTATCTCTGGGGAAGAGGCCTTCCAGATTAGGCCGGAGTGTCTCGTCTGTCAAGCGAGCCCTCAACTTGGGCATGCCGGTCTCCTCCGCAATAAACTGGAACAGAATCTTGATAAAGATACGACTACTAGACGTGGTCTCGTCCTCGTTCAAGTGGATGACAGATAGGCAGTGCCAGCCCAGAGCGTCTGAAGCGAACATATGACCAAACAACATTGCGATATTGCGCAACTTGTTGTTTTCGTATCGATGGATGGTTTCGTAGTACTTTGCGAAGGCCTGCTCAAACAGGTCACACCAAAGTCGATTGATTTTAGCGAAGCGCTCGCCAATCATGCCAAAGAACTTGGTGTATGTCTTTTCTTGCGAGCAACACTCCACAATCATGGAGGGAAGTTCAGGCTCCTGTCCTGCAGGAAGGTTGATCTTCATGAGCTTATGGACAGCTTCCTCAGGGTCGGCACTGGACATGATGGTGAGGTAAATAGTCCTACGCAGGTTGACCAGGTCAGCATTGGACTGATCCTTGATCTCCATGGCCTTTGTCTTCTCATCCTCCTCATCTTCCGAGGAGCTCTCGTATTCGTCCTCGTCGTCATCTTCATCGTCGCTGCCTTCACCTAGAATCTCGGCCTTGAGCTTCTTGTATGCCTCTTCGTGCTCTTCCCATTCCGGATCGAACTTGAAGATGTTGAGTCCATCCTGCGCTTCAATCTCGCCTTCCAGGTCGACTCGATGTGTGATCTGATCCTCCTCTTCTACCAAATCCAACTCTTCCTTAATAGCCGGGTTATCCTTGAACTTGTCCTTTCGCACCTGAAACAACACCTCGATCATGTACTGTGTTCGCTTATCGATATCGGCTTCGTGTAGAATATTTCGGAATTGATCAAAGATTACGTTCGCAATCGAGCTCTGCATCTCCTCCAGGTATTGTCCAACCTCACGGCAGAAACCGACCGCAATCTCAACACTGTCGTCCGTGGGCTTGTGGAGTAGCAGGAGCAAAATCTGACCAGCAAGCATTTCGTGCTGAACCTGCTGATTGATGAGATGCGCGAGGAAGGTGGTAGATGAGAGGCAAACAGCCTTGTCGTTTCGCTTGAATCCCTTTCTGAACTGGAGGACCAGGCGGCGTATCAGAAGCTCTCCAACCTGAGGTAGCTTGGTGTTGACAATCGCAGCCATCGCAGCGTAGATGGGTGTGAAAGGCAAACTGGCAGCCTGGGCTTTCATGATCGACCGACAAAACAGACCCCGGCCACGAACCAAGTTCTCCCCAAACAGCTCGGGAACAATGAACTTGATGTTCGCTGTGTTGACCTTGTTGATAAGACCGTTGATACTCTTCTTGAGCGCCTCCCACGCCATGCGCTGGTACTCCTTGCTCGTCTTGTCTGTAATCTGTGCCTGAAGCGCGCGCAGTCTCGCGGGTGGGATGTACGTTCCGCCGGATCTCATTGTTAGGAGCTTCTCGTACTCGGCCTTTGCGGCAGCCTGCTTCTCCTCCTCTGTTCGCACAGGTGCAGCATCTCGTTTTTGACGGGGAGAAGGCGATCGCTGGGACCTCCCAGGACGATAAGAGTCGCCATCGGGCTTGTCGTTGCGGTCGCGGTTGCGACGGGGGAGGTCAACCTCGGCGGAAGCCATCGTCAGAAAAAAAATTGCAGTTACTGTCGCAGTCAATAGTTTTGTCGTTTCTGTTCCTGTTTCCTTAATTTTCTGATGGTGTAGTTGAATTGTGGTGAGACTCTTCAACGCGCTGAGAAGATGTCGTCGCTAACTTATTCTGAGGCTGGATGGAGCACAGCGCGACTGAAAAAGTTAGGCCGGCAGCTAATAAGTTATGCAGCGCCACATCAGACATGGAACTGCAGATGATCCAATGTGGCGGTGCAGTGGCATATGCTCCACCCACTCCGAGACAAGCTGCATGCTAGGTCATCAGGAGGTGAAATCGCGTCCATTGTAAATTTGGCCTTTTAGCAGGTACTCTTAACACACTTTGACAAACTTTCCAGCGCTCCTTTATTTCTACTCTTCTGCCTCTCTCTTCTCTTCGGCTCATCCAAGGTCTACGTTCGCTCACCTTGCGCATCTTTAACAATGGTCTGTACCTACTATCTATGTCCACTTCGAAGCCCTGAACTACAAGCTTGTCCCCTTTACGCGGTTCCGCCTGGGGGGCATCACAGCACAGCAACCCCTCGCTCTTCTTCGACTTTACTAACATAATTCTTCTACTACAGTTGGACAAAATCGTCGGTCTCGCCATGCTCGTGGCCGCTTCCGTCGTCTTCACCTACTACACCATTTGGACTCTTCTCATGGTAAGAACCCCTCCGACCTCGGTGCCATTACATGGCTATGACAGCCCTTACCTGTCCTGGGTACCCATGTTTGTAGATGCGCCTTCAGCTAACAATTGCTTCAGCCCTTTGTCGACGACGATCACCCTCTCCAGAACTTCTTCCCTCCCCGCGTTTGGGCCATTCGTATCCCCGTCATCATCATCCTCCTCGGCTCCGCTGTTGTTGGCTCCTTCCTTGGCATGGTCATGATTCGGAGCAACCAGAAGAAGGCTGCAAAGGCCAAGGTTGCCGCTAAGAAGGCCAATTAGGCGACCAATACGCCGATTCATATACCTTTTAATTGTTCACTGGCATTTAAAGTTACCTAATCGCATCACGGAACATGTCGTCGTCTGAAGCTTGGATACCGTGGGGCAGAAACCAGAAATAAAAGAGCACTGAGGGGGATGGGTATCTAATGTGTTTCTATTTATTTAATAAGGCATTGTGAACTGCCATAAAGCGAATTCCGTGCTAAAGAGTGTTTCTTTCATGAAGCAAAATGCCTACACATCAAGAATCAATCAACTCCAACATTCCGTACCCAATAATTTGGTTAAATGCTGCTATTCGTGTTGAGTATGGATGGGTGAAATTTGGCCCTGTTCGAATAGTCGAGGCGATGGATTATTGATCCCGAGCATCAAATCCATAAAATGAAGTAAAGCTCAACACAACAATCCATGCACATATTGCCTGTTGAGAGGAGATTCATCTCACTTACACCCTCTGATCTGCAAAATCTAGAACTTCACAATCATCCTCAAAGAAGCCATCCTCACCTTGGCTACCCCCTTGAGCTCCGCGACGTCTTCTCGTCGTCACCACAATCTGCGCCTCGTCACCGTACTGCATTACCCGCTCCATGGCAGAAGGGGGCAAAGCAATATGATCCTCAGGGCCGTCGTACTCTTCCTCGGTAACAGTGGGCAAGCCCAAGTCCAGTCGAACCACTGGAATATCCTGGCCAAAGGCCCAGGCTGTTGTGTTTGACACTTCTCTAGATGCATATGTTTCCATGGGTTGCCCCTTCTTCTTCTTTTTCTTTGATAGTGCGTTTTCTTCTAAGTTGGTATCAGCTAGCATGGCGGAGACAACTTCAAGTTGATCAGCTGTACCTCTGCGGTATTCGCAGAGCGTCACCCGACGGTCTGTGTGGAAAGGCTGATAGGGCGCACTAGACTCTATCTCAGCCTGGGGGATTGACGATTCCACATAGTGATCTGCCGGTGCCACACGAGGCCGTGCATTGAGTGTCAAGGTGTTCCCCGCGTCCATGTCGCGATCTGTAAGGTCGAGAATCTCATCTTGGGCGCCCAAGTCCACCATCTGTCGTACAGCTGGAGCTACCAGGTCGCTGGGTAAGTTCGGCACGTTATAATCGTGATATCTGCTGGCCCGTGTCACCTTCCTGCCGGCCTGTACGCTAGATCGGCGAGTTCTACAGGAGAAAGCCCGCACCAAGCCGTTTCCAACCACAAAGAGGCTTTGATGTCTCCGGCTTTTGACCCAGGTAACGCATGACGTCGAAGGCAGGCTCGAACTAAGCGGCAAGGAAACACGGTTCTCTCCGGTGTGCCGAAGCTGGTTGATCGCGGTTCCAGTCTTTCCGAGAGAACTGCTGATACTAGCAGCAATCACACGTCCTCCCATGGCCGCCGAGTCTTTCAGGCTACTGCCGGGAACATTAGATACATTGCCGCTGCTACGGCGGGGTCGTGACACAAATGGTTTCGCAGCTTGATAAGCAGCACCGAAAGCGCCAGTTGCCAAAGAGACGGCTGTGCTTGGCTGCTCTGGTGTCGCAGTGCCACTCTCTTGAACAGCTTGACGGCGACGAGGTGCTGGCCACATGAACGCACTCGAGGGCATGTCGAGGAGATGTACGGTGCCACGCTCGGTCACCATAGCCAATCGTTCACCCTGCGCCTGGGTCCAAGCAACGTCGACAATGCGTGCAACTGTCATTCGCGAGAACTGTGCAATTTGTCGAACCTGAGGACCTGTGCTTATGTTTGGGCTCACTGTAGCCTGTAATGGGGACGATCTAGTATGTTGAATACGGAAGAGGTCCCAGACTGTCTGCACATCACCCTTGCTGCTGGCTGTAAACAATGCCAAGGATGATGGAGAGAACGAAAGGAAGCTACATCCCAGAGGTGGTGCGAAGGTGGTGATTGGATGGATTGAAGGCGAAGTAAAGAGAGACTCTGTGTCAATGATGGACACGAGACCTGGGTCCTTTGCTACGGTCTGGCCGGTCGATCCATGTGTAGGAGGGAACTGAGACGAGTCGCCACGGGGTGATCGAGTGCCTGCCCAGCCTTGGGGAGGTGAACGTGCCTGTTGAGTTTGCGATTGGGGGCTTGACTTATTCCAGTAGGAATTCCAAGCCTGCCAGCCTTGTTGCCCGACCCATTTGGCGCCCTGGATAAGCTCTTGGGTCGTTTCGCGCATAATCTTATTCACAACGCTATCGGATATGGGGAGATCTACCGATGCAGAGGACGATGGCAGCTGTGGCGGAGTCACTGTAGCAATCCCAGGTGCCTTGCCCAATATCGGGAGTGGCACATGAGCTCTGAGAGAAATCTGGGATGACGGGGCCGCGGGACAGTAAGCGATCCATCGTCCACTGATGGCCAGAATAGGTGTTTGCGGGCTCGATCGCGGCGGTGCAGTTGAAATGCGTGTCTTATCCGTCTCCTCCGGTACCTCACCTCGAGCACTTTGCTGAAGGCTAGTCCAGATCTTGCCAACACATGTGAATACGTGACCGTTCTGGTCCTCCAATAGCTGTAAGTAAACCCAGCATTCGCCAGTAACGCCTGAGCATACTGCAAGCGTACCGGAATCTGCCCGAATTGTGAAGGAGCCGCTAGGCGGAGGTGGTCTGAAGATAGGGTTTGTAACGGAAATTTCAGGGTTGATTTGTATCTTCGGTGCCTGAAGTAACACATCGACAAGTTGGTTCGTCCTCAGCGAGTAAACCTCGACGGAAGTCTGATAAGCGTCGATGCTCTGTCTTCCCTGGAAGCCTTCTTGGTGAGTATAGACTGACCGAGGACTCGCCGCTCCATCCGGTCTGGGACTAGGTCCATCGTCTTGTGTAGGGTCAGATGCGCCGGCAGGTAGGACAGGACCATGCAGAACCACCGCCACAAGAGGGAAGAGTGACTTTTTGTCATTGTCAAACGTCCATGGAAGGATCTTGGCATAATGGACACCTCCCCTTAGTCCCTTTAAGCTTGCGGCAGGTTCAAGGCCCCTCTTACCGACAGCATATACGTCCAAGCCACCTTCATACCCGGCGATGACGACGTTGCTCGGGCTAGATGGGAAGTCGGGGCACTCGGGAAGCTTGTCGAAACCAAAGAAGTAACCACGCTCACCAGCTTTCATGCCAGAGTTGTTTGTCAGGTTCAGGTCAATATCAGGAGCTCCATAGAAATGCGCTTGGGGTTGATGAGGGAGCGGCGGGAGGTTCCCAATTCTCGCACCATTAAAGGGAGACGCAACTGAGCTACGGCGATAGTGACCAGCCAGAGGCGGTGTCTCTGGAGACTGATACTGGGCATCCATCTGGAAGCTCAAGGGACGACGACCGTGGTTTGGTGGTGATAGAGATGAGGGCGAGGGACTCATGTAAGGACGCTGGACAGCCCATCCATGATGCAGTCGACCCGAGTCCTCATATGAGGAGGGTTGGGTAGGAGGCGAGTCACCCATGATGCTGATCAAATTTCCCGGAGAGCCAGCAATACCGCTTCGCATCCAGTCGTTATTCATACTCGGTGCTGTGCTCACGGAAGCTGGAGTTGTGGACAATGCAGCAAGCATAGGGGAGACGTCAGGGTTGTCATTGTTAGGGACGGAAGAAGGCTTGATCTCTGGCGTATCGACCGGGGGTGTGGAAGCGACCGAAGTAGATGAGCTCTTGCTTTCTCCACCGTTATTATTGGTGATGCTGACGCTTTCTTTATTACTTGGGCTGGTGCTGGTGTTGCTTGCGGTACTATGAATGTGACTGCGGGTCAGCCAGGTACTTAACATTGTGATGGATGAGTCCCGTGGACTACAAGGTACTCACGCGAACTTTCCAGCTGTTTGCTTTGTCACGGCCGCGGCGATACCGCCACTTTCTCTAGCATGTTTCCTGTCCTTCTTAGAGGCTGAGGAAAGAGTCATGGTTAGCCTTTCGGGTTGCTGTGGAAAGAGGCAGCGCGCGTTGCGCACACGGGCTGGGGAGGGAAATGCTGTATGATGGAGTAGAGGGGTAATGTAGGGGCGAGTGGTAGTTGGGTGTTAGAAGTAAAGAGGTACCAACTTACAAGGCATTCAACTGATTTGGGCAAGTGTCGGAGCAGTTCCCTACCCCAAAAACGCTCGCGTTTCTGCAGAACGTAGTTGCCAGTAAAGAGGCGTCAAGTCTGTTTCCTAAGAGGTGACGCCGGCACCTGTTTATTAAGGTTCGCAGTCTGTATCCTTTGGTATGTCGCGTACCTCTCTGTACAGTGTCGAATGAAATGACGCCAAATGGTAGGCTCGTACAGATCGAACGGGAGATTAGCAACAGCAACCCAAGTGGTACTGACTGTCGAATAAAGAGGTAAAACAAGGCTGGGAAGAAGACAACCCAGTAAGTATTTGGTAAAGTTGAGTGATTATCGAGAATGAACGGCGAGATGCTCGAGATTGTTGAGTGGATAATAGCGGCGCAGACCAGCTGTGCGGTAAGTAGTAGATAGATAGTCTAAAGTTGTATGTATTGGGATGTAGGTAGTATGTAAGATGGGGTGGATAATAGATGCAATAGAGACAGAACCAGATGATGATGAAACAAAGATCGTTATAGAGTTGGAAGTGAAAGAAATCGTCATGCGCTTGTTTGATGCTTGTATCGTGTAGTCATGCACTGAAGAGTTGAGTTGAGTTGAGTTGAGTTGTACGTAAGTAAGTGAAAGGAGAGGATCAATTGTTGAGATGGAGCTCGCTCAAAGTGTACAGTCAGTCAGTAGGAGGTAGTCATGTCGGATAGAGTCACGCCGGGATATCTAGTGTAGCAGCCAGGATTAGTACCTACATCCCGTCACTGACGCCTTGAGAGAGGGGACACTAAACATGGGGGTGTGTAAGGGGACAGGCACACAGGACATTGGAGAAAAGGAGCAGTGACAAAAATGAGGGTGACCATTTTGGTGTGATGGTGCTTGACTAATTCTTGAATCTACAGGCCACATGCACACTGAGCCCCGAGGATGTTCTAGCGCAGGATGGGCATTCTTATGGGGGTTGGCGGGCCTGGCTGGGCCTCCATGGCGGGTGGTGATAAGGAGCTGGTCTATTCAACCCCTCATGCGATAAGACACCTCACCCAGACTCGATAGTCTCTGTGGTACTGTATGGAGTACGGGTAGGCGATCAAAATGGCGGATCTACACGGCTTCGTCCCTGTCACATTTCTAGCTCATTCGGGAAGTCAAGGGATCGTTTCTTTCTTTCTTGTATTGCGGTGAATACCTAGTTAGACTGACTACAGAGTTGTCATCCATTCCTTGATGCTTTCTTGTCCTCGGCGCGGGGTTACAGGTTCATGCGTTGGCTGACCATAACCAGGACCCGAGAAAGGGAATGGGAACGGAGGGAAAGGGCTGTATCAAATCAGATCGAATCCGGAACTTGACAACCCATCCTAGACCGGATTAACCGCGCCTCAATATATGTACATACATACAAGTCAAGTCGTTATCGATACGTTGTCTTCCCCCATTCGCCGTGATAACAGGTTTATCCACGACCTCGGGTACCTTAAGGAAGTTGATGACGATTGATCTCACCTCTTCTCGATCTCAGCATAAACCATCCATTCATGACTTGGTATTACCGGCTGTATCCTTGTTTGGTTCCTGTTCCTGTTCCAGCATCTGGCCAACCCCCTAGCCACATGATTCTCTCACCTGACCATACCGTCTACGCCATCAGCATGTGGCCGTGCTAAGCGTGCCTCTCCTATTATCACCAGGGGACGGGCACGTTGATTGTCCAGATTTAGCACACGGCATCGTGGTAAAGCAAGGGACGGTGAACCTTGATTCTTTAGCCTACCTACGGAGTAGATAGCCCATTTATCTCAACTGTCCGAGGTCTAACTAATAAATGCAGCGAGATGAACGAGTCAACCGCACTAGGGGGGTGTTGTTATTATACTCGTCCATTCCCCATTCCCCGAATCCATCTCATCACCCCCCTGCGAGACTTGCCCATTAATCGGCGTGCTCAATTGATTCGATAACGATAACGATAACGGCATCCTTCGGCATTTGTCTCCCTGCAATTTCCGTCCTGAGATGACGTACCGGGGCTGAGAACGGACGGTGCGTGGCTTCTCGATTGTTTTGTTTTGTTCTGTTTTGCTATTCATCAACGCAACTAAAGGCTATGCACAAATTCACTTTTGTTCGTTTCGGTCGATTGCGTCCATCCTTCATAGAAGTCCCTCATCCTGCAACCAAACTCGGTACTCCTTGAATTTCCAGGCTCCATCGACCTTCTTCACAACCGCATGGGCTGACCAAGCAGCTTGTTTAAGTCGGCCATCTGTCGTAGTCACGCCGACCTCACCGAGTATCATCACCTCGCTCTCGTTGGCTTCCGAGTCTGGGAATCGTCCAGGGAAGACCTTGAGTACAGTGTGCTTCCTCTCCTTGACTAGCTTCCACATTCGAATTCTGAACTGGGCCAGGTCTAGATAAATTAATTTATTCATCAGCTCAACAATTCCCAAAATAAATAAAAATTGAGACGAATGCATCCGAGATTGTTCAAACTAACCATTTGTGCCACGCGCCTTATCAGCGCCGATTTGAACACGTGCGTCCTCGCAGAATGAGTCGACCCAGCGTTGGTTCTCTTCTGGCCTGTCTGAGATGCGATAGAACTCAATCGCGAATTTTTGGAGCTCCTTGTCCTCCCACTCGTCCTGCTGAGCATACTTGGGGATGTAGTTGTCGGGTACGTTCTGAGACATGATGAATGTGTTTTGAGGTGACTTTATTTCGGTTCTGGTAGACGAATGAGTGTTCTGAATGGCAATGGATGATGAGCAATTTAAAAAGAGAGATTGATTTATAAAAGTCGAGAAATAAACACTTTCCGAGTTCGTGATTGCTAAATTCGGGGATATATATGGAGAATGAATGACCCAGCATGATGCAATTGCCTCCATTTTCAAGTGGATCGCCATGACTAGCCAAAGTTACTTTCACGGAAAGTTGCCGTAAGTATTTCTTTCCGACTTTTTCTAGAAGGAAGTAAGAAAGTGAGGCTGTCTCTTTCTGGAATTGCCTAGCATTACCCCGGATAATAAGGCGGTTTGGCGAACAAGGAATTATATTCAAGACTTAGTAGGTATTTTGGAGAAGGTCTATCTAGTTCAACTAGGAGTCCAACGCTCGGTTCAACGCATCCATAAAAACATATGCCTCAATGCTGTTGTTCACTCGTTCCAGGATCTCGGGCCAACGGGTGCTCTCTGACATGGACAACTGAGTAAGTAAACTTGGCCCTTAACATACCTAGTCATAAGATACCAAAGTATCATGTTAGCTTAGATTCTTCAGCATAAATGTGTCGATTTTTCATCTGATCTGCTTATCAGTTTAGTCTCGAAAAGGCGATGATCTCCCATTATCACGTTGTTCAACACAACTGTGGCGGACCTGAACGCATAGGGTAAGAGCGGAAAGATACAATTATGCAGTATATCATAGATGAATACATTAGTCCTATGGGTAAAACTAAATGGCTTGGACAAATATCCAAGGGGTATCGAGACCAAAAATCAATACGAATATGCATAGTTCTTTCTTTCAAACAGCAACCTCTTATCCATCAACCCGCTTCTCGCCCAGAGGAGACTCCTCATCGAGCTTGGTACCTGCTTGACCCTCCGGGAGAGCGTTGAGCTCATCTTCGTGAACATCCAAGTCCTTGAACTGGAACCAGAAGCAAGTTCCAGCAATCACAGCGAGGATGGCAACAACACCGTAGTTCCAGACAAGGAGAGGGTCGGCAGCAAGACCAACCAGAGCCTGTCCAAGAGCAGCTGAGAAAGCAGTCATGAATAGAGCAACAGCTTGGACCATGGAACGCATGTTCTTGGGGGCCTTGGAGAAGGCGTACTCGAGAGAAGTAATAGAGGCGAACACTTCGGACAGAGCAATAAGAACGTAAGCACCAGTCTGAGCCCAGACATTAATCTCAACGTCTGCGCAGTCTTCTCCGGATGCCCGCATGCCACACTCAGACTTCTGGTAGATGTAGTGTTGGACAACAGCAGCCCAGATCATAGCGGCGGCACCAGTGAAGAAACCTGCCGTAATCTTCTTGATGGGAGTAAAACGGATACCGGCCTTTCGGAGCGCAGGGTAGATCAGGCGATCGTTGAGGGGAATGAAAATCAAGAGGGCGAAGGGGTTGAGGTTGGAGAGAATATCGTTAGGGACACCATGACGCTGCATAAGAGCGGCCTGAGAGATCAAGTTGTTGTTGACTATCATCGTTGTTAGTTTTTGTTCAAATTCATTCGAAAAGATAAAAGATAAAAACATTCAAAATGTTTTTGGGCATTGTATAGGGGTACACACTCTGATTGTAGCAAAGCCAGAAAATGGGGTACCAGCAGAACACAGCACAAGCGTTGAATCCACGACGAAGCTCATCAACCCAGGCATCATCGAAAGTCATCCATTTGGGGCGGCTCTCGTGGCTGAATCGAGATGGCTTGACGTTCTCCCAAAAGTCTCCAGTGTGCATGTTCTTCCATGTCTTGAACGGGTTGATGCTCCAGCGGCCTTTCTGAGCAAGGAAGAATGTCTTCATGGCAGGGCCCAGGACGGAACCACCAGGGGGTCTTCGTTCGTAGTTCTTACGGTTCAGGAACAAGATGATAGGGCAAATGCACAGCATGAAGGTGGGGAGAGTGTATGATAGCCAGAAGCCGACATACTTCTCGGCGAAAACCATGGTAACTTGACCGACCAGAGCTCCAACATTGATAGCCCAGTAGAACCACATGTAAACGCGCTCAATGGTAACAGCAGGGTCTACAATGACACGCTCACCAGACTTGAGAGTCTTGACATGCATGTACTGCTCACCAAGCTGTTCGACGATAAGAGGATTGACGTTGGGTTTGAAACCACCAGTACCGAAGCCGATGACAATAATGGCGACGATCATGGCGCCGAGAGCACCATCGCTCTGAATAACACCGGGGACGGCGGAGATGATAAGAATAATATGACCGATGATGTCGATGACCAGAGCATAGCTGATGGTCCTGTAACGTCCCCAATACTGATCAGCGAGGTAGGCTCCGAGAAGGGGCATCAGGTACTGCCAGAACTGGTTAAAGGTAGTGATACCAGTCGAGGCTCGTTGACCCATTCCAAGGGCACCAGGCTGCTCATCGTCGGCACCGGTAGTGGAGCCAGAAGGGAGAGGTTGCTGGATGAAGTTTGTGACTTTTTCACAAGTTAGATTGGTTGATGTTGGATTAGGACTTGGTGCAAAACTTACAAACTACTGTGCAACCATAGTAAGAAAATCTCTCACAGAGCTCTATAAAAGCGATGCTGAAGAGCTTCATGGGAATCTTGTTGGCAATTCGCCTCAAGCTTTGCATCTCCTCGAGGGTGGGAAACTGTCCATCTGCGGTGACACCACCAGCGGATACAGCAGCAGCAGGAGCCTGAGGGTCGGTGACTACAGAAGATCTCCTTTCAGCGACCATAGATGCTCGCTTCTCGTCAATCATCTCAGCGTGGAGGCCAGCCGCAGCAACGGTCTCGCCCATAGCATCTCCGGTAGGCGCCATTGTGGAGGATTTGCTGATCTGTGATGGACCGCAAAGGAATGGTATAATCTGACACAAACTAGACAGTCAAAAGGAGGGACACAACTGCCATGGGGACACGTCTTTTATACAGTTTCCAGCCGTCGGGCGAAGCTACCAGTTTCGACCTCGCGCAGAACAGCACTCTGGCCGAGTGACATCCAGCGATCGACGCGAAGGCGAAAGGCCTGCACACAAGTTTGGGCCAAGACGCCAGATCTGACGAGACATGGGACTCGAGCATGCAGATTGTGCATCTTTGGGGTCAGAAGGATGTACCTCTGGCGCAAGGATGGTAATGAAAAGAGAAGGTCATGTTAGCTACCTACTGTAAAAGGTCTGATACCAGGAGCCTCAAGGCCAGGGTGCATTCATCCCTCGGACTGCCAAGAGCAAGCCATGCAGCTTTGATAGTGAAGACAATGAGTTTGGTGGCATAGTGGCCAAGGGAGGCGAATGGGATGTATCTTTACAATTACAAGCACGGAGACAGCACGAACTTTTGCAAATACCTATACGGGTGCTAGTCTCACCTTTTACTTGGCAACAGGAAAAAAGTTCTTTAGTAGTTGATTTTAGCTTTTGGTGGCTTGCTGGTGCTCGGAGATTTTGGCATTCGCGTCTGGGCGAAAGGGACAGTGCAGTATCCAAGTGCTTTGGACTTGCCAAGTGCACATATTTTATAGCTGAATTCTTATGATGTTTGGCATCGCCATGTTCCGAAGATGTATGTACATTCACACGCTGTACTACACTCGGCTCAGAGTTCCTTGGACCCCAAAACAAAAAGTCGAGGTTGTCGAGGAAGGAATCCCTTCGGCTTGGCAAACGGACAGTCCTTATCTGAGAAGTCCTAGTTAGGGTATGACCCCCGACAATGTTGCATGAAAAGGCGACGGTGCCAAGATATATGCATCTGGAGCCGCTGAGTATCGTTCCTGATTAGCCAGTTTGTTTTCAGTCCCTTGATAACAAGCGCGCCAAGATAGTGCTACAAGCATGGGAGAGGTTGACATTGGTGCTGGCTCTAATATATGGATGGCTTGTAGCTCCAAATCTTGGCACCGCCCGATGAGAACTTTTGTAAGTCTGGGCATGATAAAGACGGAAAAGATAAGTTGGAACGATGCATGGTAGCTACGGAAGCCTTATTTTTGGGTGTTGCAACATTTTAGGCCGGTCATGGTTCGGCGATTACTTGGGATAGATGGAACGGATGTGTGTGTGATAAGGGACGGTTAGATACGAAAATAGGTAGATAGGTAATAATAGACTATCGGTATTCCGTCCTTTATCAATTCATGATGAACTACGTCACTTGCTTGGCACAGCCTGAGCCTGCAGCATAGATTAGCTAGGCCACTAGAGTCCAGTGACTTATCCACATTAAAAAGAAATTCTTCTCACTATAATATCTTTTTTCCATCGATGATGTCCCTTATCCATGAAGGTCGTAATAAGAAACATGGTTTTCCTACACGAGACCACCTCGCTCCCCGCAAAACAGACACCTTCCTAAAACAGCCTAACGTCCCCGCGCTAGAAACATCCTTCGATGCAGCTTAATTTAAGCTTCTTTTAATCGGCCAACAATTTTCTGTCATATCCAGCGTAGGCAAGACCAACATACCGCAATAGCATACAGAAACAGGCAGGTACACACACCTCTTTCAGTTTGCCAAGTCGTCTCTCTGACCTTTCCAATCTAAGAAACAGTAACGCCTTCCTTTTGGTTATTAAACTGTTGATTACACTGGGTTTGGAAACCGCAACACGCATACCATCGGACAAGAAGCCCTTTTCCAACCGAGGCAACATCATCGAGTACATCGGTCTGTACAATCCAAAAGCGCAGGTATATTCCGAGTGATTTTCGGAACTCGGTAACCGGGGCCGAATGGAAGGTCTACCAGTCTTATCATGTGCATAACCGACAGCTTGGCCCAGTTCGTCCAAGACAGAAAACATACCATGGTTATTGTTACCAGATATCGGCTCATATCGATGATCCGCTGATATTTACATCAGTATATGCTGGCTAGCCGTCTCCCAGCTCCGCCCAATGATGAACTGTGATGTTTTCGACATCTTCCGGTAAGACAGACTGGACGCTGTACATCATTCACGATACAAGTCAAATGTGGGCTTCTCAAGACACCTACGTCAGTTATTCTATTTGGACCAGTAAATTTTACAACAATAGCGCGCAATTCTAACCAACGCCTTACTTGACTCACCCGATTAATCAGGTTGACATGTCATCATATCACGTCTCCTTGAAGTGGTATTCGATAAGGGGAAGACATTATTGACACTGAAGACTTGTTTTGGTGAAGACGCTTACCATGTTGTCTCGCCAGTAACTCTCATGATGATAGGCAAGCCACCATTATCACCCCAGGAGCTAAAGTCCTAAGGCATAGCGCCGGTGCAATGTGGTTCCTGACAAGTCGGGTTACCAGAAAAATCGGCGTTCCCTTCTGCAGCCAAGATTATGTACACGCAGATCCTTACTTTTTGGTACCCAACGTGTCGGCTGAGCAAGTCGAAGCACTATGTTCAGACAGAAAACTTCCAGGTATGGTAGTTCCTCGCATTAGTGACGCAGTCGCTTTGCAAACGCATGTTGAGCTGGCCGTGCTCAAGGGAGTGTAGAGGCTTATAGTACCATAGTGGGTTCGGTCACAGTCTGCCACCGCTTTAACAAAACCCTTCTCAACTTTGTCAATTTTCAGATGGAAATAAAGCTAATCGATAAACGAAAATATAGTTTCTGAAAGACTTTTTCTGGAAACATGTCGGAAGGCACGTCTTTTCATCACACCTCAGGGTCAGAAGCACAAGAACCGAAATCAGTCAGTAGGTTCATATTGTTGAGATCCTACTTTTGGGTTGTTTATTTCTGTACACCGAAGATTGGAAGCTAAATAGGCTTTGATAACACTTCGGATATATGCACATGTCATAGCCAATCAACCAATCCGAATATTCCCAAACTCCAGTCGAAGCTTCATCGGTAGGTCTATGCTCATCCAAATTCCTTTGACCCACAACGCCATTGCTAAAGCAAGTATGAAGAGATAAGAAAACAGAAGCAATAATGTATATCAACCCTTTCTGGGCTTTTTGGGTGGTGGATCAAACACGATCCGAATGTTGCGTGTCTCGGTTGGTGCTTGAGAGTCTCTTGACTGCTTCTTTCTCAAGAAACCTTTAGCAGTAGCACTTGTTGGTTGCTGCGCCCAGGGATTGTTGCTATCATGGCAATCCCGTGGGAAGGTTCCTGAACGGGGTGTCGTGATAGAGAGACCAGGACTGAAAAGCGGTGATGCGACACATGGAGTGCTACATTGCTGTACCGTCCCATTGGATAGGAGAGGAGCATTGCAGAAACTCGAGACGCTTTCTGCTGGGGATGCACCCTCACGAGAAGGTGTGTGTAACGGAGCTTTTGTAGGCGGCGGATGAGGAATTGTGACAATCGTGGTGACAATGCCAAGCTTGTGGCCTTCTTTTGGACTCCTAACTACGTTGCTTGAGCTCCAGAGCGAAGACTTGGAGATGTTCCGCTCCTCATCCATATATGGTGGTAGGTCGTGAAACCCTGGTGTCCGTGGCGTGAGACGTGCTTGGCAGCGGAAAGAAAGAGAAGAGCGTCGATTGCGGGCGGAAAGGTTCTTACGCTTGCGATGTTGCATAAAGATACATCCTGCAGAGATAAGAAGGAAAGCAACCGCTCCAACTGTAATGGCAGCAATCGAAGTGTTGGGGAGTTCATGGCTATCTCCAGAAGTAAGAGAAGCAGACGGGTCGAGGATCGAGATAGACCTGTCGCTGAAGACAGTGTCGTTAAGACCAAGCGTGGTACTGGGATTAGGACGCTGTTGACATCCAGCTTCAAGAGCGACGAGAACTAGTTAAATGTCAGAGGTGGCAGGTGGCCAGATAAGAATACAACTTACAGTTTGATATAATTGTTTGGCTGCTGTCTGCCTTGACGCAAGCCTGACATTTGGCAACTGAATCGCCAAGCATGGCTTTCCCATTCGTGTCACAATAACCATACTTCTCTCTGTCATTGGGTTCGGTGATACCCTCCTTTAAAGCATCTTCGATCGGTCCACATGCCTCCGAAGTGACACAAGGGCCTGACGAGATTCCGGTTGCGTTTGGGTAGCCAAAGATGCAATAGTCGAAAGAGTATCGCATGTTGTCTGGTTGTAAAAAAGATCAGAGGATGGCATAGAAATGGAGATGAAGGTAACCTACACAAAAACCAATCTTGGTCGTTCTCATCACCCTGTTCAAAGGTGCTGTCCTGTAAGCAGGCCAGACATCTTTGGAACTTCTGGCCCTCGGCCTGTCTCTTGAAGTCATCATCGTTACAGACAATCTCATCACCATGGGTTTTGTTCGACTTCGAACCAGGGGCGCTGTGGCAAAACTGAGCACATGGCGAGTTTGGAGTAACCTGCAAAGCCGTGACCGAGGCCCAAAAGAGGAGTGTAAGGAAAGCGTAAGTAGAGGGCATGATTGATATGTTGGTCGCCGTTATGGGCCTGTTTCGAAGGAAATTTGCGGTTTCAGCAAGTGGTTTGATGTTCTGAACACTATCAGGGTAGATCGGAGGCCAGACCAGCTGTGAAACACCTCGGGTTGGATATTGAAGGAATGACAATAAAGAATATAAAGCAAAGTAGGGACGTGTGTATCTCCCGTTGTTACTACAGCATAGTGGTGGTAACAATCATGAAAAAGATGAGTCACGATGGTGTACGAATGAGAAATGGCAAATTGACAAAGTGATGCCTGCACTACCAACGAGTGATTGAAGAGGAGGTGAGAAACCAGAAGACAAAGCGAAGATGAAACGCAAACTGAAAACCAACAAGAGTGTCAAAATAATAGAAACGGGGAAGAGCAGGCTTTCTGGATATGAAGTACTACGTCTGTCGTAAAAAGTAGGCCAATTTGATCTCTTCATCACTTGATCAAGAACTGCTAATGCGACGCTATGCATGGAGGTATCACTTCCCCCGCTTGTTAGATTCAGCCCCAAAGAACCAAGACAGGGGCAGAACGCAATAGAGAGATCTGATTGCCGCGATGCAGCTCCCAATCACCCAATATTCGGATGGAAAGTGCCGCCATATCGTCCTTGCCGCAATCGACGGTTGTGCGCTTGACTGCAGTTGATGGGTGACAGTCACCAACTATGCCCTCTTTGAGATGGGGAGCGGCCCATTGGCGAATAGAAATTACTATCGGGGAACGGTGAGTCCTGGGAACAGATACGGGCGCTTAGTTCTATAGATATGTCCAGGTATAAGTGATAGGTGGTGATGGTATTGAAGAAGACATTGCTAGAGTCTGTTCGCAGGAGGTTTCCTTGAGTCTCATTCGCTTGTACCAGGGAAAGGCGGGATGATGGCTGTCCTACACAGCGAATGAGAGAAAAGAAGAGGGCGGTTACAACTGTCGTTCAACTAGAAATTCAGGGGTTGCACAGGCCCCAGCGCTTATGTTGAGAAGGTTCGCCCTAGAGTAGCTAGCCCGAGCCTCCATCAACGTCCTCCAACATCCATCATTTTTACCATGACTTTACATCAGTGTCCATTCCACATACCAAAGACAAAAGGCAAGATACTGAGTGATCAAACTTTTTTTTCTGTTGTTAAATATGTTGATCTAAAGAGGGAATTACCATTACACAAAAATCATTCCCACGTGGTTGTTAAACGCCATCTCATCTACCTATCTATCCAGTCTTCTTGTCATACTTTGGACTGTTCATGTGTCCAAGTTAAACAGAATTATCCACTCTGGCAATATCATATCCAATGGTGTACATACACCTCTTGCGTTCCGCGCACCACGCATGGAACACCAAGAAACCCCCATCCTCAGCACTTGTGCCTCCACCGGGCCCCTTAAGCCCGAGAGCTGGCGTCTTGAGGAATGGTTCCGATCCCCGAACATAGGGCCCCTGGACCTGGTCGGCCACAGCGTACTTGACATCGTAAGCATCGTCCGAGTACATGTGGCTGCTGAAGAAGAGCAGATATCTGCCATCACTCGTATGCACTAGGTTTGGAGCCTCAACCAGGGGCCCATCCTCTGCAGGGATCCGATTCATGATATCCACAGGCGCGCCGATCGGTGTTGATCCATCGTCGGTTGAAACTTCTTGTAGCCGGATCGGAGTGCCGGCGCCGCCCTTGAGAGCGTTGCCATCAACTTTGTAGACCACATACCGCTTGTTAGTCGTCTTGTCGTAAAAACCCGCCGGGTCGATTGCTCCACCTTCGTCTTTAGGGCATGCGAACGGCTCAGGATCCATCTCATATGGACCTGTACTGTTTTGTGATCGCGCAACTCCGATACAGTGACCGCCTTCGGGATTTTCCCCTGAGAAGTACATGACGTATGAGTTGTCGTTTAACTTTCGCACATCAGGAGCCCAGAAGTTCCTGCCGCTAGTCCATCCATCCCCCGGGAGGGCATCTTGTTCGAGATGAGTCCACTGGCCAAAAGGATCATCAGCCATGGCGATCTGGATATGATGTCCATTTCCGCTTGTTGCAAACGATATCCAGCGACCGTCTTGATCATGAAGAAGGCATGGGTCGGGGAAATTAACGTCAAGTCGGGGCATGAAAGTCTCAGTTTCTGACCTCTTGCTGATGAGTTGCTTGGGAGGCGGCAACAAGTATGGTCGTATCGAAGGAGAAGACTCGGACCTTTCACTTATGAGCTGCTTGGGTGGTGGAAGCAGGTATGGTCTTATTGAAGGGGAAGAAGGTAGGGCGGAGGTAACATGCAGAAGAAAGAAAGAGAGGAAGAAGGCAACAACATTCCTCCAAGGGCTCGATAAAGAAGACATGATAGGCATGTTGTCGATGTTCAAATCTTTTCAGGCCGTCGGGAGCGTCTCATATAGATTGTTCAGCTGAGCCTCAATCTCGGTTCCTGTTTATCTCGATGTCATATGTGTCGTCGATCAATGGGTCCAAGGACAGCTGAAGGATGGATGATCAACAGGCTCTGACGTTGGTGATTGAATCACGGGCCCATATAAGAGGCAGGAAATGATGCAGAGCCAAGAAGAAACCTTGTTGTGAAATATATGGTAATAAGGTTGTTGAGGTAATACAGCAGTGATGCGTTGGCAATATGCTGAGATAGTAGACTTTGTTTGCTTAGAACTTTCTTTTTTGACCAAGCCTGTTGATAAGACAATACTAAGAGTAATACTTGATATTAGAAGGTTGAAAGCGAGGGATCTTAACAAGACAAACATTACGAATCACGTCTCTCGTCTCAACTTTATACTTCATTTCCCCCTAAAAAAGACCAGGCCAAACGATGGGTCGCCCTCTCTTACAGTCGATCCTCATTGTGCCCATACAAACTTAGCATGACACAAAGGCTCAGCTGTGCGTTCTCTCAGGCCCATCTTTTCCAAAGTGATTTATTTTAAGACGGTCCCCTTGGAAATATGTTAGCGCACCGAGATTTCAGGGTTCAATATATCAGATGGCTCAAGCCACTGCCAGACAACGCCTGAACCAGGATCCTCCTCGACCATTCATGCCGTGTCATGCGTTGGTCGGTTGGATTGTAACGCTATGGTCACTCTGAGCGAACCAGACAAGCTATAGCCGTCCCTGATGGCCACTTACGTTGATGGTGAAACAGGGACAGCTGTTCTACTCTTAGATTACTTTCAGATGTGTTGCTTGACTCTGATTGGTTCCATGTTTTCCCATCTAGATCTCAATGTTTCGTGTTTCGTAGGGCCAAGATTAGTTAGTTCTTTGACTAACATGACAGTGGTTGGATTGTCGCTGCATACATGAGATAGACTGCGTGCCAGGAACTGGCCAGAATCCTGTTCTTGTGGAACCTTGTCTTAACTCAATTTTTTCCATCTTGTACCCAGAAAATGTGTCATCATACATGCAGTAGCTTCAGCTCCGTTGCTTCTTCCTGACAACACATGCATCGCCCAGGCTTCTAGACGTTTCAAGATGATGGAGCCTCAGCTACGCATCCAACAATACCATGCTATTAGCGACTCCCCGATTACGTGACCGCTTTATTATGCGTTGTGTGTCGCCATCTCTCCAAACACACATCATCGGGCATTGCACATGCCGGTCACAGGAACCAGCTGCGGCAGTGAGACATGTAACAATCGCATTATGTACATACAATCAGACATTCAGACAGAATCAAGGAAATTCTCCATCAGAGACAGGTCGTAGTTTTTATCGTCCTTTGCATTGAGTGCCTGACATCTACTCCCAGGATTTTCGAACCAAACGCCATTATATCCCAAAAACATAATTTCAAACAGCAAAAACGGCACAATATGCGAGAATATGGTACAGCATGCAGACCGTTCCTTGCCAACAGACCCTACATCTCGGGTATCAAGGTCCGCTTTCAGATTCAAGCCTATAACCAAACACTTGGTAGATCGCTTAATCGCTGTCGCTATCCATAGCCTCACCCTTGGCAGCCTTCTTAGCAGCCTTTGCGGCCTTCTTCTCGGCCTTGCGTCGTTTCCTCTCAGCCTTCTCCTCGGCGGTCTCGCCATCGTGCTTCTTGCGCTTCTTGTCCTTGTTGTCATCGACAGCAGGGGAAGCAGCCTCGTCCATGGGGGTGTCCTCAGCCTCAGAGGCCTTGGCGGGAGTAGCAGGGGCAGCAGCGGCGGCGGCAGCGGCAGAGGCGTCGGCACTGAAGTCCTTGTACTCGGAGCTCCACTTGGCGGGAGTGGCATCGTTGGGGCGACCGTACTTGTCGAGCTTGCCGTCAGCCTTGAGCTTCTTCTTCTCAAGAGCGACAGGGCCGAGGCCCCATCGGCGGGGGTAGAGGTCGCGCTCCATAATACAACGCTTGACCTTGGCAACAACACCGTGATCGCAGGTAGACATCTCGACGGTGGACATCTGAGCAATACCCAAAGCGATGGCCTCACCCTTAGTGGTCATGAGAACAACCTCCTCGTGGTGCTCAATGGCAGCCTCTGAAATTCAGTTAGCGATTTGCGACAGAAGAAATTATCCGATAAACATACCGTATCGCAGAAGACCAGGAAGCATGAGCTTGGCACCGTAACAAACAGCGTTGACAGCGCTATCCTTGACGACCAGACGCTTGTAAGAGGTCAAGAGAGTCTCAAGAGGAGAGATGACCTTGCGGAGGTAAGACTCGTCGCGAGTGTTGTCCATCTGCCACTGAGCGTCGAGAACGTCGTGCAGAGTAACAAGACCCTTGGACTCGTCCATGGCACCACTGCGAACACGTCGAAGCTCCTGCATGTGGCCACCGACACCGAGAAGGAGACCCAAGTGAACACAGAGTGTTCGAATGTAGGTACCAGCCTCACAGCTGACCCAGAAGACACCAAGGTGTCGGTCGTTGTCGAACTCGATGAGCTTGCTCTCGTGGATGGTTCGAATACGGAGCTGACGCTTGACGGCAGAGATCAGAGGAGGACGCTGGAACAGCGCACCGGTGAGGGTCTCGAGAGCGCGGGCGAACTGAGCCTGGCCACCAGGCAGTTTGTCGTGGAGACGGATGACAGCCACATACTCCTTTCCGGCACCCTGCTGGGACTTGACGAGACGAGTGGCGCGGTCAATGCAGACAATCAAACAACCAGTAACCTTGGGATCGAGGGTACCAGAGTGACCAGTCTTTTCACATCTAAAGTGTATGTTAGCAAATATTCTGACGCGCGCATTGACGCGATGGTGTGGAGGTCAAATTTTTCGTACCGAAGAATGCGCTTAACCCAAGCGACAACCTCGTGAGAGGAAGGGTTGGAGGGCTTGTCGAGGTTAATGACACCGGAGCTGATGTACTGCTTGAGGTCGCGCTTCAGAGGAGAGCAGCCATTAGGGATGGGAGTGAAGTGTCCAGTGCGGGTGAGGACTGCAAGTTTTAGGATAACGAGTTAGTCTTTGAATTTTGAAACCAGGCGAGCGATTGAGGCTTGGGAATGCATCGAAAAGAAGTTGTAGGCGCATCAAATCATTAGTAAGACTCACGCTTCTCGTAGTTCTTGAGGAGAAGAGGCCACTGGCTGGTGTCGAGGGTAGGAGTGTGAGCCTGGGGCTTGATGATGTACTCCTCCTCTGTCGCCTTCTTGACGACCGCGACGTCCGTGGACATTTTGTCTGTTAGGTGAAATGTGACTTCCTTTTTGGAGAATCAATGTGATATACCGGGCCAAGCGCGGCAGGTGCTTTTTGCGACAGGAGGGAAGAAACGGAAGGTGCGAGTCGTAAATTTCCTCAGTGTCTTGCCCGGTGTGATGGTTTGGAAGGAAGCTTCCAAATTTTTTTTCTCGGGATGGATTTCATTGTGGGGACCGGAAGGAAGCTGCGACCGGTGTGTGGCGGCAATTGAACACTAGTCCTTTTTAAGCTAATTGTGGCACACCAGCGCCACAATACCAACCATCATTGGATTTATGCTTTTATGCTGATGGTGAAAGTTTTATGCACTGATTTTCCTGTCAGGGAGAAAACTACTAAGATGCTATGTACAGCCCCAAGAGTAATCAGAGCCAACCAGTTAAGATTAGCCAATTGCCATAGATGTACCAAAATTCACTTTTATTACCCTCAGTCGGCACAGGACAGGCTATATCGTAGATATGGATCATGTGAGGTTAAATTGAAATTGGTATTCCTGCCGTGAAACTCCAGGCGCCCGAGATTCAAACACGTATTAAGGATTGGCGCGTCAACTCATTCTTACACTATCATCATTGCCTTCTGCCCCTTAGGTCGTCGCCATATATGTCCTCATACTCATGCCCTTGACCCTGATAAACCTGACCTTGGTGAACTTGGCCATGGTAAGGGTTTTCTTGGTTAAAATAATCGTGTTGCGCATATTGTTCGGGTTGGTAAATCCCGATGCCAGTATGCGCTCGGTCGTCTACGGGATACATCTCATATGACTCGTCGCGATCTTTGCCCTTTGATTGAGGTGTGTTTAGTGACGAGTTGTCTCCGCCCAGCGCTACTCCGATCTGAGAGTTTGATGGACTTGGATCAGTTTTGTACATATTAGGAAACATCTCGAAGGGAGTGTTTGATGCCATACTGGCAGGCATCGGGGGGTATGCCGGTTGGTTGGGGTTCATAACGGGCCATTGTGCGAGTTGCAGTTCGGTGGCGCTGACGGGGCTGTTGAACTGAGAACCATATGGAGATACATATCTTGGGAAAGTCTTCTCGGATCGAGCACTGATTGGTGATTCATCCCAGCTTCTCAATGGCTTTTGGCTTAAGGGCGTTTCGCGCATGTCATTGTTTATCTGCAATTGAGCAGGCCATCCGCTCTTAGTGCGAGGTCGGGGTTGCGGTTTAGGTCGGTTTTCGATTTGTCGTAGGAATGCTCTCCTTCTTCTCTTGCCTCGCCAGATGATACAGAAACCAAGGAAAAACAAGATCAGGGCCACGCCGCCGCCGGCGATGCCCACTTTGGCGCCTAGGCTAATTGGTCCCTGGTCGAGCCAGTCTGGGTTCAAGGAAGCAACGGGTGAAGGTTCTGTGATGTTCACAATCTCCTGCGAGAAGACGCTCCCATCGATGGAGATTTCCATGCCAGGTCTCGGCTTTTGTTCACATCCGGCTTGAAGAAGGGTAAAGACTATAGCGTTTTAGTATTTGGATCATGTGCGTTACCTGATGGGCGCTTACAGTTAGCCAAATAATGGTTATCACCAGCGCGCAGACACTCTGTGCATCCCTCAAAGTCGAGTGTATCATGCACCGGCCATTCATCGCAATACTCGTAACCCTCGACTTGCGAAGACAGGTTCTTGTATTCGACTGCCTGTTGGAATGGCCCACAAGCTTTTCTGTCGGAATTATCAGCACACTATCAACGGCAGGTTGACACTGGAATCTCACGAGGTTAAGCAAGGAGTGTTTTTGATGACCTTGTCGTTATCAGGCACACCAAATAAGCAATATGATGCTGCATAGCGAACATTATCTGGAGACGGTCATTTCGTGTTAGCCATGGTCAAATGAAATGAGGGTGATCAGGTAAACTCACAGAGTAGCCACTGTTGGTCGGTCTCATTATTCTTCGTATAATAGTCACTGCCTAGCTGACATGCGACACATTGTTGATATACAATCCCTGCGCCAGTTTTATAGTCGTCTTCATGGCAGACGATGTCATCAGATGTAGTGGCATCAAGAACGTTGCCACACAAAGTTCCGCAAGGTGAATTGTCTGCCACTATTATGGCGGCGACAGGACTAAGTAGCCCGCAGGTCGATATTAAAGTTGATGATCTCATGGTAAGTTTAAAGTTGTTGGAGAAGAAGGCGGCCTGCTCGATGGCTGCAGGAAATGAATCGAGGCCGGGGGGGTTGAAATAGACTCGACCAGAGCGGAGACCTTGAGGAACAGAATGAGGATCTTTTTGTGTTACATATGTGTCGACACAATATCAAGATTTTGGTTTTTGATACGCCGGGCGCTTGGGGGCGGAAAGATGATGACAACGGCACTCTTATAACAAAACAAAGATGAGACAGACAGACACTTGTGGATCTGAACCGCCCAGCAGATGTGACATATAACTGTGCCTCCAACTAATGTGTGAAAACGGTGGTGATGCTGCAGATTGCAGCACCGCGAACCAACAGAGCGGTTGTAAGAGGCAAAAACTTTCGATATGAAGCTGTGTTTTAGCAGTGTAACAAGTGAAATGATGCGAGTGATGAGTTACAATGGCGCCGTGACAAGGAGAGCGCAGCCGCCAGGTCTTGAACGTCCCCAATATCCACCATTGTCCCGTCGTGCAGGAGAATAATTGGCGCAAGAGGTATCTGGGGGCGGAAAACATCGATTGGAAGATCCGCGATACGGTAGCACTCGTTCATCACAGCAAGTAGCTCCAGGATTGGCCACCGGCAAAAGCAGGCGGCGTTCCTGGTGTTGAGACAAGCTCTTGAGAGAAATAGGAATGAGGGGTCAACCACTCAGAGTCGCCATCACTGACATATCCCAGCCCCGTCTCTTCTACCGTGGGGCTTCTGCATGGACCCCTGGACTTTCACACGAGTTCTGGCGGTTACAGAGCCAATCATCGCTACTAAAAACCCTGTTGGTATGGCCTACCGACCCTAGCGTGAGGTCTCCCGATGCCGAGACTCCACTTTCACGGTTGATACCTATACTGAGCCATAAGCAATCAACCAAAGACCTAATATCAACTGCTTGCAGTGACAACTTCGCAGTCTACCCGGTTCTGAGAGCAGGAACTATCATACCTATGATACGCATATACCCCTTCTCCATCATGATGCGATCCAGATCACAGATCATTCTCCGTTCCGAAGCGGACTAATCAACGACAAAGATGGGGAAGAAGTTCAGCAATACAGCTGAAAGTACCTGGGTATTTATCATGCCGATTCCTATCCATTGAATATTCCACGCATCATCTGAAAGAACACTTCATCAAGGGTCATATGGCATAAGAGGTCTTTTTCTATCGATAGTGTAGGCGTAGACTTCACATCTTGAGGATACGACGAGGGCTACAGCGTAGTTCGGAATAGTATAGGTCATGCCGTGTATTAGATTATTTACTCACTCCATGTCAGTTCACAAGTATATGACTCCAAACTAACACAGTATTCATTGTTTGCGCAATGTAGCAACCAGTATGGACTTCACTTCAAACGCTATCTCGAACAAAATAAACTGAAAAAGGTTGAGGGGGTGCCATATAACAATGGCAGCCAATAGTAAACACAACGCAGTGTTCTAAAGGATAAAGATCGTAATATCCCAAGACCTTCGGCTCTTAACTTTAACGGGCTTCCAGAAAATAAAATACAAAAGGTATCAAGCTGCAAACTGCTCCCGAAATCAAAAACTCCAATTCGTTCCATCAGATACCCCATAGTTTTCTTTTCAATAAATTCGTAAATGTTGATCCAAATTCCATCCACTAGCGAGATCTATTTCGTTTATCCAGTGCAATAGGTATTCCTTGTACGAATAATGTTTCGCAGCCATTATGCAACAGTGCTAGTAGGGACACCGTAGGTGCCCATAGCATCTGTTTCGGCGCAACGGGACGTGGGTGTTTTTTCAGAGCCATCCAATTTTGCGCCGAATAGCGGTTCAACTTCTAGATCGTTTGTATTAAGCACCATCGCTTTCGGTGTGGAAGGATTGAAAGATGGCGTAGCAGGAGACCGGCCAGGAGTAGAGATAGTCTGGAGTGTCTCTGCAAATGACCCGCAATCACTGACTTCAGCGACTTCATTATGTGACGACGGTGCGTTGTCCGTCGGAAGATCTAGAGGCCTCTCAGCAATGAGCTGGGTCATATCTCCTGAAGATACTCGTCGCTGCAGCACTCCCTCAGGCTGCAGATAATGCGACATTCCAGCACTAGATGCAGGTCTTTGTGTTGGTGATGGCTTGGGGGGTGACTGTGACGCATACAGACGAGTGGCGTCAGTTACAACTCCAACAGACGTAGACCGTCGGCTATGAACGGGGCAATTAGGGCAACGAATTTCTTCGACTCGTTCAAATTCTATAGGGACAGCTACGCTAGATCGACGCCGTCCAGTTTGAGTAGACGATGTTCTGCCAGCTCGAGACTGTCGACTGCTCGATCCATGCTGATGAATTCGACTGTGAAGTCTGTCGTTACGGGTCGAGTCCGCCGAAGACGCTCGCTCAGTGGCTGGGAGGACCGAGCTCAGAACCCCGTTGGTGGATTCGAGTTTTGGTCCAGGTGTACGACCTCGACTGGCAGCGCGTGAGGCAGGGCACTCCTTGCTCGTTGCTGCCTCTGGCGTACCGGTACGGTAGCTACGGGGTGAGAATGCTCTGTTTGCCACAGAAGAGTTGTGGTGCTGTTGACGTGCTACCCTCGACAAGGACTGATATTGCGTTCTCTGTTCATCCTGGAGTATACTTGGGCTCGCAACAATGCGAATCATATGTTTCTCTTGTTGATGATCCGAAGTATTGGGGGCCCTGGAACGGCTGCAGTTCCTAGAGTCAGAGGACTGAACCCGATCTCTTACAGGAGTACGACTAGCACTCTCTGCTCGCATTCTGCTCGCGGATTCCACCCGGAATGAAATGTTTTCGAGATGCAATGAAATCGCGACATCGCTTTCTCGATTTTCCAGAGACGATCCGGATCGTTCGCGCATTCCAGACCGGCTGGCGTTTCTGGATTTGGGAGAGGAGGGTCGTGCCAGAGATTGGTTTTCTGATTCTGTTGGCTGCGTTGGCCGGATCACTCCCTTGGAGTTGACAGATGCTGATCGTGCTGACTTATCAGTCTTAGCAGTCCGATTTGATGAAGAGTTGGACTGCGGGGATCGTGAGTTGTGATGGCGAATATCTTTGAGAAACGCGTTGTCCTTTGCCCGACCTCTCACAGCACTTCGATTAGGTGTAAGCGGAGTCCCGGTAATAGCTGGCCAAGGGAAGGGCTCAGGCTTTCTCCCAACGGGTGTCCCAGAAGCCCATCCACCGACACCCAATGGGGTTCGCATCAAGTCATCATTGCGTGGCCAATAAAGCTGCTCAGGCGACACGGGAGAGAAATCTTCGAATGGAGTATTGGGGCTAAAGGGTCCTTCGCTACGGATCCTAACATCGCCTCCATATATGATTCGCTCAGAAGGGAAGAAATTCTCTGGGTAGCCACTCAGAGGGGCACCACTGTCTGGGTAAGGTGTGCTCTCCTCCGGAGGCCGGGGGTTCGTGCGAATAGTCTTAGTGGATGCTTCGGAATGATTTGATTTCATCGACCGGATCGACCTCTCTGATCTCAACGACGCAGCGCTGATAGGGACATCAGGGGGATATTGGTGTGGTAAAATGGGAGGAGATTCGGGAATAATCAAGCGTGGTCTAAGAGACATGGGTGTCGGGCTAGGAGCCGACGGTGTGGGAACGTTAAGACTATCTGTTCCAGGTGACCGCGCCGAGTTGGAATTGACTCGACCGGGCTCCCTTGGGACGGTGATATTTGCTGGTGGATGCCGCTTTCCGGATGTTCCTCTTGGGCGGTTGTGGGCCAAGTCTTCGGAGGGTTGTGAAAGTGGTGACAGTGACGCTTCGGGCGATTGATATCTCTCTCTCTCCTGGGAAAATCCAGAGTTGGATTCGCTACGCTGATCTTCGATGGATATGTTGCCAGCGATGTTTGTTGGGAGAGCACTACTAGGACTACCTGTCTTCTCAAGGCGGCCTGCTGCCTCCATGCCGGAACCGCCGCCATCTGGTCGGTATACAAGTTTAGCATAGGGCGAGTTGTTCGTGTCGACAACAAGAAGTTCCTTTTCTCCTCGTCCCAAAAGGCCGTAGACTTTGACTTCGCCGTCATGAATTCCGACAACTGCACTTGTTCCGGCGTACAGAACTTCATCCTCGTTTCCACAACGATTACAGAATATGACAATGATTTCTTCTTGAGATTCAGCGCGAATAAGGGGCTCAAGTCGAGTGACCCAATAGGTCAGTGTTTCCATATCGGGCTCGTTGGGCATGCGTGTGAAACGTCGCGGGTCTTCCCTAGTCATCCAGGCCATGCTGACGATGACCAGATTTGAGTCAACTTCGAGAACGTGGTGAGCGAACTCAAAGTCACTCCATGGGGCTTCGAACTTATAAGGGCTGCAAAAAATTAGAAAAGGGTTCATAATATCTTTGGCGTTTCTGACACATACTTGAGGTCCATACCTGTGGGGGGATGTTAGCAGAGATCACATGTGAGAGTACAATCGAACTTACAGATTCCTATCGAGGTGTTCCCCAGTCCAGGAATGAAGCCCTCGTAGAACCCTTGGCCTCCTTCCAATGCCCATGTTTCATCGGTCTGGTAAAGAAATGATTTCCGATAGTTCGCTATTGTCTCGCCATCGGCATTAACAACAATGACCGAGTTATAATATTCGGGACCAGTAGGCCATTTTGGCGAAACATCGACTTTCTCAGGGTATCCGACAGTGACGGTGCAATTGTACTTGAGAGCAATTGTCCTGGCCCAGAGAGACGTGATGCCAGAGCCAGAGGGTTCAAGAAAAGGAGTTATATCCTGTAGAGACTTGAAGTTGTATCCTTTTCAAAGTATTAGTATACAAAAAGAACCAAAGATGATATCCTGTCGGGGGTGGATGAAGAAGTTAGTCGAGAACTAATATGGTCCTCGGCCAACTTATTCATCCTCAAGATAAATTACCAGAGAAAGCCAGCTCAGGAAGAACCAAGACGTCGAGGTCGTCAGGATTAGCTCTTGACAATACGGCATCTGCTCGATTCAGATTGTTATCGACGTCTCCCACCTGGGGCGCAAATTGCAAACAACCGATTCTCATATCTGCGACGACCGGTGGAACCCCGCAAGACAACAAAAATCTTTCCAGCCTGACGACACTGAGAGTGCTCGAAAGAAAAACTCCAGCGAGGACGACGTGGTTTGAAAATCGAAGAAGAAAAGGAACAAGCAAGCACGAACACGCGATACAGATCAACAACGAAACATGATAGATAGACGATGGGGATCGGAGGACGAAAATGGGAAGTGGAGAGAAGACGCGAAAACGACCTGACGACACCAAAAGCGGAGGACACACAATTTAGCGCAGGCTGTGGGAGACTGACGAGAGAGTGCAGTAAAGACCAAGAGGCTGGTGAGCCCCTGCATTCATTAATTGGCAGAACTAACAGACGAACAGCAAAAGATACTGGTCGCTAACTGCTAACTGCTAAGGTAAATTGTGGTCAGTCTTACATTCCTGTGCGAATGTCGGCTTGGAGCCCAGCCAGCTGTGCCCAGTAATGTCATAGTGGGCGATGGGAAGACGGTGGAAACCGCTACTGCTAAGATCCAAGGGGAAAGGTGCGTCTTTAGAAACTTGAGCCCAATGAGGGGCAGCCGTTAAACGCTCTGGATGGGTCACGACAAGGTTTAACGAGCCTTCTTGTCGCTGCGGGGGGGTCCCATGTTCGTGATAATCCTAGCCAGAGCATTTTCTTACACTATAACTGGCTGTTGAGATCGACTGCCACAGCCCTTTGAAGGCTCAGAAGGAACCTTCCCCAGTCCATACCCGGCTTGGGAAAAGAGCATGCACGGGCTAGCTGATATGAGCCAAGCAGGTGTTTCTCAAGCCCCCGCACAGGCGCCTCAAAACTAAGCCAGACAAAACCTCCAGCCGAGTAAACGCTTGTGATATCCTACGAATTCCAACGAGGGATGAGAACCACTGCAAATGTAAGGTCCAAGGGCGCTTCATTATCGTCCTCCCTCACTTCTTCGCATCAAGCTACGTCTTCAGCTGACTAGTCGCTCGTCATACCTCCCAATGTCGCTCACATTCACAAAGTGCGTACATTATCTCCTTGTTCTTTCCTGTTCGATGCCTCAGCAAGGGATAGTCACATACAGTGTCTACTCTTTACTGGACGTACGTATACGCAGAATGAAGGCCACCGTTTCATGAGATACATAATCATAAAGGCGGTCAATGAGATATGGTGTTTGGCGCTCAGCCACTCACAAATTCCGCGAGAGAGACTTGTACTACTACGACACTGATAAGCCCCCCTGCAGTTTTACAGAAATTGGAGGTTAAGAGACGACAGACTAGCAAAGATGAGCTCTTCTCGTGTGGTAGTATGATATCCAGAACATCGTGGTGTTTGTTCAGCGCTTATAGGAACAGTACACAGTGTTATCGTTGCTGAGATGTCACCATCTACCTACATTTGATCTCAAGGCGTCGGGTCTCATATCTCACGTCCGAGGATTCCATAAACCAAGCGGTACATTTAAATACAATCAAATCTTCTTTGACCTCTTGTCACATCACACGTCAATTGTGCGTCAGCAGACAACATCTTGCAACTCACTGGTCCGGCTCTTCGGGTCCAGACGCAAAATACCTATTCACCCGTCATTCGTAGCTGCCAACATATGGGTTTATATTATTGGCTCAGCAGTAAGTACAAATAGCCGCTTGTGGATTCTCGCGCATCTGCTAGGTGACGCGCACAGCATTATATCCGGGAATTACTGACTTTTTTCAGGGCGCTGTCGTTGAAACGGTGCGGCTACTCTCCCCCGCTTACATGGGTTCAGTCTAAGCTCATCCGCCTATCAAACAAGCCGAAGATCAACCAAACTCAAAAAACGGACATGCGTAGGACTTGATCCATGTGATCAGCTCAATAGGTAGCTTGATGCGCAGACTTGGGGCACTGGGTCTTTCAGTTTGGCGATGTGCCTGCGCTTAAGTCTGTTCTCACCAAGACCAACATCTGGACCCGAAACAGTTATTGTTCTGTCAGCTCAAACTGCTGCTCGATGGTACGTGGTTCACAGGGATATTCTCCAGAATCACTTGTTCTAGCGTTGAGGGTCATGTCATTTCTGTGCATTCACAGGTACCTCCAAGTTGGCTTTTTGTAACCGGCCTTTACCACAAAAATATGCCGTACTGATAAACAGATTTCCGTGCATTTCCTGTCCTGAGTAGTTTTGGGTAGCGACTGGGTAACGAAGATTCATTCTCGTTGACTATCTACCTTCATCTCCTGACGAGTAGGAGATGAGTTGTCATGACGTGATTCTGAATAAACAAGAGGATAGGAAACCGGGATGACGATTGAATGGCTGTTGGTCATTACATACCAGATAGAGAAAAATTAGCAAGATCAGGAACCCGTTCAAACTTTCCTAGTATTGTCGACGAAAAGTCTGGGATGGTATTACACGGTTGGCTTTTGGGTTTGCCATACTATAGGGTAAGGGATGTAGTGAGCGAATTTAGTGAAGCAGCAGATTAACAGGGAATGTGTTTTTTAAGAGGTATCGGGATTAAAGAGATAGAGAGGTTGCTCGCGAAGGAAAACCGATCATCTTTCTCCCCAGGGCAATCACTTCTTAAATAGATATACCGAATTTCACATTTACTCCCATCAACCAGAGAGATCACTACGTATAAGTCGTCCGTCATGCTTCATCTTTCACCATTTTCTAGCAGCAGCAAAGGGATCAATACCCCTATTTGGAAACGAGTAAATATCTTAATCAATCTTCAATCCCCTGCAAGTCTTTCGGCCAACCGCGGATGTTGTGAGACCCCGCCACACGCGCTGAGCATCATGCAGGCTCTATCACAGTCACATCGCCAGCAAGCGACATTGATGTTACTAATTCGAGCCACGCGAGTAACAAAATGCTAATCTAACATCGGAAGCCAGGCGCGTCTGCGGCAATCTGAGCGCTTAGTGTTAGTTTAACAGACTAGAGTACTACAGTATGTACTTGCTTAGTTGGAGCCGTAGTGTGAGAGAGGTTGGGCGGGCCAAGGCCCTCGGCTTTTGGTGAAATTCTTTGGAGGCCAACAACAATAACTGCATGCCAAGACTGGAGTTAACGGATAATGAAAGGGGATAATTGGGAAAGAAGCCATCGTGTTGGGATATGGCTCTCCTTCCTAGCCCGATCCCCCCTGACTTACACTTTTGAACTTAGCCGATCTGCGAACAACATTGACATAGAAACAGAATACCCTGCCACCCCCGCAGTTTTTCAAGATAAACGAACAATCAGATGTTTCTAGGTTTCGCTAAGCAAGCATGAGGACGGAGAGACCTGGCTGCACAACGGGCCGGCGTTAGTGAAGCTCTCCAGTGCGTCATGATTTGCTTAATAAATCATTGAAGTTCTTCCGACCCTCACTTAATTCAAGACTTATAACCGCCCAAGAGTCATTTCTAACGTGTATGATTGGCTGCCGTGAAAGTCCAAGGGTTTTCATATCCATATACTGTCCGCCGATTGGCTTACGGCTTAAACCCTTGCATTCAGCGATTCTATTCTTGGGTGGCACACTCTTGCACTTTATTATGGCGGACAAGCGACAATTTGCCCTATGAAACAGTTCCCTTGAAAATAGATGCCAAGATCTACTCCCAAGTAGGCAAGTTGAATCTTGACACCATGCTTGCTTACGGGTATCCTTGTCAGCCTTCCCGCCGCTTCGGTGTTTAGACTTTTGGCAGCTATCTCAATAAAATAGACATGACACCCACATGTTCTCAATATCAAGTCTTGTCTTCTGTCAGATCATCTCTATAGATCTTGTTGTTTCGACAGTGATTGAAGAAGATCCGCAGTCTTGCATTGTGCACTTATACAAGCATCAATCATCTGGAACTGATCTCGATCGACGCCTGTCATGCTTGGATCTTAGCCTTGATCGTACCACGACCTCCGCGACGGTCCTAACAATATTTTCCTACTTCCACTACAAACACTCACCAAATCAATCAAGATGCGAACCTCAAATTGGAATTTTGGTATTGCGGCTCTTCTCATCGCTACCGCTCTCGCCCTTCAAGTGACACCCAACTCCGAATGCGCTGCTCTATGCTCTGATGGTTCAAACTCCACACTCGACAATGCCAGCGCCACGAGTACAAACCCATCAGATATCGTGTGCCAAGACGACGAGTACACCGAGTCGGGGAAGGGAATCAGATTCAAAAACTGTCTCAACTGCCTGCAAAAAAGCTCGGATACATCGAAAGAAGAGAGCGACGTATTTTGGTTCTTGCGTGAGTCACTCATCATCAAGGGTAATTTCTGAATATCTTATTAATCATGTAATCATATAGATAACGCCCGATATGCCTTTGATGTCTGCCTCTATTCTTACCCTGCTTCGGTGGGCTCGGGTACCATCAACTCTCCTTGCAACATCGAAACCTCTTGTGGATCTCTTGAGGATGCTTTAACAAAATCTTTATTAAAGTCCAACATAGAAAACCAGCTTGACTACTGTGAAGCTGAAGACTCCATTATCAAGAGCGTAAGCTACAAGGAATGCATTAGCTGTTTGCAATCAACGTCGAATCAGAAGTTCCTCGCAAACTGTTTGTTAACCCGTTTCTTCGTCTTACGATAGACATGCTGACGTATTCTTAGTCCTCGTAGCTCTGAAAGCTGGCTGTATGCAAGAGCCAGAAAAAGGCGACATCATTGGTCTAAGTGGGACAATATTCACCGCAACGCTTGTGAATATTACCGACCCAAACACCAATGAGACGCTTCCAGGTGACGGTGGTGCTCCTGTCGGCTCCATGACCACTGGCACTATCGTAGGCATTGCGGTAGGATGTGGTCTTGGACTGGCTGGTATGGCTTGGCTTATCTGGATCTACTGTCGACGAAGCCGACAGCGCCGTGGAGCAGGTATCAAAATCGAGTCGCCGCCGCCCGACGCCTCGATGAACCATCGCTCTATGTATGGTATTCAAAAGTCTTCTTACTTCCAAGACGGCAAGGGACAAAATCCACCAGCAGCGTATGCTCCTCCAAGACCTGGAGGACATATACGGACCATGTCTAATGCGCAATACTACGATGGTCTCGAACGTGACTCGGAGGAAGGTGTCGGAAACGTCAATTACCACTATGCACCGTACTCGAAGAGTAATGGCCCCAACAGCGCTCTCCCAGCACACCCAGCATATATCCCACGTGTTGCTAGCAAACTCCCCAATCCTCATATTACTGCAGCCACCCGCAAGCCATCCGCTCCCGATTCCTATTGCCTTCAAACTTACCTCAAGGCCAATGACGATTTCGGACTGAACCGTGGCAGCTTCAACGAGGCAGCTTCGAGCGGAACAAATCCACAGGACGTTAGTCGAGGCCCATCGCCGGCTCGATTGAGCGATGTTAATGAACCGTTGGTCATTCCTCCTCCTCCACCACCACAGGCTCCCCCAGCCGCCAGGCCAAGGCTCCCATCCCTCACTTTCCCATCCCTCCACAAACTTGTCATTCCCAAGAAACAAAACCCTCCAGAGGTTCGCTTGATGTCGGCAACACCAATCGCCGATGAACCCCACCCTAGTCGTGAGATGAGAATCTCCAAACCTTTGGCTGTTCTTGATCCTCGATTCCAGGATCGACCTCTAGGAGGAGGCCCAGTGATAGCAAGCGAGGCACCTGCGGGCTTCAACAATGAATACCTCAAGCGTCGAGAGGCAAACAAGTCTCCCATGCTAAGCGGCAATAGCCGCGTTTATGGATAATAGATATTTTACATTCACATAAAAGGTGAACAACAGTGTTTGTTATTTCAGGCCTGGAGTTGGTTCGGCATTACAATATCAGGACATTTCTAGATCGTACGATACACATGAAGGGGCGCAAGGGTCTATAGCGAAAATCATTCTTCTATCATATTGTACACATACTACAAGTGAGCCCATTAGCGTTGATCGATTTGTTTCAGCCAAGTCGCTGACCTCGGCCACGAGTCCGCCACGAGTCTGGCAAGGGACCGCCTTTGTCCACACCACTGCTGCTACCAGTAGAGGCCGAGTTACCGGGTCGGATAGCGGTACCAAAGCCTCGATTGAGAACTCTGGGAGTTTGAACGAGGCGCTCAAGCCAGGAAGGGATTCTCAACAGCTGGGGACCATTGCCAAATTCGGGCCAGAGCCGGGCAAGGAAGTCGTAGAGATGAGCGGCGAACAAACCCTCAATCTCTACCAGGGCTGCACCGGGTCCTGTCATGAGTGCAGTAACGACAATCATGCAAAGCGGCAGAGTCTGGGCTGGGATGGTAAGGACGAGGAATTGCGTCTTCTGGCCTCGCTGATCCTGTGTCACGGTATACGCCATAGCAAGAATGAGACCGTTCAAGTACAGCAAGCTGTTCAAGCCGGCAAGGTAGTCGATCATCTAGCGACGTCGTTAACCTCTGTACAGGCACAAGACAATATAAGATGGGTACGTGTTTGGGATATAAAATGTTTTATTGCTATGATATAGAAATGTAGGGAGCTAAAAAACCACTTGAGTGAATTGGGAGTCACACAAGCCATCCATATAGACATCCCACCATGCCTGCACCGCAGACCAACCCTGAAATGCGAATGATGGGCGGTCCGAAGTGCAAGGGTAATCTTCCTCATTTCCAGGAACCGTGATAGCTGAAGAGGCAAAGCACTATCCGGGCAGATATATGAGGGGTTTTTTGAAAGGGACACGTGGGAATGATGCAAGACACGGGTGTGTAGACAAAAGCTTACCAGAATTACTGAACAGACAAAGAGAATATAAAAGACAAGATCGACCTTGCGCGGGAAACGAGGGTTTCCCATCTCCAGCTGGTTGCAGTAGCGATACAGAAAGAACGAGTTCAGGAGCAAATTGATGGGGTTCGGCTCGATGAAGAAAGATGTTACGAGGCGCCATATCTGAGGAGGGAACATCCACAGATATTTGGGATGATGAAACATCAAGTAGGCCGATACGAGGTTAAGCTTGCAGGTGACGGTTGTCAACACTAGAGCAGTAACAAGGTTCCTGGATAACCGTTAGCAGGATGTACAAAGTAACATCCAGTGAAGAGTGACGTACCGAGAGACAGCTGGGAGATCCCAGTAGGCGGCCATCACATTTTCAGCCATCTTGGGCAACTTTACTCGATTGCGTGATGTGTGGTTAGTGGTAGGAAGAAATAAATAAAACAGCCGAATCAGAAACAGTTTTCTCTTCTCGCACTATGAAGAAAAAGAAAACAAGTGAAAGCTTCAGCGATGTTTTATGAGGAAGGAGAAAAAGCACGGGACTGTGCGAAACCAGGTACCATTCTTGGTTATTGCATGCGTGTCATCTTCGCTTCCGGAGCTTGTTGGTCCATAGAAGAGAGTAGAAAAAGAGAAGGTGGTAGCTTGAGAGAAAAAATTCATTAAATGAGCGAATCCGCTGTAGCGGGGCACAACATCGGGGCCGACATTTCGCCGTGTTGCTGCGGCTGTCTGTGGCTGCCAACAGCTCGCGCCACATTAGACCAATGAATTGTGTCATGGAAGCGGAACCATGCGGCATTCGGCTTGTCTACAAGGCTCACGGCCATATCGCCTGATGTTTTGCGAGGATTTTTTCTTATCAATATATTTGCCCAGTTCCTCGATTGATGCTCCAGCCTAGCTAGTCTCGCATCAACCGAAACCCTGAGATTGTAAGCCAAGCACTGAGCACGCAGAGCCTCACTCAATCCGTCATAATGCGTGCTCACGATGCTATGAAAAGTGAAGAGGCCAACGATGCCGCCTGGGAAGCAGCCAGAGGAGGTGTCGCGGGTGCTGTCAAGTGGGGAATTGGTGCGGCGATACTGGGTGCTGCCGGGTATATCTGGTCGCCGCTATATCGATCCATGACGGTCCAATTCAAAGTGTAGGGTCAAATCATACAACTCGCCTTTGCCTTACACTAACCACTTCAAGGTATCTGCAAATGTGTGGCATGGTTCCAGGAGCTATGATTGAGGCGGACTCACGACTCAGAGCATATGAGCAACGGGTGAGAATGCAGCGAAGGTTAATGGGTGATAGGGCCAAGTGGGAACGATACGAGGAGGAATACATCAAAGGCGACGGCAAATAATCACCGTTTTGAGAAACAAAGTGGCAGGCAAAAAGTATCAACGCTGCACTGAAAAGTTTGACTGTAACTGCTGGGGTATAACAGCGTACATATTTCACATTTAAGATGACCATTAAGTCGTCTGTGTAAAATCACATCTTTACCATCTTTTCCCTTATTTGCTCAGACAAATGCCGACTCCAACGCCTGTTATGTACCCATACCAACTCTCTTATATCTTACACCCTAAAACGTTTGGGATCCATGTTGATCTTGCATAAGCGAACGACGCATCCACTGAGCTGAAGCAGTGTCTGCACGCCTTCGAGGACCTTCATATGTGTGAAGCCGATCTCCTTGATAAACTCCAGCTTCGAATGTTCGCTCAGTGTGGGAATTGTCTTTGTTACCTTGAACATAGTGCTGATAATATCGTGGCTCGAATAACCCAGATCCCAAAGCTCTCGGAGCGTATCAAGTGCAGAGTCAACATTGCCTTCATAGCAAGCCTTCAGCATGGCCTGCACCTTGATCGGATGAGGTGAGTCAACAACCTTGAAAACATTGTCTCCCGACACGAAACCGAAACCAGCAAATGTAGACTGGAGGTTATTGATGGCCTGTCGCATGTCTCCCTCAGCGCTGAAGATCAATGCAGCCAGACCGTCTTCGCTGTATCCAACCTTTTCAGCCTCAGTGATTTGCATCAGTCGCTTCATAACTTGAGCGTCTGTCAACTTGGCATATCGTAGGATGGCGCATCGTGATTGTAGGGGCTCAATAATCTTGTTGGACTGGTTGCAGGCGAATGCGAATCGCGTCGTATTGGAGTAAATTTCCATAGTTCGTCGAAGGGCTTGCTGGGCACCTGAAGTCATGCTGTCGGCTTCATCGAGAATGACAAGTTTATGGCGGCCAGCAGGCAGAGTGACCTTCTTTTGCGCAAAGCCCTTGATTCGGTTTCGGACGACGTCGATACCTGGTTATGTCAGTCGATCGATTGATTGTGTAAGAGAAATTATGACTACCTCGCTCGTCACTGGCATTGAGTTCTAGGACCGCCTCCTTGTATGAATCGCCCAAGAGTTGCCGGGCCAGGCATAGAACACTGGTGGTCTTTCCAATACCTGGCATGCCCGAAATGATTACATGAGGCATGTTTCCTTCTCTGGCGATAATTTTTAGTCGCTCAACCGTTTCTGTGTTGCCGACAACATCGTCGAGGAAGACCGGTCGGTACTTTTCCACCCTAGCAACCAGCAGTGAGCGATAGTCTTAACAGAAGTCAAGAGGAACAAACATACCATGGGAGTTCATAATTTGGGGCACCGTTGGTGGAAGCCGCGAGAGCTGCTTTTGTGGCTGAGTTTGATGACTCGCCACGTTCTTCAGCTTTTTGGGGAGACATATTGAGTGAAATGTGGTATGGATTGTTGGTGATGAAGCTGAAGCCTTGGAATCCTTTACCGAATCTATGGATGCAATCACTTTACGCGACTAAAAGAAATGAGACGCGTCGAGCAGTGGCAGACAAGCATGGTCCGTGCATACCTAGGCAGGTGGGTGTGGAAGGAACCTCGAGCCCCACTCCTGCCACCGCTTTCCATCTTTCAATGGCAAAATCTTGTCAGTGCGATAACTTTTTTGAGTCTACCAAAGAGTAGAGATACCCTCCAATACCTACTACCTCAAAGATACCCACGTCAACCCACGAATCCTCGACAATCCCGATAGTGATCTCATCAAAATCCTGCACGCATACTTGCGACTCGATTTTTAAAACCTCACCGAGTAACTACCAGCTATGGGTGTCCAGAAAAAGACTCGCAAATTCGCAGAGGTGCGTCTTATCGATAAGCGGCGCAAAAGTTGTCCAAATTTCAACATGCTAATTTTGAACGATAGGTCAAGCGAGTTATCGGCCGTCGCGATGCTAGATTGAAGGAGAATAAGCTCAAGGCCGAGTTGGCCCAGAAGGAGAAGGAGAAGAAGACCATCAATGGCGAGGTTATTCGAGAAGCTCCCCAGATGCCCAGCAACATGTTCTTCCAGCATAACACAGCTCTCGTCCCGCCCTACAGCGTTCTCGTCGATACCAACTTTCTCAGTCACTCAGTCCAGCGAAAGCTCTCTCTTCTCGACTCCATGATGGACTGTCTCTATGCAAAGTGTAACCCCATCATCACATCGTGTGTCATGGCTGGTAGGTTATTGCGCCTCTTACCGTATTGAATCATATACTGACATGTATCCGACAGAGTTGGAAAAGCTTGGACCCAAGTACCGGCTGGCGTTGAGAGTTGCGCGAGACGAGCGATGGACACGACTTGAGTGCGACCACAAGGGTGTATACGCAGATGACTGCTTGGTGGACCGAGTTCAGAAGGATAGAATCTACATTGTGGGCACAAACGATAAGGCGCTCAAGCAGCGGCTACGCAAGATTCCTGGTGTGCCCATCATGAGTGTGGCGCGTGCCAAGTATGTGATAGAAAGACTGCCAGGTGCACCGGACTCATAGAGGAGTTTGTTTTCTGCTGTTTGCTATTTGGGAATGGAAAATTGCATTTACGAGTTATGATGCATCACATGGGCAGTTCCTATTGACAGCTTGTTTTGTTACATGGCTCGACTTTGTTATCAAGTTATAGGGTAGGTTGCAACCGTGGTTGAAGGACTTAATTAAGCATCAACGATCAAATCATGTAAATGAGAAATGATCCTCGATCGTACTGTCATAGTGTTTCTGATGCTTTTCAGAAAGATATACTTTTTTTTATTTTATGATACAGCAAATTTCGCTGGTTGAAATGTACAAGTGGTCGCAGGTCCCTTCAGCAGCTTGTGATTGGGCGGTTTTCGTATTTGGACAAGTCAAGAGTTCCGTCTTACATTTAGGCATAGTCCATCATCGCGTTCAAAAGCGAATTACACAAGTAAAACCGAAGTCCTCGGGGAGAGCAAACTTCGATACAACACGGGATACCCCCATATCTCGCTATGGAGCTGGATCCTAGCCCAAACGATAACGAACAGTCATCAACATCTGAAGCTCGTCAAAAACGCTCTCGCATACTTCTTTCATGTGCGCCCTGTCGCAATTCTAAGCTCAAATGCGACAGAGAGCAACCATGTAGCCAATGTGGCAAGAAGGGCCGCGCTTCGCAGTGCACTTATGCTCCCAAGCCTGAGAAGAAGCGGCCTGCTAAGGGTGTGTCAGCAAGACTAAAGCGGCTTGAAGGCATGGTGCGGGAGATGATGGACTCTGAAAACACAGCCCAGACAGCAGCATTGGGTTTAGTGAACGGCTCAAGAGTCACCAACGGAACTACCGGTCCGGAGGTGCAAGGTCAAGTCGTGAGAGGTGATAAGACGACAACATATGTCGGTGCAACACATTGCATGGCTATGCTGGAAGATGTGAGTCTTTGTTGTTGTTTGGAATATCTGGAGCACTTACTGATAATGGTCCAGATTGAAGACTTAAAGAGTTATTTCGACCAGCCCGAGGACGCCGAGGAAGATCAAATTTTGGCAGACGAGATCGACCCTACGGAACTCATGTTGAATACAAGAGCTGGCCCTAGAAATCGAGAGGAGTTGTTGGGTCGTCTACCAGACCGCAAAGTAGCAGATAGACTCATCTCACGCTATTTTGCCTCAATGAGTCCCTCACAGCGTAATTTCTTCCGCCAAACGCCTATGATACAATTACTTACAGGCACTAGATATCATTCATCGACCGACTTTCACCAGACAGTATGCGAAGTTCTGGCAAGAACCTGAGGGAACCTCGCTGCACTGGATAGCACAGCTATTCATGATGCTCAGTCTCGGCGTCTTCTTTAACAAATTCATCAACTCAAGTGAACTCGAAGGTGACTCTCCCCTCCCAGCGCTTGACAGAGTTCGCCATTACAAAGCCTGTGCTGGATGGGCTTTGGTCTGGGGTAAATACACACAGCCTTCACCAGCAACTCTGCCAGCTTTCTTACTGTATGTTGAGTCGCACTTCCTGTTCAATCGTGCAGCCCAGATGAATTGCTACGTGCTCTCTGGTGTGTGTATACGCTTGATGCTCAAGATGGGTCTTCATAGAGATCCAAGTAAGCTGGCCAACATTTCGCCCTTTGAAGGTGAGATGAGACGGCGCATGTGGAACATGGCTATTCAAGTTGAGTTCCTAGTCTCCTTCCACATGGGACTTCCGAGCATGCTACAGGGCATCGAAACGGACACTGGGGTACCAAGAAACTTGCAAGATGAAGATTTTGATGAAAACTCGACAGAACTGCCTTCGGGCAGACCCTCGACAGACTGGACGTCTATGTCATATCCTATCCACAAGACACAGATTCTACGAGTCTTTGGGCAAATCGCACGACAGGCTCATGCCTTGACGCCGCCGAACTATGTTGAGGTTATGAAGCTTGACGATTTACTGCAAGAAACTTGGCAAAATGTTCCAGCTTTCATGATGGTGCGTCCACTTGATGAGTGTGTCGGAGATCCGCCAGTATTACTCATTCAAAGGTTCGGGCTGACTGCGCTCTACAACAAATGCCGCTGCGTTTTGCACCGACGATATCTTGCAGAAGAAACCCCACAACGAGAACATGACTACTCACGCAGGCAATGTCTGGAAGGAGCTTCGTCTTTGCTGAACTATCAACATGTCATCTGGGAAGCTTCCAAGCCAGGCCATGTTTTGAGCCAGCACGCTTGGTTTGTCTCATCTCTCTCAGTCCATGATTTTCTACTGGCTGCTATGGTAATCTATCTCGTAATCAAGAACGAAAACTGTCTAAACATCGGAAGCGATTCCTCAGCGCCTACGAAGGATGAACTCATTGACATGATAAAGCGGTCTTATCGTATCTGGTCTGATGTCTCACAAGACGTGGCCGAGGTCAAAAAGACAGCAGACACGCTGGCGACAATGTTGGCCAAGCTCGGGGTTCCAGTCAGTCAACCTACAAACGGTCATGAACAAGCAATGTCTGTTGTCGGCATCGAAATCGAATCCTCATCGTTAGGTGCTCCCTCTGTAGATCCCAGCACTATGGGGTCAATCGGAGCGGACCCAGGGCTTTTATCAACTCTGGGCTTGAGTAGGACTTTTCATATAGAAGTGACAGATAACCTACATGCTGACATCGAGCCAGGCATCTCGACGAGATCTACATCAGGACACACATCTCTGGATATGGGTCTTACAGGAGACGCAGGAGCTAGCATGAGTTTTCCGAGTACGGGGATGGAGGGGCTCGACTTCGATCCGACTTGGATGGATACTGCAGCTAGCAACATGGATTGGGTAAGTTGCCGCGTCCGAGAGGTGGCATGAAGCTTGAGGCTCAAGCTAACGACACGACAGCGCTACCTGGACATATCACTTGCTCATAGTCACGATGCTGGACGAAACGAAGATACCGGGCAGACATGGATAGAGAGGGTGCCGTCTTTAGATGAGATGGACATCATGGGACCAGGAAATTGGATACCCAACCACCCCGAATCTAGCTGATGTTGCTATACAGGAGGCGGCTTGTAGATAGAGGATATGGATGGATCTTACTCAACTCAATTATGCTCACCTCTGAAACTAAAGATACGGCTAGAGGGAAGACTATAATAGTTTCCCGTTAAATGTTGGGGAAAGCTCCCATGCAAGATAATGATACTGACAGATTGAGACAAGCCGTTCTCGGGATGGGAATGTCACCGCCTCCTAGACGAGTAAGAATAAAGGGTGGTGTGGCTCTCGTGAAGTTACTAAGTTAAGGTCTTCCTGTTAACAACACACGGACGAACAAAACATACCGAGCTAGGCCCGTTATCTGGGGAAAAGGAGATCCGGGGGACTAGTTTGTCAATCCCCACAGAAAGCTTAGATACTGATAGAAACTCCTCTGCTATCAGTGTGCCCAGCTACTTACTGTAAGCCGAGGCGTTGGTGAGGGGTCAGTGAGCATCATCCATGTTCGAGACTCTCCAAAGTTGCCACGTACTTTTGACCAGATCCGGCCACGATAAGGGGAGAACCAACATCGTCTGATCTTTCCTGTAGGATTCATCACCAAAGTTGCGAAATAGGTGACGTGATTCTGTTGGGCATGATAAGAGTTGAGTTTCTATACACAATACAATAGCTACCAAGCTCAACACAGGCCAGCCTAGTCCAGGCGTTGTCTGCTTACAGGGATTTATGACGTCGATCCGGGGAATTGGGTGAGAATGTTAGTGGACTCAGCCTCCGCGGAGATGTTAATTCTAGGTGCGGCGTCGGAATGCCATGGCTTATTCTGGGTGCACAGCATAAAACTTGCATAACCCCAATACTCTCAGCACGGAACACTACCCCGACGCATCCTTGAAAGATTGGAAAAGTACGAATAGTCATATAGTTTTTGTTTTCCTGTACAGTTTCTTTTCTTTTTCTCAAGGCGTAACAATTGTTCATGAGGTCTTGTGACCGATTGCATTTGATAGACCGCCAGTTTGCAGGTTGAAGCTTCTAGAACATTGCCATGGTTCTAGAGCTGGCCAATCACTCGGTGTAGAGAACAGGTGACGGGGTAGAGATTACTGCTGTGTAATCCTTGAACGACACTCCTGCATGTAAGTCGGATGCGTCAACATGACTTCAAAGTTGTACATAATCGTAAAGATCATTACTGCAGAGTTCAAGGGCTCTGACGAATTGATCTTTCTTGGTTTTGCAACAAGCCAAATTTGTGATGATGGATTCTGCGACAGCATATATATTAAAACCGGCAAAAATATCCGAAGGGATTGTGTATGTAAGAAGATGTGCTCCTGTCGCATTTCAAATATCAACTGCAGCGTCTACTGCACTCAAGATTAGCGGTCCGATAATGGGAGCTCATCCACCAAGTTGGCTTGCTCAGAACACCTATGCAATTGCCCACAGGCCAGCAGGACACTCCGTACTGTCGGGTTGCTTCGCTTCAGCCGCTTTGTTTTCAAGTCTGGTGACCAAACAGCAAGGTAATAGCTCCATATTCATGACATCCCACGAAAACATCGTTATCGGTATCTGTATCAGTTGCACGAACAAATGGGCAGCCTGAAAGACTTGGACGTGTTGTCAAGTCGATGAGAAATGGATTCGGGGTAAAATTTTTTGACTGGAGAGTCCGCCGTTATTTTTACCTAATTTGAACGCTATTTCGGCACTTCTTTGACCTCGCCTCCACCCTATCGTGGGCAACTTGTCCAGGGTCGACTGCCATGAAAATCTCGCCGCCGGCCGGTTGGGACTGGTCTTGCCTCCAACTGGGAGGATACCTACTATGTACTGCACCAAGACCCAGACCCGGACCCGGACCATGAACCTGGACCTGGACCTGGGCTCAAGGCTAGTACCGGAAGCGTGCGTTCCTGGTTGTAGGTCAGGTCGGATCGCTCCCGCGACGCGATGATCTCTTCGTGTCTCGTTCGTCTGTAGAGTCGAATTCGTCGGACTCTTAGTGTCGGTACGTTGTTCCTTTGCTGGTTCGTACGACGTTAGCGGTAGTGACCGGTACCTGCTGAGACTGGTCAATAATTGAATAAGGTTGATCACGAGCAGAGCCTCAGGGATTGGTAGTCTTGGCAAATCGTAAGGGTTTTGTCGCAATTTTTAGTGGTTGAGGATGATGGTAATGGAATAAAGTTGGAGTTTGGAATCACGAAGAGGACATAACTGATTAGATAGTACATATGTACTAAGGTACGGATAGGCAAGCACGATTGCCTATAATCCCAGAAAGCGAGAATCGCCATTTACGGATCTTGATTGGATTATCAATCTGGCACCTGCCTTGCCTTGCCTGCCTTATCAGAGTTTGGGAAAGTAAGGACGCGTAAGGAGGGAGATAGCAGGCGTTATCGTGGACAATAGTTACTGTATCGGTGTATCAATCCTCAGCCAAAACCTAAACTTGAATTTTGCTCTCCCTAGTCAACTGTTGCTTTCGTTATATTGCACCAAATCCCGGAAGGCAATGCGCACCAATAAGTCATACCAAGATGCGTGAGGCGATATAGGTAGGTACACGAGACATGAAATGAGACATCGGGGTGCCTCTCCGAAGGACCTCATGGTGATGGATCGCGGATGAGGAGGCGGTACAGTAGCATCGCGTCATTTGCACCAACCGTGGGGGAAGGGCAATCACTGCGCCGCAAGGCCAAAAGGGTCAATGGGTTTCTCAATTTCACTAACCTATTAATACCCATATAGGGGTTGGTTTAGTGAGAAAAAAAGGTACTACTAGGTTGATAGAACGGACCACTCGTGGTCTTGTGATGAAATACAAAAGTGAGCTAGCTAATACCTACATAGGCCATATTAGATAGACAGGGTCCAAAAGGAGAAGCAAAATTGCACCTGAATACCGGTACGACTTGAATGATGTGTCGGTGGGATATAATTGTTTGATGCAATCGAGTAAAAGCTATGTAATGAGAATGGGTCGGCGTCTATTAGCGAATGAGAAGAGACCGGGTCCCCGTCTTTTCCTTCTTGCCCTTCTTTGTACTTGTTGTAACAGTGTGACATTTAAATGACATGGGTGGCATGAATGATTGATGATTTGATTGTCTCTGGATGCCAACACCCTCTCATCGGGGTGAATGTCAATCTGACACTTTCAGGTTGACGACAACAGGAGCTGTATGCAAGACCTGCCAAGATGTTACCCAGATCGGCCGCTCACGAGTCGAGTCCCCTACTCCTACTCATCTGTCCTGATATGCAGGGAAATATTAACGTTGACCTCATGGCTGAAGGAGGCACGCTAAATAAGCTTCCTTGTCAGTTGACCCCGAGACAACGACAAGACAAGACCTTCACACAAATTCTAGGCGATAAGAGATCGCCGATTCAAAGACAAGCTTGAAGCTACCGTCCTGGTCTGATTGGCCACCCCCGGACTTTTTTTTTAATCTCTGTCGAATTCGGTCTGAGAATGAATGAGGGTCCTTTTTTTTTCCTTCTCGATTTCTTTTTTTTTTTTTTCAACAACCTAAAGAGTGGGAAAGGTGTTCCCCAATCAGAGAGACTAAATTGAGGCCTTCAACAGATTTGCCGGATAAGCAAATAAGATGCTAAGAATCAAGTGTGTAGGTTGCGTCTACTTCGCCGTCTACTAACGATATCGAGAAGGCAGATCAGGTTTTTTATTGTGCCAAACTGTACTGTTTATGTGCTGTAAGCCCTGATTTAATAGTAGAGCGATAACTACGGTATCCATGGAAGCGGCTCACTCTCATGCCACGAGCAATCAATTTTTGCCCCGATTGGCCCAAGCTTTTATCCAAGACCGATCTTCTAGCACTATCCTTTATCCACCTTGACGGCTCCAGAAGCTTTTTCAAGCCTGGTTTTGAAATTTTCTCTTTCCTTCTCTCTGTCCCTGCTGTACTACTCGATTTGTATTGGCTCAAGCTATCGTATTGGGTGGTGAGTTAACGTAACGCTTCATGATTTCCTGGAAATCGCTATTCCCATGATCCCTACAGAGTACCACGAGGGTAAGGTGACTTGTTGTACTTGTCAACGGGAATGCAGCCCAGGTGCAGGGGCGTCTGTAATAGAACCATTGATGACCTGGCTGGAGCTGAAGAGACAACACAACACAGCATAGCACAGCACAGCACAGCACAGCACAACAACGCTCTTTCTTTATCTTTTCCTTTCTTATCCGGCCCTCTCTTGTCTCATTTTGGAGAGGACGATCTCTTTTTTAACCTTGAAATAACGGTCAAGAGTGCAAACCTGTTTCATCCACAAAGGTACAGTACATGGCGCAAGTACTGATAAGGGCAGAAACACGGAGTGGTTCCGTCTGAGCTAGTTCGCATGGAAACAAGACAGGTGACTCGTTGACCAAAAAGTTAATGGACAAGAAAGGCAACTGTTAATGTACCCCTTGTATCAGACGATACATCTGTCTTGACTAGAGCTGCCGCACAAAGACACCATCAACAAAGGTACCACAGACGTGTCACGGTACTTATGTAGTGTCGTTGAATTAAACATGGCGTTTCCTTTTCACTGACTGCCAATTCTCTTATCAGTCGGTCGAGTCGGTCTTCCATGCCGGCTGTCCCCAGTCGCTCAATCACCACTCGCAAGTGTGTGATACAAAGCAATGGCCACTTTAGTTTCCCATTGTGAACAAGTATCCATTTGTTGTTATCTCCCCTTTCCCTTCTCCGGCTTCCCCTCATTCTCACGATCTTTTTTTGATCTGGCCAGGCCAGGCTGGGCCAAGCAAGCGAATACTGCCAGCCATTCCCCGGTTTCCACCCGCAATCTTCTGCCCTGTTCCCCATTTCCCCATTCTTTCCATCGTGTTCTACTGCAGTTCTGCAAGCAAAGTAAATCTTCAGCTCTGATACACTGCCGTAGAAAGATCGGAGGGTTATGTCATGTCATGGTTCATGTCCTATCGAATCAGAAACTCTGATGTAATTGATAACGGATTGGAGTGTGCTCTTTGATTGGCTGCCTTATCCAATTTGGGTCGAGTCGAGTCACACACAGACTGATAATCGTAGCAGGTACGGATGGAGTGTTTTTGCGCCTGCGTCAGGCCTGGACTAAACAGCAGGCAGGAGCAAGGAGCAAGGGCCAAAGAGGATCTCTCTCACATACCTGCTGTGTCAGTAGGTAGTAATTAGTAGGCACCTATCGAAAGAAGCAAATCAGCCCAGACCCCTCATCTCCAAGATTGTTCTTGCTCAAATTTGCTGTCCGTCTGGGGCTACTTGCAGCTCCTTCTCTTGGCATCCTCTCCCTCTATGCTCAAATCGGACTTGAACCTCTTTGGGCTTCATCGACGCCATCACATTTGGCCCCAGATCGAACCCACGAGGACCCTCGTTTGTGTGTACGTAGTTACAGTAGCGCAGCGCATTGCAGCGAGTGATCTCCACTGCTGGCAGTCGGTTTCAAGGACTCGGCGCTATCTCTACACCACCCCCGTCCTTCGTACACCCCTCCCCGCTATCAAAGCCCGTACCGCACGCCATAAACCGACACCACCCTTATTACCATCCATACCTTGTCTTACCTTGAATGCATTTCCTTACAAAGGTATAGATTCTTCTTCTTTTGTACGGCTGCTACACACCGACCGACTTCAACTGCAACTACAACCTATCCTATACTTGCACAGAGCCTAGCTCTTTCCAACCAATTCTGCTCCTATTCGTGAACGGTTCTTACACGAGATCGACCTGGCCTTGACCGGTGCTACGGATCCCCCTACATTACAGCTGCAAGTCGACTTTTTCTCTCATCATCAGCTCGTCTTAACTCTTCTCTACTCGTTCATCTGAATTGTCAGCTCTTCGAACCTCGATTCTCTCCTGCCGCATCATACAGGACCCTTGAAGTCAATCAGCGCTAAGACTTTTCGAAAACGAGACCAAAAGCTCGTCAATTCTCCAAATCCACCTTCACCCACAATCGCACATTGCATTGGCTTGGGGCCAGGGCTGGCTTGCCTGTTTGATCGGACTGGATTGAATTCTCATTACCCTTACCTTACCTATTTAAATCCACCCAGGAACTGGGGCGCGTACGCTGAGCGCAAGTCAAGTCAAGTCAAGCCTGGCGCAACGCCGCGACGGAGCATCGTGACCTCTTTTTCTTTTCTTTTACTGGGGTTTGCTCACAACTAGTCGAGACTCTCTGTCTTGACTGAAATTCTCTATATTTTCCTCCCCCTCTTTCTCTCTTCTTGGTTGTCTTTCTCACGATCTTCCTCTTCTTCTTCCCCCCTCCTCGCTCTCTGCCTTTCAGAACAGACTAAGAACCCTGTCTGTCTGCATCGGTTGCCCTCTGTTGATCCACCACCATACATTGAGTTTTACGTACAGACTGTCTGTACTGTTACCTTTGTTTGCCTGCACCTAAACACTTTCCTTGGTGGTCGTGTGTGTTTCGCCTCCCCTAGCCGGCACACTGAGGATCAGTCCGACATAATACCGTACCGGCTTTGACTTTGCTCTGACCCGTCCCGGCTAATAAAGGCCCTTCTGCCATCTCCGCTCCGTCTCCGGTGGCTGCTCCCTCCCGATCGCGAAAGTGATCTTTTCTTTTCCACAACACACACAGAGCGCGAAGCACTACAATAGCATGCCCGCTCAACTAAACGGGTCCATGACCGCCAGCATTCCCATTCGAATACCCGGCGATCAGACTCAGCCTCAACATCAGCCCCAGACTGGTGTTTTCTACAAACAGCACAAGCACTCGAGATCATCTTACTCCGATTCTTCTCCGCTCGCGAATTCCAGAAATAACTCTTTAACTTTCCGTCCTTATAAGAGGCTCATGTCAAACCCCGACAAGACCATCGCTGTCATCAACGCCAGCGGGCGACAGGCTGCGTCTTTCATCCGTGTCGCCACTGCTGTCGGGTACCATGTTCGCGCCCAGTTGAGAAATCTGGATGGCGTGATCGCTTCTGAAGTCTCCGAGAATCCCAATGTGACCGTTCTTGTTGGTGAACTGTACACGAGGCACCAGCCCTCTGAAGCAAATCGCGATGTCACCAAGCACGGTCCTCTCACCGGTGTCGGAGTCAACTTCGATCTGATCGATAATCTTTTCCGTGGTGCTCAACTCGCATTCATTAATACCACTTTCTACGGCGACGAGATTGCGATCGGAAAAGCCCTTGCTGATGCCGCCAAGCGCGCCGGAATCCAACACTATGTCTACTCATCCATGCCCGACCATGCCGCCTATGATACCAAATGGCCTTCGCTACCCCTTTGGGCCGCCAAGCATGAAGTCGAGCAATATGTGCGCAAATTGAGAATGCCTGCCACCTTTGTTTACACTGGCATTTACAACAACAACTTCACCTCTCTCCAATATCCCCTCTTCTGTATGGAGTTGCAGAAGGACGGCTCATTCAGATGGCAAGCACCTTTCCACCCTGATGCCAAGCTGCCTTGGCTAGATGCCGAGCACGACGTTGGCCCTGCAGTTCTCCAAATCTTCAAAGACGGCCCTGCCAAGTGGAATGGAGAGCGTATAGCACTTGCATACGAGTACTTGACCCCAAAGGAGGTGTGCCGCCTTTTCTCCAAGGGAGTTGGTCGTCCTGTGCGATATGTCCATGGACCCATCGAGGTCAAGGTCCGCATCCCGGAAGGTTATAGGGAACAACTCGTAGCTCTCGAACAACTCTATGACCCCAGCCGAAAGGACCCTAGAAAGCAACCGCCTTATTTTGGAGACCCGAAGGTTGAACTAAGCTGCCCAAGCGAAGCTCTGGAACTATGGGAGGGTCCACGAGGCATAGAAGAGTACGCCAGAGAGATGTTTCCCATAGAAGAGGAAGCCAACGGCCTGACATGGATGCTGGAAGACGATTCTAGCGATGACGAGGAGGTGCAACACGCAGCACACTCGGTTGAGCAACTGAGAATCCATGAAGGCGAGGACGACGACAGTGATGACGATAACGACGACGGTCTTGTGATAAGAGGCCGTAAGCGTGACGAGGAGGAGTGGTTAGCATAATGGGGTTAGCCCAATATTTGAGGGCCTATGGCGTCCCGGTTGTTTTTGGATAAAAAAGTTCGACACGAAAAAGAAAGTGAGAGAGGCTGTTCAAAAAAGAAGAACAGAAAATACGGGAAGAAGCTCTAGTCGAATCTAGAAGCCCAATGAATCCTGAAGCGGATCGTGGAGTCGGACCTGCTGGGCATTGCATTTCGGCGGGAGTTGTGCTTTAATCGGTTGTTGGGGTCCAACGGTAGTTGCGAATTCTCAAGAGGCGTTCCTTAGGTATGGGCTTAAGACCTGGACGACTGTATCATGACCTGGTCAATTGGATGGCTTAAAAATAACGAATCACCACCCGCCTGCTTCCGCGTCTTGCATGTGACGTGATGTCTTTGTTATTCTTGCTGGCTGCGATCACTGCATATGTAACAAGCACTTGCAACATCGATGTTCTCTCTGTCCTATACTGATCGTCTCATCTGAAAGAGTAGTCGCTAAGAAGAGCCATGGAACCTTTTGGTTCCAGAATATCGTAAACATATCTCAAGCATACGCTCATGCTGACTTGTTGCTTGGGCTGTTCGTATCGATGGGCATTTCTCATAGTCTATCATTGCTTGCATGAGCAGTGTGTGCGTTTCACTTAGCATGTGAATTTGTGGACACTGCCATGGCAGAACAAAATGGAAAGAAATGGATAACAATATGAATTGGAGGGCAAAGCTAGAAAGGGTCCAGCTTGTTCTTGTACTGAATTATCTAGCAGACAGCTGAACAATGTATTAATAAACACCAACACGTCATGGATAAGACTGCCACGTCTACCTGCCCCTTACATCGAACAAATACAGTACAATATTGCAATTCGGTCGTCATTGCTAGGCTAAACTGTAATATATCATGTCAATAGCACTGGCCGCCCCCGCGTGCCCGCCCTCCATGTTCCTGATCATGGTTCCCATGTTCACATGCGTGGGGGAGTTCAAGATACCCTTTATAAGCATTTATACTACAACTGTCCTCATACTGATTACATACATTTGACTGAAGCCTACACAGTATGGAACATGATTGATATAAATTTCGAAACGTTGACAACAAATTGATCAACTACGACCCTCGAGTGAGCAACTTGCCAAGTATCTATATCCCCGGTCAACTTAAACGCCGCTGCGTGGGGGGAAATCCGGGGTGACAAGGGGCGAGAAATCTCCGTTATCTGAGCAATAGTTGAAAGAGAGTGGTGAAGTCAGGGGGCGTTATCTTCGACACTTCCTCTTATCTCCCCCGGACTCTCTACCCCAGATTAAGCAGCTGCCACATATGTCGATTAGGTGTGGGGGATCCAAGCGAACTATTGAATCAAAACGAGGAGGCCGTCCTATTTGAGAGATTTGTAGTTACTTGATCATATTCTCCAGAATGCCCGGAAAGTCAACCTCGATAAATACCTTGTAACGGTCGGGAAAGGGATAAAGCACACCATGATCAAACCGCACGAGACGATAACGATACCGATAACGAGCAAGACTTGGTCGCCTAGATTTGTGAACACTGTAGAGACGGAAGAGTGCTTCAGATCCTGACTCGTGTAATATGAGCTCCGTGTTTTCCATAGGTATATTGTATGAGTTGGGGATCCAGGCTTCAAATAAGCTTGACTAGAAAAATTTCAATCTTGTCGTGGTGATAGAGACTTCAAAGAAATAAAAATCTTCCCCCGATATTTGAAAAATGACAAGAGTATTTATTAAGTAGAAATGGAAAATGTCCAGGCGATCGATCCTAAGAACAAGTAGAGTGAGCGGCTCAGCTAATCAACAGCTCCCAAGACTCCCCAAAAGACGTCACTAAACTTGTGCTGAGCGGGTTCACTGTTGTTGGTACTACTGCTACTGCTACTATATACAGGATTCTGAACAATGGTTTCTCGATTGCTACCTGATCTACCTAGACCATTGCCCTGCGAGGTGATAGCTTCATGGGCACCATTTATTGACTATGACTTCTGATGTTAGGCGATCTAATTTCTTCTATTTCCTTAAAGAATCATGCTGCTTACTCGGCTCCATCCCTAGACTGTCTTGTGGAATAGTGCAGTATGTTTGGCTATATATGGCAGGATGGCTGTTAACAATTTGAGACGACCAAGTGACTCAAAAACATGGACGGGGTCAAGTTTCTGTAACACGTAATTTCACAAAACATAGCCATCGTCACAGCCGACGAGACATGGAAAATGCGTGGTGCGGCATTAAACGCCGGATATGTGTATTTGCTGAATCATTCCCTTATGCCATGCAATCCCCTTCAAAACCAAATCTAAATCATGCTACCCCTTGTTTACAAACAGATAACGAGGTAGCTACTCAAAAGCGTATCTGTTGGAACAGGTATATACCTCCTACTTTCCATCCATCCAATCGCAGTATTATATACTCCGGATAGCAGTGTCATCCCCATTAATCACAATTTCCTGCATCCTCCTTTCTTAATCATGCATCTTGATCCCAGGGTGTCGAACTTCTGCTAATCAACTCGCTTTGTAGTCTGTCGTTCTGATCTTTGAACCATGTCGCGCCTTCTTCCATCTCCTCTCTCATAGCGCGGAGTTCATCAATAAGATTCTGCGCATCGCTCATGACCCGTTTATGCGAGCTGGATTTGGCTTGGCGTTCTTGGGTAGCTTCGTCATCGTCCTCGGCCGCACGCTTTCTCTTGTTTGTGGTAGTGCCACTGTCAGATTCGCTGGTATCGATCGTATCATGTGAGCTGGAGATGCGTTGCCGTGTGTCTGAGCGTGGGAAATCGCTCCCGGAAGCTCGGCGGATGGGGTAGCTACTGGGAGGGCCCATTATACTACCTCCAAACCTCTTCTTGTCGTAATGCATCTCTTTTGCTATTGAATCGGGTACAGCCGTGCCATCAGGCAATTGTACAATACCCATAGCTTTGAGACGCCAGCGTTCGGAGACCCTACTGATACGATTGCCAGGCTCAGGGCTTGAGGTGTTTCTTGAGGCCATAGGAGGCAGTGAACGTCTAAAGGCGGCGTGTTGGTCGCCAGCGAACTGTTGCCGAAGAGCCCTGGTTTTGGAGCCACCTCTTGAGACAGATGCACTGGACTGCTTGCTCGAGACAGAACTAGCGACGGATGGTGCTCTACGCACGATCCTGGTAATAGCTTCTTGCTCGTTGTCGATTCCGGATAACACACCAGAAGCGAGTAGTGCACTCTCTTCTTCTGCTTGACGACGTTTGCTGGGCTTTTTGTGCTTGAGAAAGTCTCTCAACTCTTCCGGTCGATTCAGTCCCGCGATTTCGGCCTTTTCGCGGGCCGCTCGACGAGCAGCGTCTTTCTGAGCCTTTGCCTGCGCTGCACGTTGTTCCTCGTAGTAGGCTCTCATTTGTTCTCGACCACTGCGACGAAGCTGACTCAGGCGTCGATCGCGTGCAATCTCCTTCCAACGGTAGAAGTACTTGACTGATAGGTTATAAATGCGGAATTGTTCTGCCTTTGCCAAGGCTTGTTCTTCCTCCTCTTTCTTTCTCTTTGCTTCTTCGTCTCGAACATACTTTCGATATACACCTTGGAGAATGTTGTCCAACATGAATGCCTGAAACTCGTCCATGAGCCCGTTATCGCCCACTACAAACCACTTAGTGAAGTCACCAAGGAGATCACGCGGTGGTGCTGGTAGTACTAGGGGAGGGCTTCGCTCTTTGGGAGATTGAGCGGTTGTTAGAGCCGTCGAGGGCTGAGACACATCGCTACTCTTAGCAGGTGTCGGAAAAGCCGGGGTTCCAAAGGGCGGGAACGAAAATTGAGGCGATGAGGCAGCAGGTGGCTGTGAGCCAAGGATGCTCGTTGCCGGTTGAAGTGTCTCATCATTCTTTTTCACGGGGTTGTCCAGGCCAAGCCCTGTCGTGGGTGTTGCCTGCGGTGCGCTGTTACTGACGCTCGATGTTAATGGATTTTGTGGTTGTGTCGTAGTATTAGAGGGAAATGAAGATAGTTGAGGAGTAGGAGGGATGAAGTTGATGGTAGGTGGCTTTGTCGACTCTGCTGGTGTAGCTTGATTCTGTTTGTCTGCCGATTCCTCCTTGCTGGAAGTGGTTTCGGTCGCCGTGATTGCTGGCTGGACCGACGGAAAGGAAAACGTTGGTTTTGTTGCCGGCCCAGTCTCTTTATTTGCTGAGGCGAAAGGCTGGCCGAATGGGCTGATCGTCGCTGGCGCATCCGTGGTATTTGGTGGTTTGAATGGAGGGGCGAATGGGTTTAACGGTTGTGCTGTTCCAGAAGCCTGTGTCTGCTGAGAGCTGACATCTGTTTTAGCAGGGACGTTGCCAGTCAGTGGCGGTGTAGATGCCGAAGTAGCTGGTGCAAATGGGTTGCCAACGGGCTGTTTGGCAGCGGTAGCCAGGCTTGAAGCAAAAGAATTTTGCTGTGTTGGTTGTTGCACAGCAAAGCCGTTGGTGGGTGTGATTCCGTTGAATGTAGTCCCTAGCGAATACGAACGTCAGAACCAGTGGTTTAGGCGTGTCTTTGCCAGATTTCCAGTGGTTCATCTCGAGCCAACGGTGTTGCTCTGAGTACATCTCAGGAGCGATGGCTTATCGAGTCTCCGGCTGAATGCGATTTCCTATTCGCCTGCAAAGTAAAGGCCTTTGCATATAGTTGTATATGCAGAGAGCCATGATATGCAGAATCTTTGGCGCACATTAAACAGTAGGGGCGGGGTCTTACCTGAGGTGCCATTAACAGCCTTATTGTTTCTCCAAGATCCATCAGACGCGCTGGGCAATGAAAAGGGACTCGGTGTTGTCGCCTTGGGTCCAGTGGGGATCGAAAGTTTGTTGGTAGCTTGGGTACTTGGATCGAAAGCACTTCCTCCAGCAAATCCGTTAGTTGCAGGTTTGGCCAAAACCGTATCTTCATATACAGTCTCGTGAATAAGCTGCGGGAGCGTTTTTGAACCGCGCTTCTTTTCAACCAGACTATGAGAGAATTGGTGTTGCAGTCGAAGGTGAGGTAAGGAAGCTCGATTGTCTAGCTTTGCGTATTGACGGCTGATATTAGAAGGATCGTCTTCGCATTCGCCAAACTCAATATTGTGAAGTTCTGCAAACTCAATCGCCTGCTCAACAGTATCGAAACGAAGAAATTTGTTCAGCTCAGCAGCCGTGACGTCCTTGGAAGTCTCTCGAGGCCGAGCAAGACCTCGTTTGATAGCAGATAAGATGCAACGGCGGAGTCTAGGAAAGTGACATTCTGCGAAACATGCCATTGTATAAGAAACTTTGGGATCCTCGACTATTCGAAAATATGATTGGTATGCTGATGATGCAGCCAATGATGGCGCGTCTTTGAGAGGTCCATGGAAATCTTGCGTGTTCTGAAGAGCCTCGACTAGCGAAACTGCTGTGCGAACCTCGTCAGAGTCCCTCCAAAGATTTGGCTTCCATTGGCGCTGGAGAGTTTCGATAATATTCGAGTCGTATGCATGGAATATAAGGTAGTACGCTCGGAATTCGGGCTCATTTTCGCAGCGGATGCCTTGGTCATTGCAGTCATCGTAGGCATCGCGGAGAGATAGTAGAGCCTTTCCTAGCTGTTCCAATTCCTGTTGTTCCACAAAATCTTCGGGCGCTTTGCCTTCTTGAGTGAGCAGATGCAGTGCTGTGACGTGGAACCTAGCAATATTCTCTAAAACATAGACTTGCAGTTTCATTTCGTCAGGTGTAAGGGACGAGAAAAAGGTGAAGTCTCGGCGAATCGCTCGTGTTCTATCCCAGAGGAAGCCATGCAAACCTGGTAGTTTTGCGTCTTCACGTAATAGGTCGTCAATAAGATAGTCCAATGTCCTTCTGAGAGCCGGGATCGACCGAACATCCATGGGAAGAGGCGCCTCCTGGCCAGCAGCGGAGCGTGCAAGCTTTTTGATCATGCGATTTGTGTTGGCAAATGTTGTTTTGGGATTCTTCTCGGGCAGGTGGACGTCCATTTCGTTGATTCGCGTTATCTTCTCGTACTCGGGACACATATCCTCGCAGATACCCTTGAAGTCGATCGCATCTTGAAGTGTTTTTCGCTTTTCCGGGTCGTCGATCAGGCCAGCCTTTGTTAGTGAGGCGCGTGCCTTGCTGCGGTAGGTCTCGTATTTCTCGCGAAATTTCGACACCTCGCCCTTGTTCTTGGGATCTCCAGGTTGGGACGGCCACTGAGGCGGGTGAATACCATCTTTCCGCAACTGCTCGTATACTCTTTTGGCATGAGGGTCATCTGAATGGTGGGCTTCGGGAACATAGTCATCCTGTGCGTTGGCGCTTGATGATGAAGTTGGTCGCGATTCATCGCGCGTCGTCGCGAATGGGTTAGAACCATTGTTGCGCGCGTTTTGACCTGCAGATTTCTTGGTAGAAGAGGCAGCACCGAATGGGTTCTTGTTTGAATCGTTGATCTTCTTCTTGTCGTCACCTCTACGGTTTTTGGGCCTACCGCCTCCGTCACTCAGATTGGCATCTTTTCCTTTAAACCCGGTTTTGGCCTTCCGCTTCGCTTCGCTATCGCTATGGTCACCAAAGGCCGATGTTCGTTTGTTCCGCTTCGTCTTGGAAGAATCGCTCGCGCCGTCAACACCGAATGCGCTTCCTTTGTCTTCAGACTTGGTCGCGAAAGGATTGAACGCTGGAGAAGGACTCCGCGTTGGTTGACCGAAACCCGAAAACATCTGGTTTGATGATGCAACAAATGTCGCACTCATCTGGGGGATCGTTTGAACATGGGGGTCAGTTAAGGCGCTCGGGATGCGTGGCGTGACGTGTATGATGATAAAGTAGGTGGTTAGTGAATGCTCGAGGTAGAATTGAGCCCATGAAGCTAGTTCCCATTCTGGGGAGCTTTCATCTGCAACATGACCCGCTCAACACGTGACGTGCATTAAATACCTAGGACAATGAGAAAGGATGAAACAATTGACACTTCACAATGGCGACTCAGGAATATCAGTTAAAGAAGAAATTTTAAATGTTTCATTGGTAATCGTTACTCCTAAACTCCCTTTTTCTGTATCCCATACAGATTCACCCGAGGATCTGTTCTATCTATTTCGCACTGAATCGTCGTTTACCTTATGCGGCCCCGAATTCGAGCAGGTCCCAATCCCTGCCGAATCTCATCCAGCTGCTCAAGGCCCGTTTGAGCTCTGTTCTTCTTATTCGTTCTCTTTCCGGGCTTAGTAAAGTTTCCGAGGAAGTCATCCATGATGCCATCGAAGTCACTACGGAGGGGCCCTTGAACGGTTGACATGGTGGATACAGCAGAAACTGATTGCATGTCATCATCCATGTCCTCGTTGTACGCCTCCTCAATCTTGTCGAATCTTGCGTCCAAGAGAGTCATCTGCTCAGTTCGCACTAACGAAGAAGAAGTCATGGAGTAACTCGAGTTGTCGGTAAGGGCTCCCTTTCTTTTCTTGCGGCGGCCACCATTGGTTGTGGTTGTCCACATCGACTGCATCTCGGACTGTGATGGCGCAACTGGTGCTTTGGCGCCCTTCTGCTCCTTCTTGAATTGCTTAAAATCTTCAAGCCAGTCTTGAGAGGGGCCCTCTTCGGGCTGCTCCGTCTGCTTCACAAGCTGGGGCACATCGTCGTCCTTGAATTCCTTGGTAGGCTTTGCTGTAGCATCCGACTCCCAACCATCTTCTTCGTCAAACCCTGCCTCATCAAACTCGTAGTCTTCCAGCTCTCGGCCATCCTTGGCCAGCTCCTTGAAGATATCATCGTCTTCATCCACAAAAGCGTCATCTTCCAGAGCCTCGAGAACTTCTCGGAGACGAGGGTCCATGTCTGGCTGGAACCCCTTGAGGGAATCGGGAATATCCTGCTGGGCCTCATATGTGGCCCTTGTAAGGTTCTTGGACGGCAGAATATCTTCGTCGAGGATATCCTCTGCACTTTGCTCGATATCCAACTTCTTAAGTGCATCCTCGAGAGACTGCTTCTGCTTTCCCTTGCCCTTGTTTGCGGAGGCCGTAGACTCAACGAACACAACCTCTCCGCCTCCGGTATTGAGATCGCGCAGATGCTGCATGTAATCGTATTCGGTGTCGTCGTAATAGACGCCATAGCTGGCTGCCTCACCCTCATTCGCGCGGACACCTTCGGCTTCATAACCGAGCTCGGATGCGAGGTCGTCCAAGTCTTTTGACTTGGAAGATCCCTTCTTGGCCTGGGTAGGGTTAAGCACCATTGCAGGCGCATTTTCGTCGTGGATGAGGGGGTCATTTTGCGGTCGGTGCACCAGCGTAAAGTGCTGGGCTGACTTCTTGTCGCTATTAAAATTGTATTAGTATTTTATGCTAAAAGGGCACACCATAATTCTATACTTACATCCACTTTCGAGGCATCTTGGCGATTTGAAGCGACAAGAATCTATTTGTGAGACTCGCGTGGGTGTTGGGCTTCAATCACACTCATCCGGGTACAGAAAATCTAGCGGGGTGACGAAAAAATGCTTATCGAGATATCCACAGTTATCCTTTACCCTGCTAGCTGACTCACACAGTCTGGAACCTATTTATGTTGGAACAAATTACAGTGTGAGCATGGAAATTGATATACGGACAAGGACCCCCGAAAATTCCATTTGCCCCTCCAAGAAACAGTCATTAATCAGCGGGGCACACTCAGTTGATCACTACAGCCCTTTCTCAGTTCAACTTAAACCAAATCTTTACACAGCATTTGTACCCTCACTTGAGTTATCGTGCCTTGGAACAGAGATTCCTCGTACACCGAATTCAAAAGGCGCATTACATTACAGTTCACATCAAACCGCTAAAATGGTTCTGGCAAAGTCCAAGAACTCGGTCGGCTTGGGCAACGCCCTCATGAACGATCGTTTCGGTAAAGGCAAAGGAACCGACAGGAAGCGAACCTCCGCCATCACCAGAACGAACCACGCTACAGGCGAGCAATATCTCGTCAACGAGAAGAAGGATGCTGCTTGGGTCAAGATGCGCTCCGTCACCGAGCAAGGCGATCTCGACGAGTTTTTGGCTACAGCCGAGTTGGCAGGAACCGACTTTACTGCCGAGAAGACAAATAACGTCAAGATTATTCACACAGACCAGAAGAACCCCTACCTCCTTTCAGCGCAAGAGGAGAGGGATGTTCTCGGAAAACACAAGCAGCACAAAGGTCGTCTCTCTGTGCCCCGAAGACCCAAGTGGGATTCCACAACAACGCCTGAGGAGCTCGACCGGCTAGAGCGAGAGAGTTTCCTTAACTGGAGACGCGGCCTAGCCGAGCTGCAAGAGAATAATGATCTTCTCATGACACCCTTCGAGCGAAACTTGGAAGTTTGGCGACAACTCTGGCGAGTTATCGAGCGATCAGACCTTATCGTGCAGATTGTCGATGCTAGGAATCCTCTGCTATTCCGTTCAGAGGATCTCGAAGATTACGTCAAGGAGATTGACCCTAAGAAGGAGAACCTACTCCTCATCAACAAGGCAGACATGATGACTCCCAAGCAGCGCATGGCTTGGGCGAAGCATCTGACAGAGGCAGGTATCGCTTACCGTTTCTTCTCGGCCGAGTTGGCCAAGGCAGAAAATGAGGCGAGAAGTCTTGAGGATTCCGATGATGAGTCTGCAGAAGAAGCAGCAGAGGAGCAAGGAGAGAGCAGTGGTCAGCAAGAGCAAGAAGGTGTTCCTCTAGCTGAAGAGCCTAAAGAAACTCAAATCGACCAAGAGGCCAAGGCTGCAGAGGAGGCAGAGGAGATTGATACGCAAATTCTGACAGTTGAGGAGTTGGAAGGCATTTTCCTGAAACATGCTCCCGTAGACGCAGGTAAGAAGTCTCGCGGTTGACAATATAAGAGCCCAATTAACTTTCCAACAGGCGCGAATCACAAATTGCAAGTTGGTCTGGTCGGCTATCCCAACGTCGGTAAATCGTCCACAATCAACGCTCTCATCGGCTCAAAGAAGGTATCCGTCTCATCGACGCCAGGAAAGACCAAGCATTTCCAGACCATCCACCTCAGCCCAGATGTTGTTCTGTGCGATTGTCCTGGTCTCGTCTTCCCTAACTTTGCCACCACCAAAGCCGACCTTGTCTGCAACGGTATCCTTCCCATCGATCAGCTTCGTGAGTTCTTGGGCCCCGTCGGTCTTGTAACTCAGCGAGTTCCCCAGCCTTTCCTTGAGGCTATCTATGGTATTCACATCCGTACACGAGCCATCGAGGAGGGTGGTACCGGAATCCCTACCGCTAGCGAGTTTCTACGCTCGTATGCCCGTGCCCGCGGTTTCCAGACCCAAGGTCTTGGTCAGCCCGATGAGTCTCGAGCTGCTCGTTACATCCTCAAGGACTACGTGGGCGGCAAGCTACTATTCGTTTCACCGCCTCCTGGAATTGACGATGCTGCCGACTTTAACCGTGGACTCTACGATCAGGAGCATCTCCCTGAGAAGCGACGTGCTGCCCTGTCTGCTGCTATGAACCAACTCTCTGTCGTCGACCCAGCCAGCAGTGAGCCTTTCCTTGCTGACGACGATGAAGCTGTCGACTTGGCCTCGACTGTCAGCGTTCCTCTTCCCGCTGGCCCCAAGTCCAAGAAGATCGACAAGGGTTTCTTCGGACCTAACAGCAACCAGGGCCATGTTAGCAAGCCTTTCAACTACCAATACTCAGACCAAGGCAAGGAGGACCCCTTAGCAGGTAAGCACCTTTCAGGTCGAAAGGCCCGCACAATGGTCGCTCTCGAGAACGGTCTCGATCCCAAGGAGGTCGCAATGGCATCCAGCAAGAAGCACTTCAAGGGTAACCCCGCGGGGGGAAAGGGTAAAAGACGTGTCGCTCGTAAGCTGAATGCTGAAGAGGACTAAAGAAAAGCAAAAACAAAAGTAAAAGATACCAAAAAGGAAAGAACGGATACAAACGCATTGAGAAGGTACAAGAGGCGGACATCGGAAACGGGTGCATTGGGTCTGGTAGGAAAGGATCTGGTTATGGAGAGGCTTTAGGCCAAGCTATGATACGACATTTGTATTTGCCGTTACGGACAGCTATGGGATCAAATGGACATTTCTTTTGTTAAGCAATACGATTAAGCATTTATTCAAGCATGACTGTGTCCGCCTCAAATGTATAACCAGGACAAATCCCTGTTGCAATTCATGTCATTCACGTGCCAGATGGTCTAAACTAATAATATCATGACAAAAAGGAAAATCTTTGGGTATTTGACTGTCTACTCCCTCCACAGTTCCGCCTCCGATAAGGATCGTGCCGTGTAATAACAAAGAAAAAATAAATCAGATGCTGTGCTCATGCATGACATGAGTGCCAGTTGTGCCCCAACTCCACAAAGCAAAGTCGTCCCCCGTTAAGGCGTTGTGGTATGCTTTATTGCTCAGGTTGATAGGTTCGTAGGTAGAAAAAAGGTGCATGCGTGTGCGTGTATACGTATGCTTACGTAAGTGAAAAGAGCAGAGACTCAGGTGTTCGTGGCGTCATGTCAACTTCATCTGACACTTCCTCGCGATTCGCGACCTCCTCTCGACTCTCGGCCTCCCTTCGATTCTCGACGGTCTTCAGACTTAAGGAATAGTCGTTTCGTGCCACCGACCTTGCCAAGTTCTCCAAACTGGTTGGTTGTCGATGATGTTCTTCGTTCACCGGTACTAGCGATTCTGACCTTTTCCTTAACGCTTGCGACCCATGCCTTATTCTCCTCGCTCATCTCAACCTTCTTGCCCGTAGGTCCCGCAAGTCCAAGGAAAGAACTATCGTCCTCTTTCCAGCTGAGATGGGAGTTCGATCTCGAACGGCCAAAGACTTCTGAGGGGCCTTCATCTCCAGGTGTTCCAAAGCTCAGCTGGGGTGCTTCGCTGCCCACGGCGCCAACACTCCGGCGCGTCTTACGGACGGAGAGAGGTGACATGGGAGACGTTTCCACAGCAGATTGGGGTCGACCTCCAGGGCTCGAGCCCACGTTGGTTCTTCGCGAGTTAGGTGATTCTGGGAGAACCTCTACCTTGGCATTGGTTGCAGCAGATCGTCGCTTGTGATGGCTTGCATACTCTTTGAGGTATTCGCCCAGGTCGGCCCAGCCACCACCCACGCGAACCATAACTCGTTCTCCCTGCTCACCAACACAGCGAATAAAGAGTTTGATTGGGGCTTCACCAGTCGATCTAGACAGATGATAGACCTTAATCTCCGAGTGTCCGCGGTTTCGCACCCTGGTGTTCTTTACTGGTGAAAGAGTGAACGAAGGCGTGCCTGCCCTAGAGGTAGACGAGAGGCCTGATGTACTCCTTCGGAATGGCTCGATAGAGGGCCTCTTCCTGACACGCGGCAACTGCAAGTCCGGGGGGTTAAGGTTGACCTTGGATTGCTCGGTGGACAGCTTGATCTTTGCAGGGATAGAGTTGATAATATCGCTGATTTGCTGTTGGAGATGCTGGTCACCAGCACTAGGTCGGTGTTCGAAAGGAGCAGGATATTCAGAGATTGAGAAAGAGTCATCAAACTCATCCTCGAAAGACTCTTCTATTTGTTGCATTTGCATGGGTGACAGGTCGAGGTCATCAACAGTACGGTCCGGTCCTAGAAAAGGGCTACCAAGGGGTGCTGGCCTTGAGTCCGTGGGTGGTGAACTGGGCGGGCTTGCTTGGAAGTACTCGGCTTCACGGATTCGAGTTCTAGGCAGATCAGGAGAGCCAGACACCTCCGGAGGGTCGCTAGACAAAGCTGCGAAATTCATGCTTGATGAACGAACGGCAAGCTGTCGAGCTGGGTCCACTCTTGGTCGGGGTAGAGGTAGAGGGCGAAGAGGTGGTAGTTCAGGGGAAATTTCTCGATCATAGTCGTGTGAGAAGCTGTAGTTGTAATCAGGTGTCTCGGGGGTACGAGTCAAGTCTGTTGGGGAGTGGAGGTCCTGCTCGATGCTCTGCATCGGTGCTTTGGGGGTACCAGGCATGACGTCCCTGGTTCCATCGAAGGTATCGTTTTCTTCTTCGAAAGTCTCGTCAACCTCTTGGATGGGAAGAAATGATGGAGGGCTCTCGGGTTCACTTTCAGACGAACTATCTCTCTTGTGCCATCCGGGAACAATAGTGTCGGCCTCGGACAAGCCAGAAGGAACTCTGGACTTCATGGGTTCCATTGACGTGCTGACTTCATCAGGTGATTCATTCCTAATCATCTTAGGCGGCAGAAGCAGTGGGATCGGCACAACGCCCATGCTGGCGTTGATAGGGGTGTCGTCATCGCTATAAGATTCGTCGGCGGCCAGACTTTCACCATGTACAGAAGGCTCCTTGGCTTCTGTATCTTGTTTGACCGGGGAGGGTGATCGTGGAGGTTCTGTGGACTGTGGTGGTGGGTCTGGTTGTGCAGGGGTGTTCCGTTCAGTCTCCCGGATCTTCTTTTCGCACACGACAACCCAATCACTATAGCTCGACTCGACAGCTTCCATACGGTCCAGCCAGTCTCCGGGTAAAGTGTCGGATAGACCTTCTAAGCAGTCGAGCATATAGTCAAGAGATCGACCCGGACGTGCAATCAGTTGCTCGATATGCTTCTTCATGACGTCAAAAGTTTCTCTTGTAAGTGTCGAGTCTTGTGGGGAACCGCTGCCTTTTTGTGGTGTATCTCTTGTATGTAGTGAAATGGCCTTGAAAGCAGATTGCAGAGCGACTTCAGCGTCTTCCAAGGCAAGCAGTAAGGTTGGGACACGGCGTAAGGCGCAAAGACGCAAGTCCCATGTCTGCAGCAAGCGTCTTAGGTTGTTTAAAACGGGCAGGGCATGCATAACAATCGTCATGATCACCGCTGTGTGGTCTTCCATGCGATTGTAGCTGGAACGTGAGAGCTGTGCAGCTGCGTTGAATTCGTTGAGCGGAGTGCCTGGCCGGGACATTGGATCGATGTGGTTCATGCGAATATGTGTCTTTATATCCTCGATACCAAGGTCGGACAAATCACGTTGGATATCAGCGACCCTCCGGTCGTACGTTGCTACATCTCGAGCTAGCAAACTGCCCATCCATTGGTTATCTCCCTCCTCGGGTACGGAGAGCTGCGTTGTTTTTCTTTTACGCTCCTCCTCACTGGGTATCTCGAAACCAGAAGAGCCTGATCCTGACGGCCATGGCCACGATTGTAGCTCTTCGAGCCATACCCAAATAGCGTGCGACGCAAGGGCGGTTCGCATTGTAAACTCTCGATCAGTAGTAGAAAATTTGTCGAGCGACGCTCTCAGGGCGCCGGTAGCGGTGTTGAGAGCATCGACGACGTTGCGCGGGCCGAGATTGGCAAGTATATCATCAGAAATTCTGTTTCTCGGGGGCGGCGAAGTGGAAGTGGTATGAGTATGGGCATGGGCATGGCGCGCATGCCTGGCGACTTGCGTAGGTGTATCGCTCATGGCTACTATTGGTAATTCTATTATCCAGCAGACAGACAGACGGGGGTCGAATGGATGAATCGTAGAATCATGATCTGTCTAGGAGCCTGGGGACAGGTCGGTAGGGCGGGAGACAGTGATGGTTTTGATGCCCATGTCGAAGAGGAAGATACGTAAGAGTCGTCAAGTTGGTCGCCGTCAGTCGTTAGGTCTCTTTTTATTTTTTTATTCTTTCTCTTCCTTTCCTTTCTTTTCTCTTTTTTCTCAGGTCTGATTGGTAGCGTAATGACGTGAAGATACTTGTTCGATGCAGCAAGGATGCCAAATGCGGGTCGGAAAACAACTCAGTGTTTTAAAAGGTATGAAGTGGTTGGTGACGCAGATGTCTTCTACTGCAAAGTAGGATTTAGTACAATCGAATGCCAAGTCGACGTCGACAAGAGGTTTAAAAAATGAGCGACAAAGAGGGCCTTTGCTAGGCCACTCTGAAAGATGAGAGAGTGAAAGAGAAACGAAGTAATCGCCGATGTGAAGATGGCGGTCAAAAATTGACCTGGCGGAGAGGTTGGAGTGGTCAATATTAAGTAGAGGTTGAGGTCTCGATCGGAGGTTCTTGAGTGGACGGAGAGCGGGCCACGTCGCGGTCAGGTCCCGTCGCGGTGCAGCAAAGTCGTGGATCCTGCTGCAGCTGAGAAGCCTGTAATAAATGAGGTTTTACGCTGGACGATGGAGTTTGTCCAGGTATTTAGCGCCCTGATTTTTAAATAAACCCAAAACTAATACGGTCGGGTCCAATCCAGTTTGGTTCTGGCTTGATTCGTCTTGGTCAGCCAAGGTTGCAGATTGATTCGAATGCTCCGTACGCCCCGAACGCAGGGGACGAACAAACAGACACAAGACGGGTAGACGGGCAGTGGTAGATTTGATGTCGCTCAAAGTCAAAAAAATGTTCGTTAGCTAGTAGTGATGGATCGGCTATTGCAACGTATGTGATGGCGGGATTAGGATAAGATATCGTCAATGAAAAGTGGACGAATGACGCGAGAAACTGAGAGTGTATGTGTCGAGAATGCAAATGAACGAATGATGAAACAACTGATGTTAATGGCAGTAAAGAATGATGAGTAAAATAACAAGGAATGCCTTGTCAAAGTAAAAGGGTCAAGCTCATCGACTTTCGCCGGAGCTATACAATGAACAGAGCTTTGCTTGCTTGTTTGAAGCTGTGACCACTTGCCGTGCAAACGTTTACTGTATCAGCTGATTAAATGAACGTGTAGATAGAGTCTCAAGGATGATGAAGAGGCATAGAGGCATAAAATGACCATTGACGGATGAGGTATAAAAAGCAGATGCCAAGTAGACAAAGAATAATAACCATAATCGCAGAATATCCAAAGGGAAAAGTAATGATGTATGGTCAAGGTTCAGTCGATGAGATGAGATGAGGTTAGGTTAGGTTTGGTTTGGTTTGGTTGGTTGAAAGGAGGAAGAAATGAGCCCTCTCGACAAGGGCAACATGGTTGACATACATAGTACGTACGTATGTACCTATTAACTACCTTAGTAGCCGACTATCTACCTACTAGACCTACCTAGGTACCTATACATAGTAACTTAATTGTATGTACACGTATAATTAAAAGAAAGGCCCCCCTCCCCTCTTTTGCCCTTCGCCTCAATCTCATCTCATCTCGCCTGTTGTTCTGGCTCTGGCCCCATAATCACAATTCCTCCGGCTCTTGGTCGCCTCCCACACAAACTCATCAAATCAAAGCCAAGACCTGACTAAGGGAAACCCGAAAAACTTGCTTGCAGGAAGAAAAGACTTTAAAAAAGGAGATCTCGCTTTGGCCTGAATGATCCGCTTCAGATACCCGGTTGACGACCAAGCGAAAGACTTAGCTTGATTGCCCTGCACAACAAGACCAGGGGGCGGCAGCAGAGTTACGAATGAATAGATCGATTCACATCATTATAGACTTTGACCATTTTTATTAATATTTGACGATTATTTACTTTTTATTCCTGAATAGTGCCTGGATCTGCAGCACATGATAAGTCACTGTGCCTGGACTAACTTGACTCAACGTTAGTTCAAGGCAATTGAAAGGGGGTAATAAAATAATCCAAGACTCATCGACTTGCATATCCCATTCCTCTCAAAGCCATTTCTCCATCCGGCACATTCTGTCTCTCTCGTGCCAATCATCACTCATTTCATCATCACCAGACCCCCATTTCTGTTCATAGCTCCAGCTCTAGCTGGCCACCCCTGTCAATCATCACCCTGTCAGCCGTCATGACGGTAATTAAAGAATGTCAACAAACACAATACACCATCCACAACAGCCGTCCAATTTCGCGTACCTTTACTTTACACTTTATTAGTCCCGCCTTTGCCTATGAATTCTTCTAAATCTGCCACAATTCCCTGATACCTATCAGTATGCCGTGCAGCAAAGCCCAAGCTTGTCTACCTAGGTACTTACAGCCAGGAATACCCATCTACCCCATTTTTCAAGCTCCATGGACGTCCCCTGTAAGTAGGGTCTTCCTGGTGAGACATTCACATGTTTTCAGCTACGCCGCCCCGCTGTTGCACAAAGCTGTTGGTTACTGAGGTCCGATACGGTCTTGAGCAATTTACAGATCGTTGTACTCAATGGTCTCACCAAGTTGTATGTAGAAATAACCGCAGTGGCACAAAACGGTAGCACGTCAACGCCTGCCTTCACATGGCAGGTCAGTAGCTGAAACCACTGTTCATGAGCTTACGAGCCCCATTCCATCCCAGTACAGCTTCAGTTGTATTTCAATCACGTTCTTCAAACTCATTCGTATCACCTTAAGAATGCTCATGATTAAATATCACTTTTGTCATCACTAACCTATCTGTTAACTAAACTAAAGAAGGCGACATAAAAGTCCGTCAAAGAGAGACTTCAAGCCCCTGAAGGCGTCTCTTCCTAGTCTGTACGTGATATCCAACGCCAAAAACAAAAAGCCAATGTGTTCATCAACCATCATATCAAGCGTTACTTTTTGTTCGTGCCAATGAGAAACACAACCCATATCCAAGACAAGCCCATCGTTTCTGCGCCAGAAAAATACATACGCAACCTAGGGTCGGAGCCCGCGCTCAAAACAAAACGCCTGTCTCTAATGCAGTGCAGGCATGTACACCAGGTAACACGATATAACTAAATATGAGGTTCAATCCAAAAAGTAATCCACCCGGCGTTGCATATATATAAGCATGAGTTTGAAGCTCTATGCCGATGCAGTAATGTCGCGGTTTTCGGGCTGATGAGCTGATGCCTCCGTCTCAGCGTTCATGGCCCAGGTCAAAGCTTGCTCAGCAGACATTGTAGGCTCTTCAACGCCCAATACACCAGCAATCAAGTTATCATCTTGGTTGTTGACGCCCTCGGGGGGGAACTGAAGCCACTGATCAACGTCGAAATCAGTTCCGGCCACAGCGTTCCAGTCAAATTCATCATGGCCCTGCATGAAATCAAGATCCATATTGCCAACATCCAGCTGAATCTCTTCAGAACCAGCACTAACGCTGGGTGTCAATCCAGCAGCAGGAGAATCCATCTCCGTCGTAGGTGGTGAGTGCGTAGGCATCTCCAGAGCTGCAGCGTTGACAGTATTTGGTGGCATCATAGTAGGCGTTGCCGCCGCAGGCTGAGGCTCCTTGGGCCTCTCGTTGAATAGCGACTCGGAAGCGGTCATGTATGGCGCATTCTCTGGGGGTGGTGTCTGGGCACTGAACTCGATCGGCACGCGTTTCATCATAGCCAATGTGGAGGGGGCAACGCTAGAGTTGATATCAATGGCAGCCTTACGGAGAGCAGCGTCGAGGAATCCAGTTGCATAGTCGGCAGCAGCATACACCTCCCGAAGCTTCTCCATAACTCGCATGCACTGGCGGAATCCTCGCGTAGCACGCTCTCGGGCTTGAGGAGCAGGGTTCTTCATCTCGAGGAGATGGATGATCATGGCAGGGAGAATGACTGTGACACCGGTAGTAGGCAAGAACCGCTCCAGGCGGTATTGGTGAAGCTCAGTAGCCATTCGGGTGATGTGCATTGCGGCATCGCGCACTCGCAACCGAGACATATCCTGGACTTGTCTGGATGTTGTAGGAGCCTGGAGAGGTGACGATGGCAAGAACTGAGGACGATGAAGGGCTGAAATTGTGGTGTAATAAACCATATGTAGCAGTGTTCGCTGTACAGCAACCGTCGATCGTCCGTCCTTGACATCCAAGGGTGTCAGGGTGCGGTATTGGCAGCAGGCCGGAAGTGACTCGGCCCATGCCATGAGTTCGTGATCTACCTCGGTAACGCTCTCAACGTTGTCTAGCTGCTTATTAGGGAAAAGCATCATTGTGCTATTAGTAGTGTTTTCCGGCTTCATTTTATCCCGGATCAAGACAGAGTATTGCGCCTTGAGCATGCGGCTGATGCAGACGCAGAGCTGAGCCTTCGCAATGCACATGGTGGCCAGTTCTCGCTGCATATCAGTGTTGCGGACCAATGCGCAGGTGCTTGGAATAACAGTGTTGCTCTCTGGGAGCATCTCAATCTCGAAGTCGCTCTCCTCAAGCATAGGGACGTCGAAGTCCTCGTCCTTAATACGTGTGGGACGTCGCATTCCGAGTGCAATAAGACGGTCTCGCATGAAGCATGACCACCAGATTCGTTTCCAGAGCTTCTGTTTTGCTGGCGCCATGCTCGTGGATCCGGGGTTGCGGTGAAGGCCGATGGTGTGTGCCAAAGAAATGGCCACACCCATCCAATGCCATGTGTCTTTCTGGTCATCTGGCGTTTCGTACCAGTATGTCATCAAAAGCAATGCCTGTACAAGCACAAGGCGATCTGACTCGTAATCAAAGTCGTACAGCAACTATCGGCAAGTTAGTCTGGGCCAATACCATGTGGTCGGATTTGTCACTCACCCTTGTCTTCTGGAAAAAGGACTTGCGAGCTGCTTTTCTCGTTGTGTAACCACCCTCTCTGAGGTACCTCATGTCAACGAACGCTGACGCTGCGAACATGACGGCCTGGTAGAGGAAGAGACTAGTCTGACCATTTTGACCATCACGACTGCTGATAATGCCGAGGAAAGAATTCAGGTCCATAAGCGGCATGTAAGGATGCACATATTCAACGTAAGCCTGGAGTAAGGCATTCTGTAGTGGCAAAGTAGGCACAGAAAGTGCACCCTTGATCTTCAGATAATCAACATCTTCAGGTGCAATTTTATTCGGCAAAGGTCGCAAGAAGGCGGGAAACTGAGGCTTTGGAATTTCCTTCTCGTCAAGAGAACCGAGCAGCTGAGTGTTGCGTAGTGAATCGAAGAAGGCAGGATCCGGGATGATACTGGACCATGACGAACGGTGAGCGTTGGATTCTATTGGGTGGACCTTGCTGAGTGAAGACGAGTCCCGGCGGTAGCCAGATCGTTGATCTAAGGTCTCGTGGTCAGCCAAAGTTCCTCCAAGTGCAACTTGTCCAATTTCCATGTGATCGAGGGGCGCAGTTGAGCGAGTAAGCGTAAACATGAGGTCCCATACGGACAGTGGGGTACAGGGGGCGGCTGAAAATGCGGAGAACGGACATGACCCCCAAAAAAGAAAGTATAAGAGCCAATTGAGAGGGTTAGGACAAAGCGGAAAGCGCACAGAAAATGAGCGTTGAAGGCTAGAGGCGTAGCGCAGTGTATCGCTACCAATAGCCAAAAACGAAAACGAAAAAAAAAAACTAAAAAACTTACAGATCATGTGAGGGACATGACTGTCGAGTGCGGAGCTGTTGAGAAAAGTGCTGGGTCCGTCGATACTGCTTGATGAAATAACTGAACCACTGCTTGGTCGTCGAAGATCGGCTGTGCTTATTATGCCTGCGTTTGCGCTCTTGCTGGCACTGGCACTGGCACTGGCACTTGGGCCTGTGGGGTTGCTAACTGATGGTGTTGTTTTGCAGCGTAACTGGGCTTCTGTGGAGACAGACTGGCCTGCGGTGCTGGCCGTGTAAAGGTTCTTCCTGCAATGATCGTTAGTGACCTAAACTCAACACAACGCAACTTTCAACTTGATTCGATTGTGCTTTTTTTTTTTTTTTTTTTGTGCATGACGCATTCCTGATCGATGGTCTCCAACTATACCGAAAATCGGTTGAATGAACGGGAGTCGATCGGAATACAATCCATGACCAGACAAGAGATTCACTCACTTTCTTCTTCGGCTCTCCTGGACAACGCACTGCTCAACTGTCAGTCACTGCTTTCTAAACCCGGACTGAATTGACTCTGGCGGTCAACAATCGAGATTGAGAAACGTACCTCGACGTTATCCCAACGGCAGTTTCCACAGGGAGCTCCCTCGACAACGTCACATCGAACTTTTCGTGCTCGACACGACACGCAAGCTCGGGCGGCGCGTCGCTTCGTGATTTTCTCTGGTTGATCTGAGTCGCCTGAAGGTGAGGAGCGCTTTTTGCTGTTCTTTTCGGGGTTTGTCTTTGATGTTGACGTCGGCGATGGCGGAGGAGCCGCGCCTTGTGATGATTCTGTTGTCATAGCCATGGTTGTGGTGGTATGACTGTGGGTAAATTGTATTGTGCAGACGTAGCAATGCCGTCTGTAATACTTCTATAACAGAGCTGTATCTAGTGTTATAGATGTCTGAATTGAACGTATAAGGATATGACGGAAGTAAGGCTGTCAAGATTAACTTGAATTGAAGTAAGGCGATAGATGTCGTGGTTATAAATTCTTTGAGTGTTCGATGTGACAAAATGCGAGTGGTGGAGTGGAGATTTGTTTGGGTAGAAGCTTTGCGTAGTTGTCGTGGAAATTCAATTGGATTTATTGCTGGTTAGATCTTGTTGTGATCGTTCCTTTGCTTGAGATGGATGAGTGGAGAGTAGATGAGTCTGTGAATGGTGCGAGAGCAAGCTCAAAATATCGACATCAGTATTTGAGGTGTAAGTTGAGGCGAACAACCAATACTCTCCTTGGATAGAAGAGCTTTGAGACGGTTCACGATCAATTGAGAACAAGAACAAGAACAAAAGTCTTGTCTCATGAAGTAGGTACGTAGGAAGATTATGAAGCCAAGGGGATGGAAATCCGGGGGAAGCAGGTGGGGGGTGTGGATGGTTATTATATTCTCATGGCTAGTCTAGTCCATGGCCACGGAGCGGGACTCGACAAGTTTGATCGATGAGAGTCCAAAAGGTCAAGTCAAGAACAGCAACAAAGAGAGAGCAAGTGGAGGAGGGCGTGTGCGGTACAAGAATGTACGAGGCATTTGAGCTCTGGGTAAGGGTGTCGATGGCGTTTGAGCGCAGAGAACAGGGCTCGTCAGAGGGTGGGTCTATCGAACCCACAACGAGGAACCTGGATGATGGATACTGTAAGCGGAGACTTGGGCCCAAGCTAGTAACGCTGCTCTCTAGCCCACCACATAACAGGACACGACACTCTGGAGGTGCCACCGTGACATTGACGATAGTTATTGGGGTGCGCGTGGGGAATTCTATCAGCCATGACGGGGAACTGTTACCCGGTGTGTATAATGGTAGTGAAATCCCATAGAATCATTTTAAATTGTGGCAAGCCAGGAGAGAGGTAAGCATGAATTGAGGATGGACCAGTATCAGAACAAACCATGGATGGATACACATCTTCAAATTTCAAGTCTAAGATCACATGGCCAAGCGCCCCAAGTCTGGGCATTCAGTATTCAAGGAACTCAAAACCAGTCAACACCCTGTTGTCCTACAAGCCTCGCTTCCTGAATCTGGACATGTATTTATGCATCACATCCTCGACTTAATGACTTGTATACACAATTACAAGCAGTTGTACATCTCTGCAATGTCAAATTCTTTCAGGCATGGAAATTTAGCAATTCTTGCGCTCCTTCGCTTCGCTTCTTTTTTCTAATTTTCACTTTAAATCAGCCACCAGGGCGTCGAGACTGGCCTCTTGGCGCTGGCGGGGGACCAGATGCAGGTCTCTTTCTTAGGCTATACTATGTAGCCATCCACCTTCGCGTCGAGCCATGGATTTTGGTCCGGGGGTTAGCGTTGAAATCATGCCCCCAGCTGGGGGCGGATTGGACACGACCGGGGAACTCTACGACCTGAGAAGTAGTTGAATGCCGTCCTCAATAGTGGATGGATATGTCCTTTTCCTGGCACGATGAGGTCCATTCTTGCGCCGCTTTGGAGGATCTGGGGTAGGTTAAACCTGTTCGCTATCAGGCATGCTCCTCTCATAAGAAGACTTGGACACAGAGCTCCACGTGAGTATGGGCGTTGGAACATCTCCTGGTATTAACAAGGTGTCAGATCGTGATCAAACAGTCAAATGCCAGAACAAATCAACATTCTAGACGCCGTTACCGTATGTCTGGGTCATTATGCTTAGCTCCAATCGATTTGTAGAGTACGGGGTAATGATAAGGCGACGCTGACGCCATTGGACATGTTCAGTCAGTCCCGTCCGTCGTTGATCAGTTCTGAAGCAATGCAAAGCAATCACATGTTTTTGATCGAGCACTACGTCGTCTGCTAAAAAATCAACCAATGGACTAACACCTGGTCTAAGCACGGTCAGATGTAAACACATAAATATCCTGCGTGACTCGAAGGAATTCCGAGGTGCAAATCAATTGAATATTTGTGCCGGACGGTGAGGCAAGATGTAACTAGTAAAAAAAGAAAAAGAAAAAAAGTTCTCCAAACATTACCCCGACTTTGACTTGGGGCGAGATGTACCCACATTGTCCCTCATCTTTACTGACAGCCTACCTACATTACCTGCTCGTGCCTTGCTGTGAACTATTGCATACATCTCCCCACTCCACTATCAGTATTGCTGAAACTAGAAATCGAGTGCTGCAGCCAATGGCTTAATGTCAAATCAACTCAACTCAACACTAATCCCCCCTGAGGTGACGACGACTGAAAGTGAGCAAAGATGCCGTCCCCAGCTCCCGTTGTAACTGCCCGATTTGTCCTTTCCGACCCTGTCCTATTCCCTCCCCCACAATTTGTCAGTAAAAGTGTGGAGAAGCCAATCATCGATGGTAGCCGTCCTACCTCGCCTACCCCATCGAGTCAGCCGCCCTAGAGCATGGAGGGAAGGGGGGCGTGTTTTTGAAACTGGAAAGGTTTACTTTAGGTTGGCGCAGTCAAATCACGAGGCCGTTGAAACTCACAAATGCGGCCTGTAAAGCAAAGAATGATAACTTTGGAGAAGCTGTTTGGGCTGTATCAACGAGTCGCCCTTGCCTTCTCGTCATAGATCCTACACTCCTCAACAGGCTACAGTCAGTGCTGGTGTCTGACAACCCTGAGAGACAGGAGGTTCTCATCTCTTTGTGAAAAAAGGTACCCCAGAGTTACCAGGATCATCATGGTTCGCAAGCAGGAAGGTGCGGTCTTTCTCAGATCCACTTCTACTCCGTAGTCTCAAGATCCCCTCACCGTCCTATCATGAAGTTTATCAAAGCGTTTTCTTCCTCAGACCCACTCTCTTTCGATATGTATTTATTTATATTCCCTACGTTGATCTGTAGAGATCTTCGCTGAGCTGCTCGAGCGTTTCGAATCATCTTCGAGTCGAAGACGATGACGTTCATGTCAAAAATGCAGCCTCAAACGGTTCTTGTCCCTTTGGTCCGGCGCAGCCCTCTTTAACAAGGATGGATCTGGGCATGCATTGATCCAATCAGACAACATCAACTGCTTTTACGTCATGCGATTTGACCAATGAAGGAGATTAGTCGGCTATGTTCGGTTATTCAAACCAGAAGCCAAGACGACCTCATCGACGAATCATAAGTCAGTGAAATCTCTGCTCAAACTCCAATTCCACTTACACTCAATTCAGTGGAATTACCTGGGGGGGGCAACGGAAGATCAACACCGCTGTTAACATCTACAATAGTGCAGCCTGCAAAACTTACATATTTTCGAAACGGTCTATCTGAAGATACCAACCAGCATCACGGCCTGTTGTTACCAAGAACAATGGGAAACCAAAGAGGTGTCTGGTCATGGCTAATCATATCGTGCCGGTGGTAGAAGTCGATCGAATACAACTTGGCTCCATGAACATGCTTAATCGCCATTGCAAGTTCATACGTGCCGTGCTTGCATGTGCATATTAACACACAGCTGCAAAAAGTACTGTGCCTGCAATTCGAGCTGATGCGAGACAACATAATCATCCTCACTCCACTTGCCCTGGCCTGCCCTGCCCTCATCTCACCACACTCCCCATCACTCAAGATGCTTGGTATCTTGACCTTCACCGTGTTTCTCAAGGTCATGCGGGTTCTAAAAGCTCAGCGGGGACGGGGTATTGAGTAGGCTGGTACACCAAGTCCGTGACCGCCTAAAACCAAGGTGAAAGACCAATTTGGCTTGAAAAACGAGCTAACAAAGGTGAGACGGAAGGACGTCAGGGATGCGATGCGGTGGGATGTCTAGATGTCCACAACATCGCGATGCAAATCAACCACCGAAGGTCTTAAAGCTTCAGCGGAGCGTAATCCGCAGTGGGACCCATTCCGGCCCCGGTGCCTCCGGTCGGATCCTGTCCTGAGATCACCTCCCCCCATCGGTCACATACCGAACCGTACACCTGCGGGTGAAAAGAAGGGGGGCGGTAGACAATATCCGACCAATCTGGACCCCTACAGCCCTTTAACACATTACACATCTGTCTTCTTTCATGGGTTGCAAAGTGGGCTTGAGCTTGAGCTTTTGTAATGTATGCTTGTTAGTCTCGTGCTGTTTTAAAAAGCCATCGCGATGCAGATGCAAATGCAGATGCAGCAGTGCTAAAGCCACGACCGGTCCAGATAATTGAGCTTTGAACCGGCTTTCGGATCGGGTTGTCCCTTGAGTTCTTTTTTGACAATTGCTAGTCGTATCTTTTGCTACATTTGGCTCCGGCCGAAGGTGATGTGCCATGTCCCGTCCCAGGACATTCTTTCGCGAACCACTTTTAAAAAAGACAGTCATTTGGTAATCCTGGTCGGAACTTCAACATGGAAATCATACTGCAGATGCACAAATTCAGTATTTGCTATGAATGAGGTATGCGTCCGTGGCTTTGAGATCAACAAGTATGAACTGGCCAGACTTCGTTTCGAGATAATGTCACATCTCTCGCTACTTTATCGGACATTCGCTCAACACCCCATTTATAAATACATGTATGTCCCGTCGGCAGTCGATAATTGATATATCGACAGCCACGTCAGTGTCATGTTGAAGTTTCCAGAAAACTCCCCACTCGTTATACTACGTAGGATTTCTAGGTGGTTCATGCGTAGAGCCGGACTGGGAACAGGCGTTGGTCGAAGTTGAAAGTCGGCATCGTGCTATTCAACAGTCCCGTTGTATCGTGTTCAGATACTCCATATACGTAAGAGATTAGTGAAGCGAGAGTCTATTGAGTCCAGTCAACGTTCCATAACGTAGTTGAGTTTTCGTCGACTCGCCCGAGATCATCTCGGGTTTCGGGTGTCCAGCTGTGGTGTTCAAGACTTCTGTCTACGTACGGATGTCTCGTGTTACATTTGGGGTCTATCCGTAGACGTTTACTAGGTAACTCAGTTCAATGACGCGAGACTTGGCATAAACGGCATCAAATCATGGAAAAGATCTCCCACTGAGACTCGCACCATCATCTTCTATACAACAAAAACTTATCAAATATGTTGCTTTACCAAAATCAACTCCAAAGCTTTCCATATCTTCCGGTATCGACCAAGACCAAAAACTGGACCCCGGGTCCACCTTAGAACAGTGATTCCATATCACAGTATTCTCACCACCAAAAAGTTCAAACCCCCAATGCCGCTGAAGAAAGAACACAAAGAAACCTTGCACACGCATGTGGGAAAAAATAGTTGTCCAATAAGACGCGTTCTAGTTCCTTTCTCCTGACCAAAATGTCTTATGCCACACGCCCTCGCCCTGCATTCTTGTGCTTCTAATAGCCCAACAGAAAACGGCAGGTAATCAAATAGACCACCCTTGCTCGGCTTTTGGCTTCCACCAAAACGCCAATCCCGAATCTTCGAGGCGAGCTAACCCTCGGCTACCGACGTCCTGAAGCGGCTATCTTGATCCTCTCCCATCTTACGACCCTCGACTTGACAAAACAAAATACCACCTGCCCCCAACATCCTAGGACCTTCTTAATTTTGTTCTTTACTGCGATCGCGATCTTATCATATTTTGTCGAATTCCTATCCTATCTCTTTTGTACTCTTGTACTTGCTAATGTCCTCAACTCTTATCCCCATGCGTCAATGCCTCAGTTTGGACTCTGGACAGCTTCAAGCACTTTCGCTCTCGGACATTGATGTGCGGAGAGGGATCAATTGCCTTTTCATCCCTTTACCTAGCAACATTTCTCAGCAGCAGAAGCAGACTTGAATCCTAGACTTTGCAGCCTTTCAACTTATAACACCTGGCAGATTAAATCTATTCTGACACATGTCGTTGAGCGCAACGAGAAGCTGGCTCGTCACTGTTTGGACAATGTTTTCAATTATCAGCTTCCCATCCCATTACTTGTCCACTCTGGTACTGCAGGCAGATACCGCACCATGCTGCCTTGGATCCTGGAGGGGGTTCCTCTCGACTTTGAGTTGCTCACATTCATTCGATGACAAGTCAAGGGACAAGGTCACTTGGCGAAGATCACATCCAGGAAAACACAAATACCATTGCATCGTATTTACGAAACTTCACGGAATACCGATACTGGGTCAACAAACTGTCCCCTTAACCCTCGGGACTGATCAGGGCATCTTATCGGATTATCATTCAGCTGTCGGTGCCTGTCTTCGGAAAGATCACCTCTCTGTCAACTCTCTGGTCAAGGGAAGCGTATTTGAACTTGCGGCTACCCGGACGCGACAGTCACTAGCGATAAACTAATCATGAAGTCATGCTTTCATTTGCATTTGCATGTGCATTTATTACGTCAAGAATGGCAGTGCAAAGCAAGGCAAGGTTCTTGTCATCGTCATAACTGTTCCAATATCCCATTTACTGGTATATACATTCTTCCATCTCTTCTTTTGACTCCTCTCTATACCCAGCCTATATGGCCCCAGATGAAAACAAAAATTAAATAGCCGTTAACGCGTCAAACAGATTATCAAAGACAAGAAAAGCCTATTGAAAAGGCTCGCTCAAGAGAGAACTGAAGGCCACCAAAGTTGGTGTGTGGCATGAAGTCACAAAAAGTACGCAATAACTCGCAAGTGCGATCTCAACGACGAGCACTTCATGGTCGAGATACACACTTCACCATATTTTTCAAACCCTCAACGAAAGCAATGCTTTTTGCAAATCATGTACACAAGTGTGGAAATGATTACAATTTGGCATCAGCAAAGCAGAGGGGGTTGTAGATACGCTGCTTGATGAAAGAGGTAAGGGCGACATCACCCCACTCCTCCCACTCAGCCCACTGAGACTCGGGAAGCTCAGAGACACCGCCACGTCGGGCAGCCTTCATGACCTCACGAGCAACGATGACGCTGGCGTCACGGACACGCTCGATGCGGGGGTAGATGAGACCCTTGTGGACCTCATCGGCATTTAGGGAGCCAGCCAGAGCGGCAGCAGAGGTGTAAACCATCTCGTCAGTGACGCGAGAGGCCTTGGCCAGGATAGCACCGAGACCCAGACCAGGGAAGATGTAAACGTTGTTACCCTGGTTGGGGTGGTAAACGGTGTGGTGAGTCTCATCACCAAACTTGGCCTTGACAGAGTTGAAGGGAGAGCCAGAGGCGAAGAGGACGGTACCCTCGGTCCACTCGATAGCCTGCTCGAATGTGCACTCAGCCTTGGTGAGAGGGTTGCTGAGGGGGAAGAGGATGGGACGGCGCTCGAGGCCACCCTCTTGGACGGAGCTCTTCAGAGCACGGACTACGGGCTCGGTGAAGACGCCGAAAGTGGCAGTGAGACCAACGAGAGCGCTGGGCTTGACATACTCGATAACCTCCTCGAGAGTGCGGAACTGCTGACCGTTGTTATCAGTTCGAGCGAAGTACTTCTTGTGCTCAGCAAGACGGTCACCACGGTCCTTGGTGACAAGACCCTTGGTGTCGACGAGCCAGAACTTCTCACGAGCAGCAGCCTCGCTCAGGCCGCGACGAGTGTAGTACTCAACGAGCTGCTTAGCGACACCGACACCAGCAGAACCGGCACCCATAAAGACAAGACGCTGCTCCTCGATGGGAACATTGGACTGCTCAACAGCGCCAATGTATCCGCCCAGAACGACGGCACCAGTTCCCTGGATATCATCGTTGAAGCATCGGTACTGGTCACGGTAACGGTCAAGGTAGCCAAAGGCCTTCTCACTGTCGAAATCCTCGAATTGAACAACCATACTGGGGAAAACCTCGCGGGCGGCCTCCATGAACTCGTCCATGAAAGCCTGCTGCTCGGGGTATGAGGGACGCTTCTGTCGCAGACCCAGGTAGAAGGGGTCCTGGAGGTTCTCCTCGTTGTTGGTACCACAGTCAAGGACAATGGGGAGGGTCTTGGAGGGGTGAATACCGGCAGCACCAGTGTAGAGAGCGAGCTTTCCGATCTGAAGAATTGGTTAGCGGAGGACTGACTGGTGAGGTTGCGGACAACTTACAGAGATACCGACACCATTGATGCCGAGATCACCGAGACCGAGGATACGAGAGCCATCAGTGACGACGCAAATCTCGGGATCCTGGCAAGGCCAGTTTCGGAGCATAGCGCGAATGGACTTTCGCTGCTTAATGGAGATGTAGAGAGCCTCGGGGCGGGTGTAGATGCTGGAGTATTGCAGGCAGACATCACCGATTGTGGGGGTGTAGACGAGGGGCATGAGCTCTCGGATGTTGTCGATGAGGAGACGGTAGAAGAGGTCGGTGTTTTGGTCCTTGAGGGTGGACAGGTAGAGATACTTGTCGATAGGTGTCTGACGGGTCTGGATCATCTTCATAGCACGGGCGCACTGAGTGTCGAAGCTCTCGATGGTGTGGGGGATAAGACCGGTGAGGTTCTTGTTGGCACGCTGCTCGGGAGTGAACGCGAGGCCTGAAAAGATGGAACGTCAGCAAGTGCATCAGGGAATGCATAGTAGTGGCAAGGTGAATCATTGATCGCAATGTCCTCATGACAACAAGTCATGACAGGCCATTGGTCTCACGAGTCGGCAACAAGTGTTGTTGCAGAAACGGGGTAGTGTTAATTGACTTACCCTTGTTCCAGAGAGGCTCTCGTACAATCTGATAGCCGGCGGCGTTGGTCTCGTCGACATACTCAGGAGTGCGCTCCTGCTTGACCTCTTGGTAGTGGTCTTGGACGTAGCCACGGTGTTGATCAAGAGCGGCCATCTTGATTTGTTGTTCAATCTTGGTAAGGTCGACGGAGGACATTGGATTGGAGTCTGTAAGTCTTGGGCTGGAGGGGCATGGAAGGTTAGTTATAGTTGAGGAAAGGGACAGAAGAGGGGGTACACACGAAGAGGTTGTTGATGAGCGAGAACGAGGTGTGGCAATTTCAGAGCTGGCGGTACTTTGATGGGACGACGACGCCATGGACGTGGAGAAAGAAAGATGGGGTGATGTGAGAGGGAAGAAGGATGAATGGGAAGACTTTGGGATCGAGGGTCGAGGGCGGCGATTATTAGTAGTCGCCGTGAGAGCAGTGGCAGCGGCTGGGGTCAAAGTAGACGATGTCCTGGTCGCGGAGCGTAAGGGGCCACTAGCGAGGAAAAGTCGGTTTAAGACGTTTTGGGCGGAACCGGGACCCGAAGGCGAGGCCACCGTCATGTTCGAGAGCGTTTGGCTCAGGCCCATGTTTGGTAATGAGTGAGAGAGTCTCGAAGAGATACCGGAGTATGGGGGAGTGATAGCAGGGGTAAGCTCCGGGACGGGGGTGGGCGTTGTTGGGTGTAGGGCAGACAAGTAGAGAGGAACAGGGCAGGGTAAAGAATGCTTGTTCTGAATGAAGGAATTCTTGTGAAAGCAAATTGCTGCGGCTGACGCTTATCTTGGTAATGTGAGGTGAGATGTGTATAGTAGAGCAGAGCAGACAGAAGCTTGTGAGTGCGTGTGACTATGATTGCTGCTTGCCGTGACCTTTTGGGGAAGTGAATATCAACTGCAAAGAGACAGTCAATTCGTTGCAAAACCAAAAAGAGTTGGAGGTTGAGGAGAATCCAAAACCCAAAACCAAGACGGAGCAAGACGGACGGCAACGCGGACAAAAAGCGGTTTCACTGTGGTCTTTTTCCTTGTCCAGAAATTCGCCCTTGTCACCTTTTTTTCCTCTTGAAGTGGACTGTCAAGTTAGCACGTAATTCGGTAAGTTAACTCTCTAACTAGGGCGCCAACGAAAAGTCTACGGCGCGACCGAGTAACGGTAGCAGATCCTTGCAACTTTTGACTCGGCGAGGAGGGTACTGTAAGGAGGGGGACGGGGTAGCGTTTGGAATACGGGAAATGTGATTGATGAGAAGGAAAGAATAAGGGCGTGAGCATGGATATGATTTGTTGTGTTATGTATATATGTCAAGGGTGTATGATGGGAGTATTCTCATTGTTGTTATCATTACTTTTCCTCAGTATCTCTCATCGTGTTGAACAAACTGAAGCAAAGTATTGAGGTCAACGGATTCCATTGACACTTGCACTTGCACTTGCACTTGCATTTGGATTTGCCAGAATGGATGGGGAAACTGCATGGGGGAATTCTCTTTCTCAGGCATTGGGGCTGAAAGGTGAGTAGAGGGTGGGTAAACTTGTGGGTTCTGACTAGCCTGGAGCTGGAGCTGGACAGGGATCTCGCGTGGAACGCAAGAAGAAAAGAAGGGGAGATGAATATTCATTTATCGGGGGAACAGGGGTGTAAAGTTGTTGAATATTTGACGTTAAAAAGTTTGTAACAGAGATCTGACCGGTACGTACCTTGCTTGCTTGCTTTGACGGGACGGAGATCAAACGGGACACCAGACTAGACCCTGGCTACGGAAGGGAAGCTACAGGTTGGGCTTCTGTCTTCTTTCCTCAAGAGGCAGGACTCTAAAACTCGCCAAATGTTGGGGGGGAGCTTGGCAGCTGTTTCGGCATTAGATGAGAGTTCCGGATATGTCTGACCATGGATGGATTATTCAATCCTTGTTCTCCCTCTGTTTTCTTACCTTGATATGAGTCACTTCAGTATCTATCAATTGACAGAACTGTTCGTCTCTGCAGATTCTTGTGTGGAGAGCTTTTAGTGATAAACGGGGCGGGCAGGTAAACGCTGCTTCTTCACGATGTCTGTCCTGTTGAGAATTGATCAGCGATATGGCCACTTTGCATTGTTCGGTCGTAAAAAATGGTCAATGCAGTTCGATAGCTCGGCGAATTGGGTTTGTAAACTAATTGCCCGTGTATCAGGCTGTAGCATAACATAAGCCGTCTTACTTACCACGGTGAGGCTCAATCAGTGATATCGGTGTAAATGCGTGTAAATGGCTTGACGATGACCTGAATCGGGTGATGGTGGGGGTCACGTCACACGTTGTTGAGTATCAAATACCGCTGGGAGGGGGCGAAACGTCAGAGATTGATGATGAAGTTGCTGGCAGATATCAATTGCTGCTTTGACAGGACTGGTAGTTGTGATGTGAGGTGAGGTGATGTCAAATCAGGCAAGTTTGTTGTATCATTCATTCGCAACTGCCTTTTAAAACCCATAATCTATTATGCAGCCCTAAACAAGTCGAGTCACTCTATCTATTGCACTACAGACCAATGCCTATCATCGGACGCATGTTTCTATAGAATGTTCATCGCCGCCGGTATTGATGCCGATGACTGCCGTCCACATTCACAAAAGACAGAGAAAACAACGTTGAGGCAAACTCACGAGGTCGGAAAACAGAGGTACAGTAAGAGACATGGTGCCGACTACGGGGGCTAGTTAGTCTAAAGTGGATCATGATCGTGGCCATGGTCCTTGTTCGGTCAAGCTCAAGCAATCAATAATCCCTGGCCTGGCTAGGGAGAACACGCAATCGCAATGAAAGAGTGATGCCAGACATGATTGACGAGATGAGATTCAACGAGGGAGGATCCTTTAAGACCGACCTGGAAAAAACATGAGACTGAGAAAAGGATTGATGCCGACTGGACAGGGAATCCTCAGTGGATAAAACGGATGAAAGCCGATCAAGCTCTCATGAGATTAAAGAGGTCAAAGCAAAGCAAAGTCTAGCATTTGACCGTGGCTGTTTGTCTCTTCTTGTCTTACAATCTAGTTAGTCTGTTGCGACCCGATATTTGACGTCGGGTTGAGTTGGGTTGTGCTCTTCGGAACAAGGTCTCGGTTCGCAATCATCAAACGGCCCCGGTGAGTGATCCACCAGGCACCCGATTCTGTCCACTTTGGAGGCCCCTCTTGAGAAGCTCCTCCGGTTGAGGTTGAGCCCGGCTTACGGGGCACGAACAGACACTACCCTTTATTAGTGAAGGTGTAATTGGATATTCTCTGTCAATGTAAACGGGGTCGTTGAGACTGAGTTTTCATCTTTTTCCATGTGAGAAATCCGTCTTGTCTGGCATGATTACTAAAAACCCCCCGTATTGTAACTACTAACCTACCTATCCACAGTTGGTTCGTTTAAGAAAAGACCCTTACGCGTCTTCTTAGGAAACAGACGAGGTTGGATCTTTGCTACGATACAGTAATTGTGTTACTGCTACTATGTATTACATGCTTTGCTTCTACTTCATTATCCGCTGCTAAAATACCTGGTCAACTCCGTTGACGGAGCTTCACAAACTACATAAGAATAAGAATCACATCAGTGCTTAAACTACATCCAAAGTGGACGCCCATTATACCAAGTCAAGTTAGATGCATACTAGATGCTGTTCGTTTTGTTTTCGTTCCTTGTGCACTAAAATCTGCGGAGTCTCGTGGGGCCAGGTACCATCTGCAGCTCGGCAAATATCACAGCTAATAACGGAAACAAAATCCCACGATAGTTTGTATATAGATCAGAATCTTATGATTCTTGGATATCGTTTGCTCGTTCTGTTGTACTATTTAACGATCAAAGCACTGACAAGAAGGCAAATCATACCATCCGCCAACGGCCCGACCCTTTAAGGCCGAAAAAGGAGACAATTATATGTATCATAGAACAAGCGAATAGAGGACCCCCAGTGATTCGGGGTAATGTTGTCCCTTTTTTGCTAGGCCCAGGGCTCTTACAAAGAGCTTCGATAGACGCTGTCCACTGTAACATGCTGGAAGTTTTGTATCACGAATGGAACAAAGAGCATTGGGCTCATCGGCGGTTTGGTAACATGACATTGGAGAAAAAGCAAATGGTTGGACAGAAAGTACATAACGAGAGGAGCTCCACTCTGGCTGCCGTTATATTTGCTTTTGATGAGATTGGATCGTTTTTCCATCACGTTGCGTCTCACCCATGGCGTCGAAACGGTGAGCTGCATTATCGTCTTTGGCTGGGGCTGGTTGTACCCAAGATACGGTCAAGAAGACTGCAGCCGCCACGTTCAGTAACATGGTCAAAAACATTCACAGAAGCCACTCACAACATTAGATAGTTCTGTTTGCTGACCTGAATTCTAACATCATGTTATACACCGACTCTCAGGGAAATAAAACGAGTCTCAGACGGTGTGTGTTTATTGAATGAGTGAGGTAACGACGTTTCCCCCCAACGTTGTTGATACAGTTCGTTTTACTAGGTTAGGTGTAAGACAGACAAGACAATGCGATGTGCTATTACGTATCAGGTACATGTTCTACAACCTTGATGCTTTACTAGCATCAGTCACTTTTAGTGATAGTGTGTCTCTAATTGGGCAATAAGTCATGCGTATCCGTATCTCTCTACTCTGTATGTGTGTGTCTCACACACACACACACTCACACAGGCTTTCCGGCTGTTGATTCCTTTCTGATACATGATACTTCGGACGAGGATCAATCACATTAGCAAAAAGAAGCGGGTTTCATTTTGCTGTTCCCTCAGGCCGTGCAGCGTAGTAGGCACTTTTGGGCTCGCTCCGCCTCCCTGGGTCAGACGAAAACAAAACTTATGACTTGCAATTCCAATTCAATAATTCGACATGTATCAGAAAAATAGGTAGTAGAGAAAAACGCCATTCCGACTTTGCCCGAGTGGATGCCCCTACTAGCCCATGGAAGATGGCCCCTACTCCCGCGGGTCGCTCTTGCATCGCTCAACCCCCCTGACCTCAAGCCGGCTTCCCGAATGGTGTGGTCCACCGAGCTCTCCCCAGGCTGCAGGAAGGAGCTCATGTAGTTATTTCATGCATTTATCAGAGTTTGTGTGGGGTATCTATTGAATAAGAAGGAACCCAGCGGGGAGGCAAGAACTAGCAGGGGAGACAAGGCCCCATGGGTCGGGCTCGGGTACGCCTAACCTCTAGAGGTTCAAGGTCTCTGCAGTCTCACCACGGAATCTCCAGGAAGGTAAACTCCACTTGGATTGGTTTGATTTTTATTTTCTTCATGTTCCTTCACCTGAGTTCCACCCTGGTGTCTTGGCTAATTGATGGATTGATTCAAGGGGTTCTCGCTGTGAATGAAAGCATTGGTAATCACTCGGTGTTTTTTTTTTTTTTTTTCTCTTCTTTGTTGGGCAAGCAATGGCCTCTCTTTCCATCCTATGAAGCACGTAACTTTCACCGTAACTTGCAAGAGTCATTCAAGCGAGGCAACCAAAGAAAGAAAAGAAAAAAGTCAATCTTCTTCCAGTTCCTAGGAATTTTCACCTCAATTCGTCTAATGTAGCCCGCCTATTGGATGTCATGCCGTCACCCCGCATTTTGTCCATCATTCGGTACGGACGACCTTGTTGACTTGACTTGTCCTGACTTGGCCCTGTCAGGCCTGTCTAGATCGGATGCGACAATGCCAATGCCAAAGTAAAACGTCAACAAAATTTATGTTACTGAACTGAAACTCAATCACAACAACACGCTGACAACACTCTCTCTCACATGCTATCGTGAAATCAAGCCACAAAACATGTCACACATGTCATCCGGACCAGTTTCGGTTTTCGTGTGATACCGTAATGTTCTGCTGATCTCGGAATGTACATACAGCAACTCATGATACCCTGTATACTTTGACACTCATACGCATGGGCACCCTCTTCACATTGAATTCAGTGCGGAGAACTCTCCGCAACACCGAAAAACATCTTGTTGCTCTGGCCAGGGCGTTCTTCCAGGGTATATGTCGGTGTCGCGGTGTGTGCACCGCTAGTTGGTAGTAGGTGACGAGGTGGTCTAGTCTACAAGCTGAACTTCGAAAACCACAAGGAAAGGCTAGTTTAACCGAAGACATAATCAGGTCATTTCTCAATAGCTTGTGACTTGCTCTGGAAAGCTTTAGCAATACATACTCTCAACTCAACAATCGTGTTCAGTATAAGCCCTGACAACCCGAGATATGAACGAGATGAGCAAGTGGCTGGATCTATGTCTGGGTGTCAGTTCGGCTTACGAACCCGATAGATGACTTTCTGTTGGGAATCTCAACCCCTGCAGGCCTCGACTTATCACTCCAAGAGATAATGCGATCTAATCAAGAGCCGCATAATAAGGGAGGATCATGTGTCTTTAGTTGCTTGTACGGCTTGCCTCGGTCTATCTATCTTAGGTACTGAACAACATTTACATATATGTCTTGACAATATTCGGTCCTCGCATAATGCCTTGTGATTCACGTAGATATCACAAATACCTGCAGCATAGTCTGATATCCAACCAGACTTGGGTAGCTTAAGCTATTCACTACACACACCTCAAGCTCCTCGACATTGACATAGACAACCTCTACAACTCGCCATGTTCCGCTCCTCCGACCCTCTTGGAGTACACTCCCCAAGCTCTCAAATACTGAGCTAACTACCCCGCCTCACGTGTATCTGACTTTCAGGAACACACTCGCAGGTAATTATTTCCACAAACTGTAATTGACGTGAGAAAACGTGCATCCCCTAAACCATCCATCTCTCCTACAAAAGAGGCTCCTTTAAACATTCAACTAAGAATCTACAATTAATCTCAGAGTGCACCCCCCTATTAAAGCCCATGTTTTACTCAAAACCCCAGATAATACAAGAGAGGCGTGTGTTTTTCAACTACGTATCTACTTTTAGGTAACTCAAGGTAGCTTATGACTACTACCCCATGTCCACCAACGGACAGGTACCGAGGGTGCGGCTCCGTACTAGCCATGTCGACTCCATCCATATTCCTTACCTACCACACCATTGCCCTACTCTATTGTAACACCCGGATTCTTCAATCTGGGGAAATTCTCCTGGGCTCACTCCTTGCCTTGCCGTTCGTCCTAGCTCATATCCACATACCTGGAGATCAGTCCCTCCGTTCCCCCAGATTCAGATTCGGTACTCGTGTCACACCTTGTCCCTGGCGCCACGTTATGACTCTTTTAACCTTGCGATATGCCGTCCGACTTGCAATTACACGAGCTCTCCGTATTTGCAAACACATGTGCGTAAATAGCCTTCAAGGCTGTCAAAGGAGTCATTACTTGCCGATACCGGCCATCGTTCATTCAATACATCGAACTTCAGCTGCTTGCACGCGGTCCAATATCCTCGGTAATACGTTGTGCTTGGTCATGCAGCATCTCATTTCCTCGCGTGTTGTCAACAGAACGATACACAATCCTTGTGATATTTCACATGGCAATTGCAGAAATAAACTATGATGCAATTGCAGCCATTAAAAAACGAATGCTGCTGCGTTCCAGCAATCATTCTCAGATGCTAATACCCGCTGACCTCTTTTACTCCCAAACGCCAGCTATTATAAATATCTCCAATAGAGCTGTGAATTAAATCAATGCATTTATGCCCTTCCTCTATCCCTGTCCTGTTCTCCCGCTCATGACACTTTTTCCCCTTGCAAGTCCACTCATTTGGCGTTTTCCTTGCCCGCCTCGGTCACCTTCCGTGACGCCGTCTCGATCTTGTTCATAGCGTTGTCATCCTGGAGGCTCCACCAGTGCCGTAGACCCTTGGCATGCTCGATCTCTTCTGGGGTAATTTCCACCGGTGGACCCTTGACTTGGCTGAGAACTTGTTCATCGTTCATCTTAGACACGGCCCATGACGATGAATCTTCTGATCGGACGCCGAAGTCACGGCCCTTCATTGATACCACCTTGACCCGTCGGAGGAGGATAATGTCCCCACTCTCAACTTCCGGCAGTGAGGCCAGGTGGGGCCGGAATATATGGGCTACACGGACTTGAGTCGGTGCCGTGGACGGATCGGTCAAGGTCAAGGTGAGCATGAAATCCCGAGGGCCATGCTTTGGTCTATGTGGTTGCGGTGGTGTTTGTGTTGCCACTGCAAGGACATCCGTCATCTTGTTGATATTCCCTCTGAGGCTCTTCAGCGGTAGGAAGTCAGGTAAATCTGTCCTCAAGCTTTTAACTAGTCGTAGCTTCAGAGACTTGACGTCCTCTTCGCCATCCTCGGGCACAGTCGCGAAAGACCCCGCGATTGATGGTGATTTTAGTGAAGTAAAGGATGCATCGGGCGACTCTTCTTGTAGCTGAAGACTCCGTGACACCGACCGAGTTTCGCGCCTGGGCGTTTCGCGCTTTGGGTCTGGTGTCTTGTGACGTCGTGTTTGACGGGCTGGAGGGCTAGACCCTTTCGCGAGCGATATGCTCGGATCATCATGGTCAGTCATGGACCGCAGCACTCGCTGGGTCCCGGGTGGGCTATTGTCCAGACTGGTAATGCTTTCATCGTCCGCAGCCTTTCTCTTACGTTTATTCTTTGTCTCTGCCTGCTCTAAACCGCCCGCTAACTGTATACTGGGATCGTCGTGGGTTTTGCTGCGAGTCTTGCTGCTTGGTCCTGCTGGGGCTGGGCTACTGTGCTTGCTGCTGCTGTCTGCGGGCCCTGTCGCAGGCGTAGCTGCTATCAGCGCCATACTAGGGTCCTCTTGATCGTTATCATCAGATGCTCTGTTTGGCTTGTAGCGCCGGGGCCGCAAGGATTTGGCAGCGACAGCCTCGGGCGCTAGCTGAGATTGTGAAGCAGGCCCTTCATGCGCCTCTTCAGCCAACCCAGTCTCAGTAGAAGGTTCAGTTTGTGAGGCAGCAGGAGAAAGCGCGGCAGGGTCTATCGATATGTGGGTATCCTGTTTGACCGGGGAATGCTGCAGTATCTCAGCCATTATTTGATCCTCTGGGTTTGCATCTTCTTCGTCGGTCTGCTCATCGTATGTGACAGTTTGGAGTGTGTCAGACATCTCAATTTCCATCACCTGGGTTTCACCAGGAGTGGGAAGATGCTGGCCATGCTCGTGGGTTGAGACATTGATATTGTCTTCTTGCACAGTCTGCGTTTGAGAAATTTGAGTTGGTGGAGGTGAGATTTGGCCGTCCTTTGCAGGGTGGTCTTCGGTATCTTCTGCCACAGCCGCACCGGTGGCTGGTTTTCCCAAGACATCTTCGGACGACGCGTCTTGCATCATGGCATCGTGGGATTCTTGTGTTTCACCAGCTTCTGCGTCACCCTCGCCAGATGGGTCCTCGGTCGACTTCATTTTCGATAGCTCTGCGTTGTCTTCCGGGGTCTCTTGTATGTGCGTGTGCGATTCTTCGTAAGCTGCTGTGACCTGCATACTTGCTAAGGTCTCTTCTTGAACATCCAGACTTGTGGTCTGTACCTCCTCGTCGACAGTGATATTGTTCTCAACGACCTCGATACTTTTGGCTTCTGTTGGCTCGGCAACATTTTCTGAAGATGTATCAAGCGGTGCGTCAACTTCCATAGCCTCGATAGTTTCCTCAACCACTACATGCGCTGTTTCGTCAGGGGAGTCCGTCCTCATGATTTCTTCAGGGGCAACGACTACATCCTCAGGTCTACCAGATACCTCTGTGAGTGTAGAAGCGTCCATCTCAATATCATGTGATGTTGCCGAAGGCTCTTGATTTTCAGCAGACTCTTCAAGGTGCGATGGGCCATCGCCATCTCTGACTCCCTCGAATGTCTTGGGCACCTCACTAGCTTCATCGCGGTCTGGGCTTGAGTCCTTCCGAGCATGAGCCATAGGAACTGATATTTTCTCCGTTCGAGTCGTTTCTTCTTCCATAATGTGTTTCGTTTCAGTGTCCTCGCCCACCTCGTTTGTGGTCGGCATCGCTGACTCCCCTGTGGGCTTAGGCGAAGACTGAGTCTGTTCAACCATCTCCTCATCCACCTCAACATCTTCAGCTTCCCTCTCTCCCTGAGGCACTGGTGAAGGCTTCATCTCTTCTGGATTTTTTGGACTCGTTTCTGCCTCATTTTCAGACTCCGAGTTAGACTCAGACTCATGTTCTTTAGACTCGTGCTCTACCTCCTCCTTGAGCTCTCTAGGCTCTTCCTTGGGTTCTGCTTCTGGCACAGATTTGGGCGCCGGTTCGTTCTCGTCCTCGGAATCTGACAGCAGGTCGATAAAGACAGGCTCCCGGGTGACGGGTGTAGCAGGAGGGCGAATTTGTTGTTCTTCTTCTTCGTCTTCTTCCTCGTCGGTGTAGTCCTCCTCATATGAGTAGTATTCGCCTTCTGCATCATCTTCGGACCCTTCGTAGCTTTGTCCATCACCCTCAACCCGTTCCTCATACATTTCTTCTTCGTACTCGTCGGAAACGTCGCCAGGGTACGTTTCTTGGTTCACGACGTCTTGATCAACATCCGTATCATCTTCCTCAGGGTTCATGATTTGCGCCCCGGGATCATCATTATTCGGATCTCGTTCCTCTTCAGACGTTTCGATATCGTCGTCATCATCGTGCGTGCGCGAGTATTTTCTAAGATCGTAGTCGTCTCCAGGCTCATCACCACCGTCACGGTAATACTCGGCTTCACTTGCTGGTTCCGCGAGGACTGGTTCGGGCGATACATCTGCCGTGGCATTCATCCCTGTATTTTCCCTTGAAGGAGATACTTGGCGGTCCTCGCTTGAATCTCTTGATTCTTGCCTTGAGGGAGAAGAGCTCAAAATCTCTACTGGGTTCTCAGCGTCGCTACTAGCGTTAGCAGAAGGTGCTCCAGGTAGTTCCTCAGCAGCCCAAGGGTTCTGAGAGTGCGCAGTAGTCGTGAAATCCGAGTCGAGGACTGGTTCAGTGGAGAAGGGATTTTGATGAGCTGCGACAGGTTGCGACCCATGAGCAGTGAACCCCATCAGAGTGTCCACAGGGTTAGAGGGGGTTGGATTAGCATCCAAAAGCGTGGCCGGGTAGTCTTCTACTCCCGTGGCACGACTGGGCGAGTCTGGAACATCATCCTGCCCAGGGAAGAATCCTGGGGCCTGGGGGAAGAGCACAGTCTGTGGCGTGAAACTAAATGCCATGTCTGTATCCACGGAGGTTGGTTGTTGGCTGAGTAGATTCTGATGTGGTTCAAGAGGCATACTATGCGGCGTTGTTGCGTCGCCTCCGAAATTCAGGGACTGATCCATAATAGGGTTTTCTGTCCCAAATGGCTTTGTTCGAGCAAACGGCGTTGGAGTCATCTGTGCAAACCCAAAGCTTGGTCTTGCTTCGGCCAATACCTGGACACTGGCCATGGGAGTAAAGTCAACATCTGCGGTTTGGGACCCTTGGTCAACCATTGCGGGTCTGGATGGCGTGTCCATATGGGTATCCTCAATGTCGCCATTTGACTTCGGATTTCCATTCGCTTGTGGCTCTTCCTCGTCTGACTCCTCGGGGACGTCATCTGGCTCGGGGCTGGGAGATTGACTAGTGTATCTCCAAGCGTTTCCAGGCATACTGAATCTGGAGCGCTTCTTCGACTTGGTCTTCTTGCTAATGTCCTCGTCGAATATATCCAAGCCTCCTTCAAATAGGGACCCATAGGATACACGTGCTCGTTTAAGAAAAGCCGGGGAAGCATACTCGAAGGGATCAAGAGTCGATGCAGCGTTTCGTTTCGCAGGTAGTGTGGGCTCCAGAGATGGCGGGCCTGGCGTGACAGGTTCCTCAGGTATCGTGTTGATGTCGATTGGGTCGGTGTTCTCTGCCTGGGCATCGGTGGCAGTTTCTGGCTCCGCGGCCGGGACATCGATATCGACGAGAGTCTCTTGTTCTATATTTGGTCGACGAATACCAACGACAAGGCGATTCGTGAATTCCAGCTGCCATGCTAGAGTGCTTCCTGCAACCTGTGTTTGTGTCTCATTCTTCTTCCACTGAACGCCTCTTAGGCTCAAGCGGATGTCATCTCCTGCGCCTAGCGATGCATCTGAGATGGCCTTTGCGGCCGCACCATGGAATCGTACGCGCACTTGTCCATTTTCGCGTCGGAGTCGAAAGTCATGCTCGGCCAGGAGGAATGCGATAGATTTAGTTATGATGCTGAAAGGCCATGTGATTGTTATCGTCCCGTGCACAACTCGGTTCTCCTGATCGGAGGTGTCTGGATTGAGTCTAGCAATAGGTATAGACTCGCCCTGGTCGAGTGGGGAAATTGAGGGTTGAGAGCCGTTCATGATGGTTTCGTCGCAATGATAGTCGCGTCGGCGGGGATGCGCGAAGAGCTGGAAACCTAGAATATCCAGGCTGATTTATTTGTACATATGCAATCCCAAGCCTTTGTAATATTGTACAGTCTTGCGGAATTATTGCATCGCGTGGTTGTACGGTTGGGGGATGCCTTTGGCCGTGATTGAGCTGTTGGCCCGACTTGTGTATCCTTTGTAAGAAGCAAACGTTGAAATGACATGCATACAAGCTCCCGAGCAAGGAAAGCTCCTAGCTGTGCTGGCTGTCAAGGTGGTTAGTGCAGATCTTAGTAGCCTAAAGAAGAAGGCGGTGAGGCTAATACACTTACTGTACAGCTTATCATTATCATCGAATCATTCAGGTCAGGGTATTTGAATGCGGCTCTGGTTGCTCTCTCCTGGCGGGATTTCCTTCCAATTGAATTTCTCCAAGATTCCCTGACGTACAAGTTACCTAACTGAGTAACTAAACAGAAGCCGTTGAAAAAGATCTGAGATAAAACAGAATTAGTTCCACTCCCCACCCAAAAGAAAGGGAGGGCAAGCAACTATCTCCCAATTGCAGACTTATATAACGTTACGATTAGACGCGAAGGGGCTTGTTCGCTTTTCATAGAGTTTCTTGCACAAAAAAAACTTATTGTGTCTGAGACTGAAAGTGACTTCACCCATCCATTTATTGTACTACCACACTGCAGCATGGGTTCTCTGACTCAATCTTCGTCTTTCGACGTCAATAAAGTCGCCATCATTGGTGCAGGTCCAACGGGAATTGCTGCTGCGAAATACCTCATAGCGCAAGGTATCCGTGATATCACCATTTTTGAACAACAAGATCATGTCGGCGGTATTTGGCATTACTACGGTTTCGCTGCTGGAACTTGTCCCGTTCCTCAGGAGGATCCCTACCACCCTCCGGATGGGCCTCTTCAGTGGGATTCAACATCAGCACCAATATTCACATCGCCAATGTACGAGAACCTTCACGCTAACATCCCGAAGGAAGTCATGAACTTTTCCGATCAACCTTTCCCCGAGGACGCCAAACTGTTCCCTGGGAGGCCCACAATTGAAGACTATCTGGTCAAATATTCCGAGGACGTTAAGCCTCTGATACGTTTCTGTCAACGTGTTGAAAGGGTGTCGTTGAAACGTCAAGATAATGGGGATAAGTGGGAGGTGGAGGCAAAATCCACCATGACTGGCACAGACATCACCACGCAAGTTTTCGATGCCGTTGTTGTCGCAAACGGACACTACTCGACGTCTTTTGTGCCCGACATGCGGAACATAAAAGAGTTTAACGAAGCGTACCCCGGAGTCATCACTCACTCTAAGCAATATCGGACACCCTACACATTTAAAGACCGCAAGGTAGTCGTGGTGGGTAACGGCCCGTCTGGTCTAGACATTGCTCTTCAGATCAATCAAGAGTGCAGGAAACCCGCTTTTCTATCTGTGCGGCATCCTACACCTCCAGACCGACTGGATCACTGTGGATGCGAAGAAACTTCTGAAATCGAGGAGTTCCTGGTGGAGGAGAAGGGCATTCGTTTCAGAGACGGCCGGGTCGAGACAGACGTTGATGCTGTTGTCTTTTGTACTGGGTTTCTTTATAGTTACCCGTTTCTCCGGGATCTGGACCACAAGCTCGTCACTACAGGCCGGGGCGTCCATGGTTTGTATCAACATGTTTTTGATATCTCGCATCCTACTCTCGTTTTCCCTGGTCTCAACATGAAAGCAGCGCCTTGGCCACTGGCCGAGAGTCAAGCTGCTCTTTTCGCAGCGGTATGGTCCAACAATCTCGAACTTCCACCCCGAGAAGTCATGGAAGCTTGGAGTGCGGAATTGGAGAAGCGGGAAGGAGAGGCTTTGCACATGTTCGGTCCTGATGGGGACGGACTCTACATCAACAGGTTGCATGATTGGGTCATGACAGCAAAGCGGCCAGGAAAGGAGCCGCCTCACTGGGATCGCGAGCTGATGTGGCAGCGTAGCGTTTTCCTTGATGCCAAGGTAAAATTTGAGCAATTCGGCTGCAAAGCACGAACCATGAAGGAGGTTGGATTTTACTACAAGCCCGACAACAACACTCCGACAGTTAGACTAACTACCGCGTGAACCGTGAATTGGGCAGCAAACAGGCCAACAAACGGTCAAGATCAGTCTTGTCTACCTACGCCTACCCTAGACTGCATACGTGGAACCGTTCCTCGTGGCTACCTAAGTCACGATGACAGGGGTCCATCTGCAAACCTGAGCAGGGATTGGACCAGCAGATGACTCTTAGACGCTCGGCAGAGTTGTAGATATGAAACGAAAAGTCGGGGGAGGATCCGAGTGCGCTGGTGTTGCGATGGTGGATTAAAATGGCGGGAGTCGGTGACGGATTTGTCATGCAAACTGGATCCAACATCTGGCGGCAAAGCTGCCGTCTGGGGACACGCTTCGATGCATAGTACAGCGCATACGAACAGCAAGGGTAGCGTTTGTAAGTGGATATATACTATGGTTGGGATAGTTAATGCGTTGGCGATTCGTGAGGCGACATCGAGAGATAACGAGCCTACTGCGAGGGTACTTGAAGAGAGGCGCAGAACGTCTATTTCCACCCATTTTTTCTCTTGACGATTTTTCCCCCTCCAAACTTTTTGTTTTCATTGACTGTTCTCAATACTTGATTTGTGACTCATTCATTGGTTTCTAAGAGAGCCAACCGGACGAGGTCTCAGCAATCAACCATGGCTCCATCCACATCATCCAAAGCCAGATCCGAGAGCAATGCTACTGTTATCTCCTCAGTCAGCGCAACCACCGCGACCAAAGGTGCAGCTCTCAAGTCATTACCTTCACCAAAAGACCTGTCGCATCTATTCTCAGTAATCACAAGAAATCGAGAGCAGAGCGAGATCAAGGCTTTTTACAAATTTATGCAAATTCCTGGCATCAACAATTTTGCTGGAGGTGAGTGAATCCGACCTCGGACCGCTTTTAACAGCTGCCAGTTCTAACGAGCGCTTTTAGGAATGCCAAATGCCCAATATTTCCCATTCGAAACTCTAGAAGCTCAAATATCAAAACCAGACAGGTGGCAACCTTCAGCCAATTACCCAGAGCAGATAGAGGAGCCAGCACCAGAGCCTGCGCCAACTGTGCCAACGTCCAGCCTCCATGGTTTTATCAGCCATATCAACAAAAAGAGCAAAAACATTATCAACAAAGACAACAACAAGGAGTCTGACTCTCACAAAAAACCAACACGCATCATAATTCCCAAGATTGTTCATGATACAGATCCCGCCAAAAGGGTCGACCTCACCACCGCCCTTCAATATGGGCCGGTCGCCGGCTACCCGCCTCTGCTCTCTTTCATCAAGCAGTTCACAAATCAAGTGCTCTACCCAGACATCCCCTACAAGGGAGGAGTGGATGTGATTCTTAACAACGGGAGCACGGATGGATTCGCAAAGGTCCTCCAGCTTCTGGTTGATCCCTGGTACGAGGGACTACACCCCACGAGTGAGAGACAAGGCATGATCTGCGAGACATTTGTCTTTGGCAATATCATCACTCAAGCTAAACCACTTGGTATCAACATTGTACCCATCGAGATTGACGACCAAGGCATGGTGGTCGAAGGCCCTGGTGGTCTGCGAGAAGTGCTTGAGAACTGGGATCCTGAGAATGGTCTATTACCACACTTCCTATACACAGTAACGTGAGTCACTCGACAATTTAATTCCCCCAGATGTCAGTATACTAACACATGCCTATAGAATGGGAGACAACCCCTCAAGCGGTGTTGTAGGAATCAAGAGAAGAAGAGACATTTACGCTCTCGCAAGCAAGTTCGATATCATCATTGTCGAGGATGATCCATACTGGTTTCTCCAATTCCCTTCCGCCGCACTACACGAAGCCAAGGCGCGAGGCTATGGCAAACCTCAGGACAACCAGTTACCCAAACCGGCCATAAAATCTGGCTATGAGTTCATCGATTCGCTGGCTCGCTCTTATCTAAGCATGGATATTGACGGCAGAGTCATTCGCTTGGACACCTTCTCCAAGTCAATCGCTCCCGGTGCTCGACTGGGCTACATCACCGCTCAGCCTGCAATCATAGAGCGTCTTACAAGGTACGTACATATTTACTCTTGACGATGCCTCGACGAGTACTAACCCGTGACTTGCAGGATTGCTGAGACGGGCACTGGCCAACCTTCTGGCTTCGTCCAAGCACTTGTCGCCCAGGCTCTCCTTGGCCCTCACTCTTCTACCCTCCAAAGATTCTTCGCTCTTCCACCATCCAAAAAGTCCTCATTCACGGGCTGGAAGCTTGATGGATGGGTACGATGGCTAGAAGGTCTTCGTGGAGAGTACGAGCGCCGCATGATACGCATGTGCAAGACCCTTGAAGAGAACGCATTCCAGTTGAACAGTTCCACACCAAGCAGTCCTGACTCCGATTGGAACATTATCACCAAGACGAGACTGATGGATTTCGACTGGCCTCGTGGAGGCATGTTCTTGTGGGTACGGGTACACTTCGAGAAGCACCCTCTCTACCAGGCCAAGGTAGGCCGCAAATCACTGCCAATCATCGACGGCCCTGCTCTTTCGAAGGCCTTCCTCATCCACGGCACCAGAGCACCTCACCTGGTGCTGGGAAGCCCTGGTACCATGTTCAGTGCTACACCGCAGATCCGGGATGAGCGTGGTTGGCGGTATGTACGATTGTGCTTCGCAGCCGAGAGAGATGAAAACATCGATGCTGGTTCATTGAGGTTTGCAAAGGCTGTGCAAAGCTTTTTCGAGATTCAGGAAATATCGGAAATTCAGGAACTTCTTGAAGAATTACATGGTTGAGGGATTGTATATATAGAAGCGAGTGTTTTCTTTTTGGATTGGGCAGGCGAAACAGGTTATACAACAAACTGCCAGGATTTTAACAACAATGAAGAATTATGAATTTGAATGATAAATAAGAAACCCGACGGAAATGTTTGAAGACATCTGTATATATGAAAAATGTTTCTGGATATGATCTCGTCTTTGTGAGCTGAATACCTTTGAATGGATACTCTTGTAGCTGTAGAGTCAGGAATATGCATTACATGCCGCAGCAATTTCCGGTATTTTTACGAGACAAATAGATATAAGAAAAAAGCAGGAGTGCTCGACTACCCACTCGATTGACATATCACACTTCACATCGGACAACTTCATTCACGCTTGTTATCAGGCATCAAGTATGGGAACTAATGCGGAGTCTGGCTGTGATTCATATCAAATCTCTGATTCATTTTTAAAAAGCTCAACCGTCAAAGAAGCCATTACGCCTCGATATCAAACCATGCTAGACCCGTCATCCAGTTCCGTAAAAACCCGCTGCACACCCAGCAAGTCAAGAATCCTTTTAGTTCTGCTTCTTCTGAGCCTCCTGAGCGAAGACAGTGGCGTAGGGGTTCAGGCGAAGCATGACCTGCTTGTTCTTGAGAGGGTTCTTCTTCTGGACAGCAGATCGGCGAGTGACAGCCTCTCCCTTAGGGGCGTTGATGGAGCTCTGGATTTCAGAGCTGTTGATCAGACGAGTAAGATCGGCCTGAGAGACAACGTTGGAAGGAAGGAAGAAGTCACGCTTGTGGGCGGAAGCCTCGGTGGTGGAACCGTAGATGCTGTCAAGAGCCTTGAAAGCACCAGAAGTCCAGACAATGAATCGGCCGAGGTGACCACCAGGGGCGAGCTGGAGGAGGTTGAGGGCGGTGACGGGGCAGGTCTCGACACCAGTGATGTTGCGGAATGCGGTGACAAGCTCCTTGCCATCAGTCTCGGGGGAGTAGATGACAAGAGGGCCACGTCGCTGGCGGTGGCGGCGGCCACGGAGCTTGCCCTTACCGGCACGGAGCTTCTTGGAGTTCTTGACCTTGCTGACATCCTCAGCAGCACCGACAGCCTTCAGAAGACCGAGAGCGGCGGAGGTCTTGGCAATAGCAGCAGCCTCGAAGACAGCGGAGTCGATGACCAGAGGGACCTCAGGGACAGAGTTGACCTGGTGTCCACGGGCCTGGAGGAGAGGAACGGCCGCGGAGGCAGCGAGGGCAGAACAAACGGCGTATCGCCTAGTTTTCAACCGTTAGACTCCAGATTTCTTCCAGATGATCCCAATATGACTTACTTTTGTCCAAGTCCGACTCGGACATGCCACTTCCTCCATATCTTCGTAGGGGCGAACATGCGGCCGGAACGACACATGTTACCGAAGGCAGCTTGACCAGCGCGGTGAGTACCACCACCTGAGACCCTGGAGCAATGTCAGTATTTGTGTTGGGCTGTTGATAGCGGACGTGGTTATGCTAACCTAGGAATACGAGCAACAGCACGACCTGTAGAGAATGTAATTAGCCTTGTATCCTCCTGTCATGATCGTGGTGTGTTTTGAGAATCGAAAATTTTGGAGCTTAGACTTCCGGAAAGCTCGTTTTCACTCCAGCGGTCGACCATAAGGCACAATGAGAACACCAATAAGTATCTCAAAGTCCCTCAGTCATAACCAACTGACCCTCCACTGAAACCTTTGGGGAAAAAAAAATAACTATAAAAAAATCCTATAATCTCACGTACCGGTACCCCAAGACTCAGCAGAGGTCTGGTGACCAGCCTTCTCGCTCACGGAGTAGGGCTGACGCTTGTTCTTGGCCATTCCGGTGTGAACCTGCTGGACAATGTCCGGTCGGATCGGGCTGGTGAAGACAGCAGGAATGGCGTGGGTAGCTCCGGTGGGAGCACCATCTTTGCCGAGAATGGTGACGGTAGGTCGGGAAGCCATTGTGAAGGTTGAGACTTGGACCTGTGATGATGCTTGGGTTAGATGAGGTTCAAGAGAAATAACATCAACTCTGGTGTTGAAATCCTACCTCGGTCGTCGTGCGGCGTCGAAAATTGGTGATGGAGTGGGAGGTTGCAAGGCTCGCGAAATTTCACCTTGGGTAATTTTGCAGAAACCGCACTTTGGTGGGAGGAGGAGACCCTAACCGACCCACTCGGCTGATGGGGTCGGCGATCCGCCAGCGATGCACGTGACATGACGAGGCCGTGCTAGTAGCACTGCTGCATTGCTGCAGCACTATTGTGATGGATTCAGCTCAAAAGTTGGGAGACCAATCACGCAACTACATCATCTCAAAACGGGTACTATAGAGGTAACTTTCATAATATTATATCATTCTCATCATGGCTCATCCAGGTCGCTTCGTCGTAGCATACGTAATTGCATATCATCGTTATGCCCCGTCTACTTACTCCAAGATGCAGATATCCAAAACCCAATTCACAACCCATTATTCCCACCTCTTCCATTCTTGAATATACTTATCTACCTGCTCCTCAACCCAATTCTCGTCTTCATGCTTCGATCTCTCCAGCCTGGCCAGCTTCTCGTGGATCATGGCCTCGACATCCAACCGTTCAAGTACTTTGGCCTCGAGGTATTTTGGATCGTTCCATCGGCAGGCCTTCTTGAATATCTCTCTCATTCGATTAGAGTAGAGCTGGCATGTTGCAAGTGGTAGCTTTTGCGGCTTCATGTAGAAATTGCGAGCAATGACGTTGTCATCCTTGATTGAGGGCCGAACCACCTCATCAAAGCATTCCCCACAGACTGTAAACTGTTGGAGGAACTGCATAATGTGCCAGTGGCCGTTGACGATGGGCTTGTCTTCCCGACATTCGCTCACTGCAGCCATCTTTTCGATGTCTTGTGCGAGAACCTTGACGTCCGGCTCTTCTTGCTCCCGTCGTGCTTGGTCTGACGTTGTTTCCAGAGCGTCAAAGTACATGACGAATCGTTTTCGTTTCGGCTTAAAGCGCATTGCGCAGAGTCCCCTAGTTGGCTCCGAGCGGGAGTCGACAGGAATGAAGATACCAGTAAGATTAGGGAATAGCGCATGGATTATCTTGACACACTGAGGACACACTGTGAAATCATAGACAGGCTGCCGTGTGTATGGATTCCAGAGTGTTTGCCAGTTGCGCGTGGTGACTCTATCACCCGGGCAAGGGAGACTCTTGGTGGCAGTAATGGCGTTGGCGACTTCATGAAAGAGTCGCAGATCAGGCAGGTCGTTCTTTAAAGTAAGAAGCCATGCGATACGATACCACGGTCCGACACCAAAATCACATGAAATTGGCTGGGATGTGGGACGAAGCATGGGCTGGAACGGGTTTCGGTACTGCGTCTTTGCAAATACGGCACCATAGCAATCTGGGCAAATGTTGAAATCTGTACGAGGTAGTGTGAGCCAGTCCACTAAACCTGCAACGGGATGCTTGCGGCGGCATTCGGGAAACGTGGTAACACCTGTCGCTTCCTGATGTTCCGAGTGACGTCGAACGGATCCTACTGGCTTCTCGAGACGAACACCGTCTCGAACGGGATCAAAGGCCGGCGGCTGCCAAGATTGTGCGGAAGGCGGGGGACGGTTGGTCGATGGAAAAGCCGATGCAGGTCTAGAGTCGAGTGATGTTCCGGGACCACTGGGAATAGGAGCAGGCATGCTAGGCATTGAGATGACGGAATCACCGTCATACCGAGATCGTGACCTACCGACCCTTTCCGCACTGCCCCGAACGTCAAAGGGGTCAACCAAGGGATCATCGTCCATAGGATAAGGAAGCTCCGACTTTGGCCTCTCAGGAAGAGGGTGGGGATCTCTAGTGATTGGGAACGTCGAGGCGGGCCTTATGCTTGGAGGGACTTCTGATGACGGAGTTGAACCATTGGGGATAGGGATAGGGATAGGGACAGGGATGGGTATTGTAGGTCCACGAATCTTCTCCCTAGGACCACTAGGTGCGTCGACCTTTTCCAACTTCGGTTGAGAATCTCGTTCATCCGACAGAACAACCGACTTCTTACGTCTGGGATGAAGTTCACGTGGGCCCTTGGGATGGTCATCGCCAGAGCGACTATCATCCCCACGATCATCGCGACCATCACGGCGGTCGTCACGTCGAGTTGCCGACTCTCGTACAGGTTCTCGGGAAGGGAATGTCGAGGCTCGGCCGTAATCATCACGTTCTGATCTTGAATAAGGAGGAGAGTTTTCCTTCCTGCTACTTCTCGACGAATACTCACTCCTGTAAGGGGATTCGACTTTAGGTCCTTCCTTCGATAAAGGACGACCTTCCTTGGACAGAGGACGCGAGGGTTTCTCATCAGCCCCTTCTTTTGAGAGCGGGCGAGTGGGGACCTCACCAACCCTCTCCTTGGACAAAGGGCGCGTCGACTTCTCAGGCTCAACAGTCATGCGTTTCGTCGTGGATGCAGTTGAAGAATTCCGGGTATGGCTGCTTTCATACCGTCGTTCGCCCGGCATGATGGACACATTGTTGGGCCTGGTGGGGGACCTGCGAGCAGCACCTTGGGACTGACCATAGTACGCTTGATCACGACCGCTGGCGCTGCTCTTGATAATTTCAGGCGCATGTAAGGGATCAACCGGGATTTTGGGTGGCCGAGCAGGAGGTTGTTCATAACGGCTGCTTGCGGGCGCTGAAGGACGGGTACGGTATTTCTCGGGTAACTGATCATCTCGAAGCTCAGTTTCTAGTCGAGGTAAATCCTGTCTGCTGCGTCTCTTCTCTAAGGGCGGTCTGCTGCGTTCCCTAGTTGCTGGTGCATCGGCTTTCAGGTTGGCGTCGTATCTTCGGCTAGATCTTGCGTCTGTGTAGGCGTCACTCAACGGTCTTTCCTGTCGTTCAGCCCTCTCGTTTCGCTCTATTCGTTCACCTCTTTCGGGTCTATCCTGTCGTTCAACACGTTCGTTCCTCTCAGGTCTTTCTTGTCGTTCGATCCTTTCGTTTCTTTCTGGTCTTTCATGTTTTTCCAAACGTTCAACCCTTTCTGGTCTTTCCTGTCGCTCAACGCGCTCATTTCTTTCGTGTCTTTCAAAACGCTCAACTCGCGGAGATTTTGATTCCGATTCATTCTTCCTTTCTGGTTCAGGCTTTTTACCAGATCCGGTTCGCCTGTGTCCTTCTGCCCTTCTGTCTGGCTCACTTCTTCTATCTGACCCGCTCTTCCTGTCGGTTTCACCTCCCTCGGAGCCACTTGAGGAGCCTGTCAGAATAACAAACCGTCGCTCGGGGTTATATTCATGGACTTCCATAATCACTGGATTCTGCTCAGCGTCCCCACGTGATGGGGGCTCATCATCCTGATTTTTGGAAATCGACGCTCCATGCTCTCGCTTGAGTGAAACTTCTTCATCTTCGACAGAGGGTGGTGGTGGTCGGACTTTTGGAACTCGTGATGGGGCTGCAGACTTCGGTCGTTGTATTAATGGGTAATAAGGCAGTTGGTATGGTTGTTGCTGGGCCGGAGGTTGAGAGGAAGGTCGATCCTCGATCTGCGATGGTGGGCTATTGGCTGCTGTCAGTAGTAGTTCAGAGGCGGAACTGTAATGCACATACGGCCTTGGACTTTTGGCGCGGGAAGTTGTAAAGTACCCCGTCTGGAGTAGGTTCTGGATATCAAACGACTCGCCCATGATGCGTCTCTAAATATTTGAGGAGCAAGAAATCATGATACGTTGTGAGGAGACTGAAAACAGCAAACAAGCCCACAGGGTTAAACGTGAAGGACGTCGAAAAGCTGAGGTTGCTTGCTAACGTCTGTTTTCTATGTTGTTTGTTGTCGCACAGGCCTGCTGGAGACGGGAAGGTTGGGTTGGGTTGGTTGGTTGGTTGGTGCGTGCGTGCGTTCCAAAACAGGTAGCTTCGCTGATAGTAGGTATAGCCGCGTGTGTGATATAAGGGAAGGGAAGGCCGTAGAGAAGGTTTAAATAAAACAGTAGACACTGGACACTAAAAGATGCAGGAAAGGACAGAATCTGCTCTGAAGCGGCAACGTCAAAGAGAGAAGCAGAATAGAAGGTCGGAGACACCTTGGGGCGCAGTTTAGGTCAGGTTCTATGAATGGAAAGGAAACCTCAGTAGGATGGATTATCTGCCAGATGACATATGTAGTACAGCAAGATATACTTGAACGTCCACCCAAGCCACCATATATAACAATGTACTCCCAAGAGTGGGCGGCTGGGCATCCACCCCTCCTCTCGTCATCCTCGTCCATCTTTCATGCCCTGGCTTCTGGGGCATGGACCATGGGCCATGGGGGCATTGGGGCTCCTCTCAGCCCTCTTCCAATGGCCCCGCCAGGTTGCCCCTCCTACGTTCCGGATGGATCATGCCGATTGAAGCCATTCCATTTTACGGTTAGAAAATCACCGATTTGCTCCAGTGCAACGTATCACCACCCATCAATTGCCTACAGTATCATGTCTCGGTAAACCGACATAGATTTCGATGCAGATTGGATTGTTGTACAAGTGTCTTGTCATCCACTGTCACGAAGAATCAAATTCGGAACCCTGTTGTATAACCCTAGCCACCGCTTTCGTTTAAGTGACCCTGGAGACACGACAACAAGTCAGCAACACGCCATGCCATGTATGTCGACGGGTCTTTCAAGGGACTAAGAACTCAGAACCAGGTAGACCAACATATTAAATCGGACTTGATTTGTCTACATGTACAACCCATCACACACAGTCTGATATGTATTCGTTGCAACAAAGGCACTCAAGAGTTAAGGTTATTTGTGGATAACCTTCAGCCATCGAATATCATCATGAAACATTCCATGGTCTTTGCAGATCATAAATCCAAGACGGCTAGGGTCCAGAAAATAAATAGCCCAATAGCGGGTCTTGAGATGGCACAAAGTAACTAAGTTATCTTGTCTCCAAGACAAGCAGTACTATCGAGTTTTCTGTATCCCTGAGGGACGCAGGGACGGTCCCGCAACTCCAGCCCACAATTTGACAAGTCGTTTTAGCCTCATATATTTTCCTTCAGATGGCTTCGTAATTGCAATGAGCGGTGCATTGGGCGGTAAAGTTGCATATCTCTATAATCGAACTGACAGCTCAAGCATCTCGATAAAGGGGGATATGTCCGACAGTATTTGGTGGCTGGGTTGATGTATACACCGTCGCATACCTACATGGACATGGGCCAAGGTCCATTATCTTCTGGGATTCGTACTCTCACCAAGTGTCCAGCGGTATATCCAGCGGTATACCTCAAAACGACGACGGTAGCAAATGCGGTGTACTTGCAACAATTGCTGTGGGACTTCTTTTAGAAGTTGGCGTTGAAAAGCTCAAAGAAACTCGGGTTTCGAGTGACAAGGTTTATGCTGAAGAGGCTCACCGTTGGCGTTTTTGCATGTTTGACACAGCAACAGCCTAATCCTGAACATCAACCAAGTGATAAGAGCTCGTAGCGAAAACCTGACGGATATCACTCGGTGTGACAAATTGAGAAATGGGTTCGAATGAAATTTGGCGACAAGAAATTATAGCTATAGATTGACTATACGTGCTGGATATGTTCAGGTCAAGGAAGACAGACACCTGAAGACGTTGGTTTATATCAGTTACTCACTTGCATGTTCTAACCATCGACGCCTCGTATTCCTTTAGCTAGATATTGGGCTTTTCAGTTCTCGAAGCTACTTACTTTCTAGTCATTTGAAGGTGGTATTTGCTCTCATCACTTTGGACCTTTAGTTTTGAGCGTCTGATGCACATAGCCGTCAAGTTTCTCCTTGCAGAGACGACGATGATTACAGCATCAGTACCTTGTAGGTGCTACTTCAAAGAGTCACAAATACATGAGTTCCATCTATTGTTTTTAACAGTCACCATTACTCACCATCGGCTGCCTGATCATTGCTTGATTTTCCATGGAGTTTACCAGAAGGAAAGCCGGAAGAAGTTGCCACACAATACAACAAAGCCTACATGCTAGAAATGTAATTAATTCATGTGTAGTAGCTCAGTCACTTACCGATAGATACTCATCTCAGCTCTTCTGACACAACTATCGACGTATATCCAGCCGTCAGCTTGACGCACCAGTCTCCCTGACGAAGCAAACATTGTACATAGGCCTGATTACAACGTCTTTGCTATGCAACTCTAGCAGCCTAATAAGCAATACAGATGACACAAATCGACCTGTCCTTCTTGTAACACGCTGCTTGTTATGTTTATCATCTTGTACCTGTGCTTCTAGTGTGGTTTTCTAGTTATCACTGGGTCTGGGGAAACAAGTGCTCATGTAGGCAGCTGGTGTGCCGGAAGGCTCCTTAAATTGGCTGATGTATTGTCAAAGTAACCTGCATCTAATGAAACATTACCAATGACAAACAACAACTACCTAAGGTAGGTAGCAGGTCTGTCCAATAAGGATGTCGTTTCTACCAGGTGGAGAGCGAGCTGAGTAAATTCTATTTCTTCTACAACAAGACACCATACAGCAGCGTCTGCTAAGCATTGAACGCCATATTCTCCTTTTGGATCTTCCAACCTGCAGTTGACTCTAAATCTTAGAAATGGAGCCCACTCAATTTCTCATCAGCATGCATGCAGCTCGACCTTCCCATCGCAGTATGCAGCCCACTCTGTAGCTCTGCTACAAAAAAAAAATACAAAAACAAAAACAAAAAAAACGAAGACGGTCTTTTACTACATACACATGCAGGAGTTTGGACTTTCTGGATGTCTACATACGTTCATTCAAATGTTTCCCATGCCAGATACCTGACTGCACCGATGTTCACTTTACCATGGCTGTAATAATTGGATCAACTGGAAACTTTTACACTGTTCATATCGAAAAGCGGCTCAAATGCACTTGCCCTCATCATATCAAGGGTGGCCAACAGAAAGCACGCGAGGAACAAACACCAACCAAAGCAGTCCTCACTCTATCTTACTCTAAAGCTCAAGAAGGATTCCAAACTCGAATTCGGGTCCACTAAGGCTTATATATTACAGCAAGTGCCATTATTCGACGCTATATATAAAAGTTCAAAGAGCTATCTTCGTCAAGACGATGAGGCTGATCAAGATGATGGACTAAGCGACGGTGCCATTACTGATGAAGATGATGACTCAAACAGGCTCTCAGATATTGCTTTAGCAGCAGGATGTGTTTATATGATCAAGAATGAGGAGACATAGGTAACACGTATCAAGGTTGGCCTCCAAGCTTTAGGTTACAAAAATAGACAGCCTAAGAAATTGGATCCTAGTATCGAAAACTGATCTACTAATTTCGTCTCTTGTGCTTCCGGTGGAAAATCTTCATGATACCCTGAGGGGTCAATTAAATGACTGACCGATGGTGTTGAAGTTGTGCCCTCTTAACGGATCTAGTGACTTGGTTTACTCTGTATTCTTTGATGGGCAATTGTAACGACTAGTTATTAAGTATGTTGTGTTGAATTACATAAAAGACAAAGAAGGATAAAAGTAGTAACTTTTACTATGATTAATTGAATTGTATGTTAGGGGTTCTGCCTGGTGCTGCAAAAACGACAAACATGCTGCAGCAACTCACTTTTAGAGTTTTGATAACAGCGTAGTCATCCGGAAAGTGCAGGACTCATATTAAGACTCGCACATGGAATTCGACGGGATCAAGCAAGATGAGGCTCAAATAACATGCTGCCTCCCTATTGCTACAGCCAGCCCAATGAAGTACATACTCCGCCCATGTTCAAGAATCCAGACTGGAACGTCTCCAATAATCTCTTCAAAAGCCAACTAACGAGGCGCCTAGTCTTCAAGAAGGTCTGCGATATCCTTGTCGTCCTCCTCCTCTTGCCTTCGTCGCTCCTCAGCTTCGAGAAGGTCCTTCAACATAGTTCTCTGTCTCACGCGAGCCTTCTGGCCCCAGTCGGCACCAGTACCGTCGCCCTCCGCGTCGATTTCGGGCTCGTCCTCAGCCAGTCCGCGCAGTTCATTAGGGGAGATCTGGGCCTTGCGCTTATCATTGGCATCATCGTCCTCCATCTTTTGAACAGCGCCTTTTGTGATGAACTTCAGGGCCAGGGGACGGAGGAGCATGTAGCCGCCAACGATGACGATAAGACGAATCCATGCCTTTGTGTCCATTGCGTCAAATGCACTTGAGATGTTGTTAGAGGCATTGGCGCCATACTGCAAGAACTGGGCAGTAAATTTGCCAAAGGCATTGAGTTCAGGCTGCTCGCCCTGGGCTTGTTGTTGTTGTTGAGCCATGGGGTCCATTATTAATATATGATGGTTTGTGAGTGAGATGATTGTGGTTTTAAATCAGGGAATCTTCTTCTGAGCTTCTTGGCGATGATGCGATGTAAGGTTTAGACACAATGCTTGGCGTAGATGCAAGGTGGCTTTTGTTGCGATAGTGAGATGGAGTCGCACTCAATCGAGGTTCCACGTGAATATTGTGTGCTTGATCGCAACTGAGGACAGTAGGTGTTCAATTATGTTGTGAATAGGGTGAACAGAGGGAAAGATGACGGAGTTCGTGAATTGAGGCTTTGAGTCGAGTTTTATATGGCGCGCGCGACTCGGGAGGTTGTTTTTTTACTTGCCCGATGGAGCCGTCGCTAGGCCACTGGCCAAATTCTGGAACCTGTCTGTACCCGCTAGACAAATGAGGGTAGGTAGCAACCTTGAACGAATATCAGTGATTTTATAGCGCATGATGAAGCTTTGATTGTGCTGAGAGCTACCTAATTAAACAAAATAATTAATAATGAGAATTTCTTATAAAGCAATCGTTACCTACCTAGGTACGTAGTTGATACACATATTTACAGACATACAATCTAGACTACCTACCTGCCTACCTACCTACCTAGGTAGGTAAGACAGAGTTGTGAATAGGTACCCGTGAGGAGGGTTCCTATTCATCGGGCTTCGTTCCATCCACATACCCTACAACTAAGAGACTCAATTTGCACTTTACGTATTCTTCACAAAAGAAGAAGGAATTATTTCACCACTCAAAAAATTCCATCACATACCTACCTACAGATACAAACCTTTAAACTCAACACTTGATGAACAAATCACGATGCCACGTGACTACTAATTCCTATTCCCCAGTGTCTGAGTGGACGCTTAAATCCTGGCCGGTTGTACAATGGCTCCACCAGATGAACAGACCCAGACAGACGCCTTAGGAGCGAAGCAGAGCTCGAGAAATTTTCGAGGCCTCATCATAGCCGTCTTCCATTTCCACCTTCATCCCCTCCACTGTCGACAGCACCATCGTGTGTTTTTTTCTTCCTCCTCCCCTCCTCTTTTCTCCTTCTTAATTTGTCCTTTATAATACCTATAGGGAGTCGTCACCATGTCGACCGCTTTCCGATCTCTTGCGCCTTTCCTGCGCACCGCTCGACAAGGGCTTCGGGCTAACCCCGTCAACCCTCTCCAGTCCGCTTTCACCAAGCAGAATGCCTCTGGTGTCCTCAACCTCTACCGCACATACGCCGTCTTTGAGCGATCAAAGCCTCATGTGAACATTGGTACCATTGGTCACGTCGATCACGGCAAGGTACGTTACCAGCAACAACGACCCCCGCCATTATTCTCGCAAACCAGACCTCAGCTGACTCTGTATCCTGTAGACCACTCTCTCTGCTGCCATCACTAAGCGCCAGGCCGACAAGGGCCTCGCCAACTTCCTCGAGTATGGTGCCATTGACAAGGCTCCTGAGGAGCGAAAGCGTGGTATCACCATCTCTACCGCCCACATCGAGTACGCCACCGAAAACCGCCACTACTCCCACGTCGACTGCCCTGGTCACGCCGATTACATCAAGAACATGATCACTGGTGCTGCCAACATGGACGGTGCCATCATCGTTGTTGCTGCTTCCGACGGTCAGATGCCTCAGACCCGAGAGCATTTGCTGCTTGCCCGCCAGGTCGGTGTCCAGCGAATCGTCGTCTTCGTCAACAAGGTCGATGCCATTGACGACCCCGAGATGCTTGAGCTTGTCGAGATGGAGATGCGTGAACTTCTCAACACCTACGGCTTCGAGGGTGACGACACCCCCGTCATCATGGGTTCCGCTCTCATGTCCCTCCAGAACCAACGCCCCGAGATCGGTACTCAGAAGATCGATGAGCTCCTTGCCGCTGTCGACGAGTGGATCCCTACCCCCGAGCGTGACCTTGACAAGCCTTTCCTCATGTCCGTCGAGGATGTCTTCTCTATCGCCGGCCGTGGTACCGTTGTCTCTGGCCGTGTCGAGCGTGGTGTCCTTAAGCGTGACCAGGAGATCGAGCTTGTCGGCAAGGGACAGGAGGTCATCAAGACCAAGGTCACTGATATTGAGACCTTCAAGAAGTCTTGCGAGCAGTCCCAGGCCGGTGACAACTCCGGTCTCCTCATCCGAGGTGTCCGCCGTGAAGATGTCCGCCGTGGTATGGTCGTCTGTGCCCCCGGCACTGTCAAGTCTCACACTCAGTTCCTCGCTTCTCTCTACGTCCTCACCAAGGAGGAGGGTGGCCGACACACTGGTTTCCAGGAGCACTACCGACCCCAACTCTACCTCCGAACTGCTGATGAGTCCATCGACCTGACCTTCCCCGAGGGTACTGAGGATGCCACCAGCAAGATGATCATGCCCGGTGACAACACCGAGATGGTCGTCACCATGGGCCACCCCAACGCTATTGAGGTCGGTCAGCGATTCAACATCCGTGAGGGTGGCCGAACCGTTGCTACTGGTCTCTGCACTCGCATTATCAAGTAAGCTGTGTTTTAGACGAGTCATGGGAAAAGTTTATGGGTGTAGTGTACGAATTATTACGTTTATGTACCATCTGGCAATGTCTTTCTCTTTGAGTCCATTTGGCTCTTGTATATTAGGTGGCCTTGGGGCTCAAAGATCTCCGCTTTGCTTCCTTCCGTTGTCTCAACGATTGCAATTTAGACACAAATATAGGAGGCAGTAATAAGATTAAAACTAGCACATCAGTTGCGGCTTGCGGTCACTCTTCCGTTAGGGATGCACAAATGGTTAACTTCTGTTGTTGCGGACCATGACTTTCATAACAACATGGCGTAATCACAGACAGCGAGACGTCAGGATGGGCAAGGGGACCGATGGTTCACATGGAGTTATTGATTGTCATAATTTCACATTGACCCGATACACTCCATGGCCACAGGTTGGACATGCGGGATAGTGCGAGGATAAGACAAGACACATAGACATTTCGAGGTCCAATGCAATGGTATTCGTCTATCCTCGGAGAATGTTCGTCAGACGCACGATCTTCCTGAGGGACCCAAGCAAGCCATAAAACTCCTGTTCCAAGCGGCCGCCCTCCGAGTGCTTTTTTAACGTGAGGCCTTTGACTTTCTGCTGAGAGTTCTCCCCCTTACACACAATACTCTGCTCTCCAGCAGTTCCCCCCATCCCTTAAACGAGAAAACCGGGTGTCATGATGATGGATCGTTTATCGGTACTGTAGACGCATTCGGGTCAGTCCTGTTCATTCCGACTCGTGCAGGTCGCAGGTCGTTCTGGGCCTGTGCTATGGCCTGGAGACCCCACGCTGCGATCTCGTTCCATGTCAAAACTCACCTTGTTGAAACCGATGTCCTTGGCCTTCTCACGGAAGCACTGACGGCACAGGTTGAGGTCGTACTTTCGGATAAGACCGGCCTTGTGCTTGCAGACACGGCTGGAATATTTGTTAGCACATATAATAATATTCGAATCGATTATCGGGGGACGCCGTCGGGTGGCATTTTTTTATTTCGCGTCCGACGGGCGGAAGAGGATTATGAATTGTTCGTACCAGCTGCGAGAGCCCTTGCCGTAGTTTCGGGGGCGGGAGTTCCAGACGCTTTCGTGAGACATGGTGTCGTTGTTGGGGGGTTGAAGGCCGAAAGCTCGAAGGGTTGCGGGATGGTTTAGATTTCGAGATGGGTTGCTGCGTGAAATTTTGTGTGCGCTGACTTACTAGGTCCCGCAGCCCCAGTTTGGGAAGGAGCGAGGGCACACACTCGGAAGAGAGGTTAGTCCGTTGTCTCCATGTCTCCACTCTACAATGTCCAACAAGGTGACTTACGTCCACACGAGGGTAACTCTGAATAGGTAGACTTGGAGAACAATTTAAATTCTTGGGAACAGTTCATTGGCTTAGATTTAGGGAGGTGATATTCGTGTTTTATTTTGCATTACAAAATTGTGTTGCGCGTAGCTTGGTAGTTAGAGCCTCTGGCGACATTTACGAACAAACTACTACAAAGCATACCTACCTAGGTATAGTAGGTAGCTACCAGCCATGTGTAAACTGGTGACTTTATTACTATACCGAGGGATATTCCGAAGAAATCAACGTGCAACTCATGAATTTCTGCTCAAGGTATCTCATATGAAATGGTTTAATTATTATAGGGTACATGTAAACTTGTGTTGCGATATGAAGCCGACTTCCCATTGATTAATAAATAGTAGGTACCTAGACAGGTACTTTGACCCCAGATGAAGAGTAGGTAGCTTGTCGCCATAGCCGCCCATTTGATAGAGCTTACAAACACTTTTTAACTTGACCATCGAGTGTCACACTCTTGGAAATCATATGTTGATGTGCTATTAGAATTTTGTGTACCAATTCCTGGCTGGTTGATCCAATCATTGGATTCAAGTTGAGACGACGAAGTGCGTTGCCAATAATGCCAACACACGTTATTCACAAAACTTACAATGGGAATCTATCACGTGTCCAAGTCAATCAGTAAGATCGAGACTGTTTAACAAACATATCTAATGGCTTAAGAGAGTTACTAACAACTACTAGATAGACATAATAGATAGAAACAACAAATGCTTCATGACAAGTCTCGAAAACAATACACAACTAACACGTAATTGGCTGACAATTCCATCTAGGTGGCGGTAGAAGCTTGCCCCAGCTGCGTTTAGGTCCCGCTTTACCTTGCAGGGATGTCCACCTACACCGGACATTCCTATGCAAACTGGCATCTTGGATTGATTTCCAAGCAACACTTCCAGAAACAAAGCACATCTCTTTACAAGATTGTGCTCTGGTTCGTCTTGGTCCTACTCTTCTATTTCATCTAACAATACCAACAGGACCAACGTTCATCCAACATGGTTCTCATCAAGAGCTTCGTGCTCGGCGCCCTCGCCGCCACTGTCGCAGCTAAATCCGCCGTCATCGAACTGCTTCCTTCCAACTTTGACGACATCGTTCTCAAGTCCGGCAATCCTACTCTCGTCGAATTCTTTGCCCCGTGGTGCGGCCACTGCAAGAAGCTTGCTCCCGTCTGGGAGGATCTTGCAAACACCTACGAACATGCCAAGGACAAGATCCAGATTGCAAAGGTCGACGCCGACGCCCATCGTGAGCTCGGCAAGCGATTCGGAATCCAAGGTTTCCCTACTCTTAAGTTCTTCGATGGAAAGAGTGCAAAGCCCCAGGAGTACAAGTCTGGCCGTGACTTGGAGAGCCTGACCACTTACATTGCTGAGAAGACTGGTGTCAAGCCCAAGAAGAAGCTTGAGATGCCCAGCGAGGTTACCTATCTCAACGATGCCACCTTCTCCAAGACCGTTGGCAGTGACAAGCACGTTCTAGTCGCCTTTACCGCTCCCTGGTGCGGACGTAAGATCTTCCCATTATCTTTTTTTGCAAAGCTCTTCAACTTGCTAACTGTTGCCTCCATAGACTGCAAGACTCTCGCCCCTACCTGGGAGGACCTCGCCGCCACATTCGCTAATGACAAGAACGTCGTCATCGCCAAGGTCGATGCTGAAGCTCCGAACAGTAAGGCCACCGCCGAGCAGCAGGGTGTCAAGTCCTACCCTACTATCAAGTGGTTCCCTGCTGGTAGCAAGGAGGCTGTCGCATACGAGAGTGGACGTACCGAGCAGGCCTTTGTTGATTGGATCAATGAGAAGGCAGGAACTCACCGTGTTGTTGGTGGCGGTCTTGACAACATTGCTGGTACCGTTGAATCTCTGGATACCCTTGTGGCCAAAATCACCGGTGGTGCCGCCATTGCTGAGATTGCCGCCGAGGTCAAGAAGGAGGTTGAGGGCCTTACCGACGCTGCTCAGAAGACCTACGCCGAGTACTACGTTCGTGTCTTTGACAAGCTGAGCTCCAACAACGACTGGGTCTCCAAGGAGCTTGGTCGGCTGGATGGAATTCTTGCTAAGGGCGGATTGGCTCCTTCCAAACGTGACCAGATCCAGCAGAAGACCAACGTCCTTCGCAAGTTTGTGCAGAAGAAGGCTGAGGAGAAGGTTGAGGAGGTCAAGGACGAGTTGTAAAGCATCAAGTATAACAACACGACAACACAGCAAAAATAGCAATTACAGAATCACGTATCTCGTATATAGTTGATTCTTGGGTTACTTGATGTAACGATATAATGAAAATACTGTAACAATCATACATGATGGCACTTCTATTTGCGCATGACGAAGCAAAGTTCGCGAGATGACCCCAACGCCTTAGACTCTTGATCTATATATGGAACTTGTCAAGGTTTGCTTGAGCTTCCATCTTTCGGCTTGTTGCTCTCTTGAAGAGCCGCCTCAAGGTTATCCAATCTTCGAGACATCTCGTCCACTTGAAGCGAGGTCAGTGTGGGGTACTTTGAGATACTTGGAGGTGAACGGGCTTACTCTTAGCAAAGATCTCGGAGGAGACACCCGCAAACTTGTTGGAGAGGGAGTTCAGAAGCTCCTCGACAGCCGCTGTAACATCAGCGCGAGCATCATCTGAAGCCTATGACAGAGAATCGAGTCAGTGACGCCGTCCGCACCTCACCGAGGCCTTGACACTCTGCAACACAACGCACACATTCTTTGTGTGTAACGCTACATCTGCTGAGTCTGCCGAGATCTGCCTGAGTTGGGAACAAAACGTACATTTTCCGGCTTGTTATTAGCGGTGTCGGGCTTGGGGTCGTTGCTGGCCATGATGGAGTTTGGGTACAGGAATCTGGAATTCTTCAATGTAAGGAATAGCTGAAGAATAAGACGGTAAATGTGTCCTAGAGGAAAATTAAACCCTTATTACTATTGCAAGCATGTATTCATGCGTGGCTTGGTTTATATTTGGTCTGTTTGCTGAGTGAATGTTTGTTACATGATAGACTGACTGTAGGTATTAAGACCCCTTATTCGTACTGTGCCGGAAAAGGTACGGCATAATTTCACAGGGACAGTAAAACAGACAAGTCACAGCCACACTGCCTGGCATGCTTGGTTGTCACGATACGTACCCCTTCCTTGGACGGCCTGTACCAACTTCCCACTCATACCTACTAACCTACCTACCTAGGTAGGTACCTCTTCAATCATAAGTCATAAGGCAAACAACATTGGATCTCAAATATAGCGCCACTGACCATTAACAACCTCAACAACCTCTTTCAACGTCTCGTTCATCCGTTCAATCTTAACAACAATCATCAGCATCGTCCGCGTGTCGCCGTTGGGTGACGACTAAAGCAGACCTAGCATGTCACAGCGATAGACGCTTTCCATCGCGGGTCATCATGCCTCCAGCCCAACATCCGATTGCTACCATCCTCTTTATCATATTCGTCATCTGGGTTATTTTTCCCGACAACGACTATTCAAGCCAATCTCTTACTCTTTCTGATCTTGCACAGGAGAGGCTCGAGCATTTCCAGAATGCGCTAGACGTGCTCAACGCATCGCGCTGGGGCGATTTCACACCAGCCCCAGAGAAAGGCTCCAATGTGAAATCTTCTTTTCTCAATATTACGGGGTTCCGTCACCAAGACAATCTAACATGGGATGACTTGAACAAGTTTCGTGAGAGGAGTCTGGCGTTCAGTCGACATGCCGTCCCGCCAGTAGGGGGCCGCAGCTTATGGGACGCCGGACAAGGCGAGCCTATGTGGATGAATGTTTCAGGAACTGTCCATGGTGAATGGGTCAGGCGCAAGGGCTCAATACTTAGAGGTTATGATAGTTACAACCTGAGCAGAACCGCCCCTGGTTTGGACTGGATTGGGGATCATGCTTCATGGGCACGAAATATCACTGGCCGCACTGGTCGTATGATGCTGCGCCTCGAAGGGAACAAGACAGTCAGCGAGTATGAACAGTTGCCGGCTCAAAGTGGTGTCCCGGTTGCTGGTGGCCTCATAAGAAGTGTCAGAGGTACCACAACTATCGAAGATACATACGGATCCGGCAATGACTGGGAAATGAGGCTGTGGGGAGTCCATTGGCCCCGTCAAGGTGTCGTTTTGATGACTACCACCAGCGAGAAGTTTGAAGGCATCTTCGGCTTGCCACATTTGACTCCAAGCGAGGACTTCTTTCAGTCAAGCCAGAAGCTGCTGAACGAATCGATTGCCCGTACGATCGCAAGAAAGAAAGAAAATATTTATGCAGATCAGACAGTTCCCTGGACTTCCGACTTGGAAAATCCACTCTACACTAACAACCCATCACCGCACTGCGAGTACGTTATGTATGCGCAGGTCTATCCACCAAGTCGAAGTCACTTCAATCTCGATTCTGAGGAATCGTCCAAGGACGTTTTACAGTCCTTTATCGGCAGCATTGAATCAGAGTTGCAATCGCCCATGGGTGCACCTATTCCCAAGATCCCCATGCTCCAACTGTCAGTCGTCATCTACTCCCCAGACTGTGGTTTTTTCCTCGAGAGTAAGGGACCACCAGACTTTGGCCCAGGTGAATCCCAGCATTTGACCGGCATGAAGTTGGAGGTTCAGGTCTACCAAGTGAAGGCATGGATTCTCGTCTTTGCAGTTATCATGTTTGCTCAGGTCTATCTACTCAAAAATCAGATGCGTGAGTCCTGTACTCCTTCGACAATGGGTCGTGTGAGTTTCTGGACAATCACCGTCATGCTCACGGTTGATGGTATGACCTTTACTGCTGCTGCTACCTGGGTGTCCTCTGCTGGTTCTACCTTTCTTCCCACCCTGGCTCTATTACTCGCAGCTTTCCTGTCTATGACGGTTGGCGGGAGTTTCTTATCAAAGATTCACGAGGTTCAGGTACCTGAAGCTCGTCCTCGCAGAGAACGAGATCAGAATGTTGGTAGCTCAGAGAATGACTCTAATGCCGCAGTCTCGCCCGCTACAAGGTCGAACATGGTCGGTTCTGCTTCGCTCTTGCCCGACCCTGTCACGGCACGCCAGCCGGTCACGCCTCTGCCTCCAGCTCCGCCTCCGCCGCAGCCCGTCATCGTGCCGTCCGACCAGGATATTGATGCTGAGATCGCTGCTTCAGCAGCTGCCGTTCCTGGCGCTACAACCACACAGCGCCAGGAGGAACCTCCACTATCGTTTCAAAATATCATTGGTCGCATTATCCTCACTTCCTTATGCATCATATTCTTAGCCATCTCTTCCACGACATGGTATCCCAACTTACGCTCCATATTTTTGAACCTTTGTGTTCTTGTCTATCTTTCCCTCTGGATACCTCAAATTCACCGCAACATCAGGCGCAACTGTCGTCGAGCCCTTGCATGGCCTTTTGTTGTTGGCCAGTCCATTCTACGTCTTCTCCCTGTAGCCTATTTTTGGACTAAGGAGGATAACTTTCTGTACGCTCGATCCGATCGACACGCATTTCTCGTTTTCTGTGCCTGGGTTTGGATACAACTCGTCATCCTTGCTGCGCAAGATATAATCGGGCCCCGTTTCGGTGTTCCTGCAGGTTGGGCCCCTGACGCTTGGGATTACCATCCTCTTCTTCGTGAAGACGGCCTGGAAGCCGGTGGTCTGCCAATCGGTCTTGTTGCAGATGACACGCCTGGTATCGAACGTGCCCGTTCCTCGGGCGACGATGGCAGCAAGAAGCAAAGCGCAATGAGGAGCATCGACTGTGCCATTTGTCGTGAGATCCTTGAAGTGCCCGTACTTACGGCCGAGGATGAAGACACAGGTGTTGCAGGCGTCTTTGCTCGTCGCTTGTACATGGTCACGCCTTGCAGGCACATATTCCACAGCGGCTGCTTGGAAGGTTGGATGAGATTTCGGCTTCAGTGTCCCATATGCCGAGAGGAGCTACCGCCGCTCTGAGTATTCTTGTACAGCTGGCCTTTTTGGTTTTCTTTTTGGGTGACAGATTCCAGTGTTCGAACGGCGTTGACTTCTTTGGTGAACCGTGAAATAGCACGCATGGGATACACTGTTGGATTCGACAGGGACAATTCTCGCTGCATTATTGTACATTGTGTGGCATTGATATAATATATAAGCGCTTCTCCTTCCATCATCAACTCCTGACCTAAAGCACCTTATGCGCGGTGACTCATGCCTATGTTGAAACCAGAACGCATTGGGTGCATATCCCAAGTTAACACAGGTGTCGTTCCTTTGAGCTCACCAGTTTAATCGGGTTTGACGAAACTTTGGGTCCGGTATACCGGGTGGGAGGCCACGGACACCAACCTGGAGGTCTGCAACACGAGTCCGCAGATCAAAGTCGACGGACCGAATCGTGAAGCGCTTTTCTTCAGGTATTATACGGGGTATAGGCCTTGAGATACCATCGGCAGGGTAGGACTCAACTCCCATAGCAAGCGCCTCTGACTCTTCGAGATTCATAACCCAGGCGCTGATGTTGGCCACCATTTCACTATCCCACATGCCCTCTCTGCGAGCACTGCTGCGAAGTAGTTGAATTGCTCGACGGCGGGTACCCGGGTCACGGCATTTTGTAGCCACGACGAATAGAGGAGCGACAATCCCGAGGTCTGCAGCAAATCGAGGTTTGATATGAGGAGCTGAGAATCCCGTTGCAGGAAAGAAATCCTGGGACTGCCAGGCGTCGCGTTGTCGATGCTGGCACTGTCCAGGGTTTGGACAGTCACGCGCCGCAGCTCTTCTCTCCTCGTCACCAACTATCTCAATACCCAGGTCGACTATAGTCTGAAACTGAGGAAGAAAGTTGTCGAAGTCGGACTCTTTATCACTGAACATCATAAGGTAAAGGATTCTCGTGTTGGTGGCCAGCATCCTCAATGCTGCGATTCCTGCTTTCTCTTGTAGGCTGATAGAAGGGTTGTGTCGTGCGAAAAACAGGTTATCAAAAGCCTTGGCCCATCTATCGAGATGGTTCTTGAACGAAAGACCATAATCGAGCCAAGATGGAGGAAGTGTACCCTTGAGATCAGATTTCATGGAGAACAGTTCCTCGATATATCGCATGATTCGAACATTCAGAGTATCAAAGGCCACCCGAGCTTCGATGACGGAGGTAAAGGTTTCAGGGATGGAAAGGGGTTCCTCTTGTAAAGGGGTATTTGAGCCACTGTGGCCAGGTGATTGCGGTTGAGACTGGGAACTGAGTCGTATACTGAATGGTTGTGGGAAATGGAAAGCCATGTCATAAGACTTTGCTTGGATCGCTAGTCGTGTGAAAATGGTGACCAGTTCCTCCTCGAGAGAATCTTCGGATGCTGGCAGGAGTCGTTGCCTTTGCTGGGTGTGGAATATATCGAGCAAACCAAGCCCAGTCTGGATCTGGTGGATCGCCTGCCTGTGATCGCCAATAAAGGAGTCGAAGCAGGCGAGAAGTACATTGGCCATAATGGACGTTCTGTGGGATCTCTGATCCTGAGTGTTTAGTTTGACCAATGCGTTGCACGCATCACCGTATCGTCTGATAGCCACTTGCCAATGACCCCTGACAACCTCAAAACGAGCCTCGGACCCCGCATCGGATCCACGACGCATGTCGAGTGCAGCCGTCTGTTCGAGAGTTTGATACAGAGCGCCCAGGGCAATTACAGCACATTTGATAGCGTCTTCGGAATGGCATTCCTGTAGCACGTAGCGGGTCCAGAACACATTGTTGAAGTAGCCGGATAACTCATGAGCCGTGTGCGAGCGAAAAATGTCAAAGTAGAAGGATTCACTGGGCTGAATGTGAAGGGCCACGGATGGTTGGTAAGTAGTGGGTGACGGAGAAGAGGTTCCAGGAGAGGCAGCTTTCAGAACTGCTCGTTGGTGTATCCGGCGTGGTACCAGGTGGTAGTCGCCGTGCAAGGGCGCCACTACAGCATTTGAGGATGCATGGGTGTCATAAACTGGCATCGGTTTCGGAGCGATTCGAACCTCTTCAAAGGGGCGGGAGCTACGACTGGGTGGTGGGTAGCCAGTGCAGTTCTTGTTGCTTCGAACACATTGCGTACAAGCTGGACGAGCCTCGTCACACTTGATACGTCTCTGCCTACAGTTGTATCCAGGTAAGATTACGGATGGCACAGTGTCGGGGCAAATTCAAGGTCAAGCAAGCGGGAAGGAAAGGGGATCGGGAATCGGAGATGGGAGAGACGAACTTGCAATTGGTACATCCTGTCTTGACTTTTGGCTTGCTCGTCCTGACTCGTTTCGCTTTGGGTTTTGAGGGTACTGTTGAAGTGGCCGACGCTGTTGGGTCTGCTGAGGTTGGAACAGAAGGGGCTTTGACAGAAGAGGCCGGAGCAGAGGAGGAGATGGATGGGCTACTTGAAGCAGCAATAGCGTCAGTGGTAGCACTTGGAGTGGCTGGCGTGCTTGTTGATGCAGGAGAGACGTTGCTGCTGCTGTAACTGCTCTCGTTGGAAGGAACCTCGATAGTGTTGAAGGTGTTAATAGCGATATGTTGTAGAGAAGAAGGTGGCTGAGTTATCGAATCAGTTATTGGAAAGACCGGGGTTGTCGATGTTGCCTGTGTCTGGGCCTGGGCATGGGTCGTGGTCACCAGTGATGAATTTGATGCCAGTGATGTTTGTATCGGTGTCGGTATTGGTGGTTCTGTCGATTGAGTCCTCAACATGGAGGAAGGCACCTTGGTAGGCTGGTTCATATTTGCAGAAGTTTTAGAGTAAGGTACATCCAAGATTGTTTGTGCACGTATTTGGACTGGGACATGTGCCTGCGCCTGCGCTTGTGCTTGTGCTTGTGCTTGTGCTTGTGCCTGTGTTTGTAATTGGGACTGTGCTGCTCTTCCCCCCGCTCTCTCGGAATGAGACGACGAGCCCTCTTCGATTAACCAGCTCTGAGCCATGGAAATAAGAGCAATGGATGCCAAGTCACTCGAGCTACCACCAACTCGCCCTTTAAAGGACAGGTACAACGCTGGTATAGGAAGTAGATAGTCAAGGTTGGTAGGGTAATTGATTTACCTGGCTAGATTGCCGTTAATATAGGTACTATCCCACCCCACGATAGCTCCACGGCTACCACGTTTTCTAAGGTAGGTAGGTATCGAACCGTTTCTCGGCCGAGAAGACGGAAAGGTGGATGAGAAAAGTGATCTTAGTTGGTATAGCCGGGAATCAGAGTTTCTGCAAGAAAAAGGGTGGCAGAGGACCAAGAAGTAGCCGGGAGAAGTTTAAAAAAGAACGGAGAGTGACTAAGTCCCACCGGCAGGAGGCAAGTAGGCAAAAGAAACTAGTAGTAGTAGAGCAAGGTAAGTCGTTACAGATATGGGCACAGGGCTGGCTAAGTTGATACGCATATGGAAACACATCAGTGCAGCCCGGCTGTGGAGAGTATACATAGGTGAAAGGTATTGTCAGCCCCGGTCATGTACTCGGGTGCAATGATGCCTTTCTATAGGCAGCTCCTTACTCCAATTGCTCTGCGATGGTTCCAAGGGGCAGATCAAGCATATACTGTGGTGTGTTGACAAGCATACATAGATTGACATGACAGGCATGGATGGGGCTCATCTGTTCCTTGGTATCAAACACCACTCCTATTTGGGAGGAGGCTGAAGGCACACCAGACCGGACCAACTCATACTATGCCATGGCTCTCAAGCACAGGGGGGATGTGGAACAATCAGCCCGAAAGGGACAGACAAAGTAACGAGTTCGACAGCAGATAGTAACTGACCCCGAGCGAATCTAAATCATTGTGGGGAGGGGAGCCGGAGCATTGTAGCAAACAAGCGGTCCGGGGGTACCCTTCCCATGGAACAAAAGAAGCAAACACCAGCACCAGCAGGAGGAGAATTAGAAGTAGAGACGGGCAATAGATCGCCGGTGGGTTTTGCCTGGGCCATCTCCATAACTATTGCCTGTCATGCTTCGGGCAAGCTCTGCCAAACTTGGAGTAGCATGACTCTGTGTAACCACAGCTAAGATAAATCTACCAGGGACTGACGAGACAGCCGCAGTAAAACGCCATAACTTTCCGTGCGAGGGGACATGGGACGGTGCGATCCAGTCTAGATGGCTAATCATTGGTTGGTTGGTCAGTTGCTATGTACTCAATCGGTCAGTATAGTTGTCGGTCCGGATACGCTTTTCCAGAAACAGGGCAGGGCAAGGCAGGGTCAGGTCTGCTAGGGTGTTGTGTTGCATAGGAAAAGTACTGAGTAGTACAGTATGCACTTTGGCAGATGCAACACCTGGGAGGTTTTGGCTGATTCCAGATGGACCCATGGTTGAAGGAATGTGGTGCTGCAGGTCTCTCTGTATGTACAGTTCAGCAGAGCCTGAGAGCATACGACTGAACAGTCTTGGAGCCAAGCTCATCACACTGAGTGATGAGTACGGGATGCAATGGTCCGAGCCAACCCATTCATTTATCCAGGTACGGATGCTGTCCTGTTGCAGTGCGAATATGGATGTGAATGCTGATGATTGATTATTAGACTTGATTGAAAGCAGAGTTAGAGCCAGTTAGTGAGCCGTCCAAGCTTCGGGACCTCCCCTCTCCAGCGCTACTCTAGTGCAAGCTCACTCTCGTTGGTGGTGGAACGAGACTTTATCACCCAATAGGGATAGAGTCGATATTTGACAGGGGTACGCTTGTGTGTTCCTGCTGCGTTGGTCGCACAAGGGAAGGATGAGCTTGACCAAACCGCCTCGAGAAGGATTGACGCCCAGCACTCTGTATCTGCATCTGCAGGGCTGTTAGAGGCGTAACTAGCGCGGTGGCGGTGGTGGGTGCAACTGACGTTTGTTTCTAGCCTGTTCCTGTGTCATGGATACTCCTTGATTGATTCAGTGAGCTTCCATGTCGATGAGATGATGGATCAAGCAAGGACTGGCGTTGTTCCAAGTCGCAACGTGCAGCTGTACATAAGAAAGCTCAACATCTTCCCTGCCCGAGTCAAGACAAGCCTGGCAACAGGCTAGCAGCAGGAAGCTCCTGTTGGTTGTGCGGTTGTGGCTCGTTCCAAGAGTCTTGGCGGGTCACACTCCACTATATCCGATCTATACCCGCTCAAGAAAGGCACAGCCAGCTAAATTCCAGGATAAGCGTATAACCACTGAAACTATCAACACGAAAACACGTAAAACATTGAGAGGTAGGCATGCATTCTATTCAATATTCTACAGGGTTGAATTCGTACTTGGTGGGGCGGGTTACCTTACCTGGGTAGGTGTCATACCCATCGCCACCCGGCAAGTCATTTTAAGACCTGCCAGTCTGCCAGCCTGCCTGCCTGTGTAGGTACTACCTATGTAGTATTACAAGATCGGGTGAACCTCAACTCCGACTGAGAAAAAGCAAATAAATCCCACCTGCTAAGTTAATCACAGGCCAGCCCGGCAAGGTTGAATGACTGCAACTCAAAGCCTGGTATCTTCGCATTCGCTAATTGCTTTGACACAAGTCATCCTTCCCTCCCCTTTCATACTGCACATGTGATGCTATCATACCTAGGTAGTCAGATACTACACCAGTCCGATTGTCAGGTACCATTATCCTTGATTCATTGGCTATCACAACTTCGGGGCCTCCGATGACTAGAAACATACCTAAACAGTCAATGAATACCTAGGTACGTAACGAGAATGCTGATGTGAATACCAGGCTATGCCGCCATGGGTGCCTGCACAAGCAGAGCTCGGCTTTCCTATCTTAACACCAACAGCCGGTCGGTTCCACGATCCAAGATGCGATGAAATCGATGTATATTCAGATACGTACTCGTCTAATCTCGAGAATCTACCTAGATCTCGATAGATTGAAACTCCGGTAAGCAACCCCCCATACAACTACGTAGCAGTGTCGAACAGTGCCTGGGTACTACAGTACACCTACCAAGCCCTCAAAAGCTTCGCATTCGCCAACAATGCGGCACAGTTGCTCGTTAAGCTGTTTCATGATTTCGTTTTTGGCAAAGTTCATCGGCTTCCTCCTCTCTCTCTCCCTTGCCATTTGGCTTTGCTTTGATACGCTTTGCCTGTGCCCTTGAACAGTTCGTAAACCGTGACATTGCAGCCAATTGTTCCGAAGAAAGTATCACGTCTCGTTGCAGGCTTTGTAAATTAAACACTGCACAGGCGTCCCCTGATCCGGTCTTGCTTGGTCTAAGTTCTGAGCTAAAGATTTGGTCCTTAGCTCTGCTCTGGTAGATTGGTTCCAGGGGGGCGGCAAGGGGCGGTATGTTCCGTCACTCAAAGGTGTTCGCATGACTATCAATGCTCAGGGTTGCCAATACCTGGTTGATTACCTAGTCCTCGTGGCCTGCCAGGAGAAGGGGTTCCCAGTGTGACGGGACATTTGTCAGGCAAGGACGACTATTGAAGTTAGTTTTGAACTGTCGAGGCGGGGTAAATTGAGTCTGTGAGCATCGATATCCCAAAAGGTGATGATGGCCGTTGCCATTGAGAATTTTATCCCTATCAAGGTTTGCCTTATGGTACCAAGGTTGTGCGGTACCAAATACCCGTCCGAGACTAAAATCTGCCATTTGCCAAATCACTCAATAGTACAGAGTAGATACTCCTCCATCCCCATTCCATCGTAAACTGCCTATCATATCTGTCACAACCTTCAGCCTTACAGATTTCAGAGATCCCATAGCGCTTCGCAAGACCAGGTAGATGGGTAGTATCATCTTACTGTAACGGCAATACGAATCCTTCCCATCTCCCCTCCCGATGCTGGCTCTGCTTCGACTCTACATATGTACAGCATGGCCCCTGGCCTTCGGTTCGGCTCCTCCACATTAGGCATGTCAATGTTGCAATGGTTCGTGAAGATCTCTTCTTATGGCCTAAAGGCCGCCGTGGGCGACGTCTACTCTCCCGGTACGCGGCTCTTGATATCCTAGCTGCCGACCGCCTGTCCGGTTATCTTATGTGCATATAGGAAATTACCGTAGATATAGTTCCAGCACCGTACGATACTTGGAAACGATGGACATTTTTATCTCCTATTCGAGACAGCCTCCCCCAATATTCTCCGAGGCTCATCCGTCACTGCCAGGCAATAAACCAAATTTGGCACGGCGCAATTCGCCGATCCCCTTTTTGCCAAGCTTGTTTTTGGCGACCATCTACATAGGTAGGTGGGCTTTGAATTGTGCTGGCATATAACGTTAGCCGTCAGGGGTTTGACAGAACTAAACTCCCCGAGGCTTCTGCACAGGAAGTACTGTTTCAGCCTCTCTTTTCCAAATCGGGACTTCAAACTGCACAGGAGCACACAGGCACGAACTTTGTCGCGCGTGCATACATTCTCACACAGCTCCGTGCCCAAGGCAGTAGGTAGTAGGTATGCACTTAGTCCCGTATGTACTGTAGAGAGGAAGATGAAGACCAACTAATGAATCTACTGTGCCTGATGGATACGGAGTACTGTTAAGCTAAATTACACCAGCAGTGGGTACGAATCCGCCAAGGCATTACGCTCTCCAAGCTCAGCAGGTTGGCTGCAACGCAACGCAGCGCATGCTCTCAACCCTGTTGGCTTGACCCGTGGAATAAGTAAGGTAAGTACTATGTATGTCTCAGCCACGACGACTCACTCCCGCTATCGGCTCCGAAATGGTGACAACCACAAAAACAAACGGCCGATATCACTTAGTTCATGTTGAGCACGGACAAAAGAGCTGCCGCCGGCAACTGATGCACGCACATCGCAAGGGAAAGGAATTGTTGAGGAACAGTTTCTGTCCATTCGCCGCCTTGACATTCGCATTTGTTGTTAGATATACGTAATTGGCCGTTCTGCGGAGGCCCGCAAAGATTGAGAGATTGATTAGGTGGCTTCTGGAGACACTTGCTGGCTTGATCGTGTCAGTCAGTGACATGCTTTGACCTTTTTCCTAGTCATGTAGGTATGTACCAACCGTCTAGATGGGTTTCGGCACCTAGTGGCAGTGGATCAGACGGGCATCATCGACCCAATTCTAAAGTTGAGATCATGATTCATGCCTGAGAAGCTGCGGTACAACACCCAGTTGAGCCTGAATCTTGAGTAATAATAGACAGCAGTATTGGTGGTGATAACCCTCCAACTGTAGAGCTGCATACAGCCCGTGCATTGCACATGTAAAGTGATATGAAATTAGGTAGATTATAACGGCGATGGAGTGGATATGATGGGAAAGTGTCAGGTCCAGCAATGGAAGACAGGGAACTGATGTGGCTTGCCATCCCGACAGACCATGACCTTGTGCACATAGAGTACAGTAGAGAGGTCCCTGTCCAAAGTTATATCCCCGTCTAAGACCCACTAACCGCTCAGCCCCTGTCGGTACCTAGTAGTGCAAAGCCTCTCGAGCTTAGGGTCACTTAGCTACTATTATGTATCAGGCTAACACTATCTACTATCTGAAATGTGGCATTCAGTAAGCTTGTACTATGTACCATAGCATTGTAATTATGTGCCAACGTACTCGGTACTGGAATGACTAGCTTGTTGCCGGTTTTTATGTTTTCTAGATAGGATAATCCTCTTAGCAGAAGTATGTAATGAACGCAAAAAGTACTACCTACTGTTTTTGAACCTTGGAATATGATGCCCCATCAAATGTGCCTTCTTCTTTTTCTTTTTCTTTTTCTTGGGATTGATTACTGGGTGACGTCTGGCAACGTTGAGTACCGGTATCTGTACAGCTTACATTGGCCGCTTTAGTCTCCCAACTAGTCAAGCATGGACTGACTGACAGTCGGCGATGTAACCTCATCTGGTAGCTCCGCAATAAAGTGCCAGGATCATGTCTCCAAGTCTAGTATAACAGATGGATGGATGTAACTAATAGAATGGATGAAACAACACGACACATACATTGGCAAAGATAACTCGGGGTTTATTAAAACACCGGCATGGAAATATTATGTCATGTCGATTTCTAAGTTTCATTTCATCAGATAATTACCGTTTGAACTACCTAGGTAATTAGAACAAGCTAGCCTAGGTACATACTTATCCTAAATACTTGTGCCTGAACAGCGAATGAATATCTTTTACCAGGGGTACAGCACTAAGGTGAAAACCGTTAATCATGAATAACGGTACCTATTGCATTGGCCTACTAAGTTAGGTAGGTAGTATTTTTCATCGTAGATACAGTTGGGCACTAGATAGATGTTACCTCTACCTTCCGAATGCAATTCTCAATCTACCCTACCTGCTACTTTTAGTAGGGCAGCCTACCCAAATTGGCTCTCTTGGCTCAACGCCTACCGAATTTAGCCTCGTCACGCTCCTTCTCGCTGTGGAAGTTGCCGCAATACGGGTACCTCGGGTACCTCGTGATTCAGTCATACCTCGGTAGAATGCATGCATACAACATGAAACACTCTGTGCCGATTCAATGCGGCTGTCTACATTCAGAAACCGTATGGATCTCTACCAGAAACTAGGTAGAATGTGCATGCAGTCACAAGGTATCCAAGCCACTGTGTGTGTTGTATCCAGCTGGTCAAGAATAGGCATGATGACTCTAACTCCATTCTTTATAATTGATCTTCCTTGAGTACAAGCCATCATCGAACTGCGGCAAACTGAAAACATAATTCGCTCTTTCGCGAATCATGAATCGATAGCACGAAGAACTAAGAAATAACAATTACCGATGCACCGGTACAGATACAACTTGTTGGTTCGGCAGTACCCGAGCAGTGTTTCACAGTAATAACTTAACACATACTTCACAACATACAAGCAGTTGAGGCACATGATGTTGACTTCAGACTTGGTTGTTTGACTTAGCGAAAATAACCTGCATCGACGCCTGAACACTCCATGCATTGGGACGAGTGCTTTCTGTTGAGGTTTTCAACCATCGAAAAGGGAAGGTCAATGCGTTCCCATATCTTCACCCTGTGTTAGACATCTTGCGCCCCTGCATCTTGCTATGTGCTGCTAAGAGACAGGAACCTGACTCGCTCGGCCGGCAAACTTCAAGTCTTCGCATCTAGATAACTTTCCCCAGTTCTGTGAGGATTGATACCAAAAATATTCAATATAGAGTTGGACAATCTACCTATGTGACGGCAGTCCGTTTTTGGGCCCTTCTCCTATTAGTTTAATAGGACTAGTGAGTAGTAGCCTAGTCATCAATACGGTTCAGTCTGTTCAGGAGGAAGTGGGTGTGGACGGACAGCCGATAGTCGAACGAATGTTCAAGTCCCGATATCGAGAACACCAGTTACTGTTTTCCTAAGAATCTCCCCTCATCCGTTCCTTTGGCAAATAGGTACCAAAGATCAAATACATTTCTGTACTTGTAGCTACTGCGCCATGGATTTTGTCTGGTCGAAAGCTAAAACAATATTCCAATAACCTACCGCTGAAGAGGCACGTAGCCCAGAACGATGATCCGATATGTTTCTATGTGAGGTCTTGGCAACGTCGAAATGCACAAGGGCATCTTTGAAGCTAGTTCATACGTAGTCTAGGTAGCGAGATGTACTAGTTGTACATGGTATGTCGGATCTTTTCCCAGATGCCGTGAACTGAGTTGTTCCCCGGCTACTCATCCATCCGTCCCGTCTTTGTGCGTGCATTATTGACCAGTCCGTTCCGGGTGCAATTTACAACAGAACCAATTCCGACTGGTGGACTTATAGCTTCCTTAGGAATATGAAGAAGACGCGCGGGCATAAAAGTACCATTATGATACTCTCTATCATGTGGCATACAACTTTATGCCTTATGGCGACCGAATGCGCTATCAATAACAGACGCGGCTATTCCACTTGATTCTTACGAACAAGAGGAACCGAGGCGCTGCATACAGCGAGACGCATGTTGATTCTGGGGGTGTCGACACGGCACTATAGTTACTTTTCAATCCCCCCAGCAAAGCATTACGATCTGCAGACTGCAGCGGCATCAAAGCTTCTCATCATGCATGTCCCGGAAATTATCACGGGAATCTACCTTCCTATACTCAAAACGCCCGTCATGTTATCCAAAGCACTTCCGCTTTACCTCATATCTCCTTGTTCACGTAATTATGTGTATTTGTAACGTATTATTGCCATACATCTTGGTGATTTTCTAATTTCAATCAAAGTGGTGTGTCAGATTCTTAAAGCCAAGCCCAGCACTACAGCCTAGAGCGTCATGTTCCAAAATCGATCATCCCACATGTCATTCTCACAGTCTATTATCACTCAAATATCCCATTGCTCAATTCTGAACTTCCTCATTCTTTAGCTATATCGTGATGTGCTTAAAATCCAAAAAGACGAAACACTGAAGAATTGCGATGGTGATTGCCTGGACACTGAGCCTCTGATTCTAGCTCTTCTCTATTCATCCAGTCCGTAGCACTGCGCCTATCCACTGATCATCTCATAAGTAAACCAACAGAGCAAACTCGACATAAGGAAATCTTTTCATTATCAACATCAAATTTGAAGTCAAAGTCGTTGGTGAACGTTGCGCGGCAGTGAGCTTACCCTGTATCGGCAATTTGGTCCAGATAGGTACTTGCCTCTACGCCAGAACTAGCGCAAGATAAAAGTACCTGCCAACAGCTATCAATGACCAACCAGGATCGAGAAAAAAAGTTGATGGCGGATCTATGCATCTTTGACTTTACTAACGAAGAAGGATTTCGCGATCACGATCTTTCTTGCAGTCAACAGCTTGAAACTCATAGACTTGTCGCTAAAGTCCAATCGATCGAACCGAGGCGAATCACATCATATCGAAAATGTCACAGGATCAAGCTCAAGCGGAACCGCCGCTGCCTCCCCGCAATGCCTTCATCCACAACTCTGCTATGGCTGGTGCCGTCATTCTGCCGCTAGCGATGCTTCTGCCACCACGAAAGATAGATCTAAGATTCTTCGTTCTCGCCGGAGCATGGTCCATGGCTACAAATCAGCTAGCCTACGAATACACGGGTTCGTCAATCTACGCCCGCTTCGGCAATCGTGTGGGCTCCATGATGGGCACTGAGCTTCCCGAGGGTGCTCAGCGCACACAAAAACTACTCCGAGAGCATCGCGAGCGTGAAGCGGCACGAAGGGCCAAAGAGGGACAGCATGTCGAACAAGACAAGACAAGTGTGGTGGCCAAGACACTCAACGACGTCTGGATGGGAGGCGAAGAGAAGGATTGGAAAGAGAAGCGTGTCAAGGAACATCAGCAAAAGATCGAAGAGGGCAAGGGAATTGGCGATATCATTATTGACCAGGTTGCCGATGTCTGGTACGGCAATTGGGGAAAGAGTACCAAGAAGCCGAATGACGAAACCTCGACAGAGAAGAAGTAATGATGACGACTACAATATTGAAGGAATCTTCAGGCATTCTGGCCTGACTGCCGACAAGAATCGACATGTAAAAGAACAACTGTACTACTATTGATAACAAAAGGCGGAGAATTGCCGCAGGGAAAGGCTATCGGATTGCACACCAAGGTGATATTGATGGATATACCCCGAGAAAGGGACGATTCATATAATGTACCAAATATCACACTGTATAAGTACAATTGCACTCATCGACTCGATTTGTCGATGATCTAGAACAAGCAGTATGTGGTACTGGCTGAGGACCAGTGGCTCACGCAGCCAGCATCAACAATTGTATCGGGCTAGCAACGACGAACCTAACTACCAGGAAGAACAGAAACGCTCTCGTTATATCAGCCCGGAATTTCAGACATATGTCCACGTCGGTCCAAATATGTGCATCGCGTCTTGGTTTGCCATCGACCATCCAGTGGCGGGCTGTGTTAACAGAACCCCAACAAAGGAGGGACAGGGAAAGCCATGGAGGAACTATGCTGGCTACAAACCCTGGCATTAGCATCAGCTGCCATGTTTAATAGAATTTCGAGGCGCACTATGTGAGTTGGGTGAACAACTGCTTGGCATGACTTGCAGAGGCGGCACACACAGGGTACAAGGGGATTAGTTAGCTATGCTCTTGTCTTTCTAGAGTTGCACCTCATAGGCCTGGAGGTTGGGCACGAAAATTGTTTGGTAGAGGTCAAGTCGGAATCCGTACAACAGGTGGTTGCTTGTACCGATGCAGTAAAAACCTGGGGCTGGCGCTGCATCAACATGTTCCACTTCAAACATCCGTGAAAACCTGGGTAGTAGGTAGAATACGGGGAAGATTCGTCAGCTTCGGTAGTGGCTGTGGTTGGCTTATTCGCATCAGCCACCAAGACGCATAATTCTATATGAAGCGGAATGTGGGTTGATGAGTAGGCATATGGCTTGAAGACGAGAATGCCGGGACATTGATAGCAATTATTACTATTGGTATAGTTTGTGCGACATGATTGTAACAGAGTGAATGTTTGTGGCTGACGAATAAATGAGTTGGGTGGGATATTACAAGACAGCTAATGTATGTAGGCTATTATTGCCTACCTAGGTACTTGGACAGTAATGAATTAAAGTTTTATGGGTTTAAGCACGCTGGGCAGATTCATGGCTGTAATCTAACACGGGATGTCTGGCTGAGAGTTGAGGGGTATTCTTTCATCCCATCTTCACGATGCCTAATTATTCCATGTATCAATTAAGGCTCGTGGCTAACCGGTGGGCAGGGTGCCGTTCTAATTTAAGAACATGTGGCGCTTAAACCCCAAAAAGAGTGAGGCTCAACGGCCCTCGAGTGCACTTGTGTTCCATCCAAAACCCTTTCAGACGACTCAAGTCCCAGTGATCGACCTTTTGGTTGCAGGGATATATGGCTCACAGCTGTCAGCACAGCCCCAGCACTGTACGTCACCGTCACTCAATTGTGAGTTGTTTCGTCATGGCATCCAGTCAGCACGAGAATTTCTGTTCACTTTTGCTCCATGTAATGCAGAGTAAGGTATTGTAGCGTAGCAGGGATGTTGCCCAAGGGTTAAGGCTGCCTCAGAATAAAGATAAAGATTCACAAAGAGTATTTCCTCCTCTCCGTCATTCCTACTCTTGCCGTTCATCACTCTTTGTTATCCCTCGTTTCTCTCTCCTGTGTCTGTTGCGATACGAAACGGCCTATTACCAACAAGACCAGCTTAGCGGATCCGAGACCCCTGTTTATACGCGTCGACATTATCTTACAGCCAATCAGAGCCACGATTCCACGCAATCCAGACCAGTCTTTTCACGTCCCTGGCGACCCTTGAAACAGCCCAGCTGAGGTTCAGGACGGGACTTGAGTTGGGATTCTGACCGACCAGCCACTTTTTGTATCTTTTTCTGGTTCGACATCTCCAGACCCGAAAACGACAACACACTCTTTTGTCGGTTACGGTCATACTTTCTAGGGGATATTGTTGTCTTGGATTTCTTCACCTTGTCGATCAGCTACCAGATAAGCGAATCTGTATCTGTGACGCTGTCTCGCCGCTCTGAAACAGCTTGTCGCGTACTGGCAGCATCCCCTTCTTTCGTTGCCGCTTGGCGGCTTATTCTCCCATCCGCCGCCTCACCTCTTCTCGCTGCTGGATAATCCATCTAGTTACTCTCTCTTTGTCAATCATGGCTTCACAGAATTATTATCAAGGCGGCAGCCAGCAGCCCCCTTACGGCGCTCCTCAACACTCCTCGCCTTACTACCAAAATCACGATACTCCTTCGCCGCAGCCAACACCAACACCAGCACCGCCCTACGAGCAAGATTCGTACTACGCTCCCGACACCTCGATCTATCCTGCCGACTCTACCACGCACATTGTCCCGACCAAGCAGACACCGTACTCACCCAATGATATACAATATCATCCATCAGCGGCTTATGGTAGTCCCTCTGGCCAGCACAACCAGCCTGGTCAAACTGGTCAGTCTCCTTTCGACACCGTCTTTGACGATCATGCATACCCAGCGAACCCGAACGCGGGCCCGACCCCCGGCTCCAGTACGGCTGACATTGGGCAACAAGGCTTCTATCAGGATACGAGCTATCACGGTGGAGCCACAGATGCAGCTGGGCGGCCTTACGGGCAAGAGGATATCCCTCTACAAGACCGGACTCCAAAGAATGATGATGTCGAGATGAACGATCACGTCTACGACGCCCCTGGACGGCCCAAGAAGAAGAGCAAGAAGGGCAAAGTCCGCCTTGGTGAACTTGGCATGATAGGGTCCGACAAGAAGAGAATTCCCTGGGTTGTTTACCTCTTTTCTGTCATACAAGTTGCCGTTTTCATTGCGGAAGTTGCCCGAATGGGTAAGTAGAGGAATATTTGTGAAAGGGACCGGTTTTCAACTAACTCAAATTTAGGTGTATTGACAGGCACTCCAATTGCGATCAAGCCTCAGTTCAACGTCTTTATTGGTCCGTCGCCAGGTTTACTCATCAACATGGGCGCTCGATACGCACCTTGCATGCGCAATGTTAAAGGTATCCAAAGTGTCGACAAGGACAAAGACGGTGCAATCATTCCTGGCCTTCTATGCCCGAACGCTACTACGTCCGACAGTTTTTGTCCTCTCCATGTTGTATGTGGTTTCGGTGGTGACGTCCCCGATCCTAAATTCAACGGAGATATCAATCAGAGCCCCGAGCCTAACCAGTGGTACCGATTTATCACTTCGATCTTTATGCACGCCGGTCTTATTCACATCATCTTCAACCTTCTTCTGCAGCTCACGATCGCGAAAGAGATGGAAATGGCTATTGGGCCAGTCCGGTTTCTACTGGTCTATATGAGTGCTGGAATTTTTGGCAACATCATGGGTGGAAACTACGCGCCTCCAGGGCAGCCATCAGTTGGTGCTTCCGGTGCTCTCTTTGGTATCATTGCTCTGGTTCTCCTCGATCTCCTCTACTCTTGGAAGGACAGACGCAACCCAGTCAAGGACCTCCTCTTCATCGTTCTCGACATGGTGATCGCCTTTGTGCTTGGACTTTTGCCCGGCTTGGACAACTTTGTTCATATTGGTGGCTTCTTGATGGGACTCTCCCTCGGCGTTTGTGTTCTGCACTCGCCTAACTCGCTGCGACGACGAATGGGAGATGGGTTATCCTATGCAGCCGTATCGCCCCAGACGGGCGAGACGCCCCCTCACTTCTTCAAGAACCCTGTCGGTTTCTTCAAGGGACGAAAGCCACTATGGTGGGCTTGGTGGCTCGTCCGAGCAGCCTTCCTCGTTATGATCATTGTTGTTTTCATCGTTCTGCTCAACAACTTCTACAAGTACCACGACACCTGTGAGTGGTGTAAGTACTTGAACTGCCTTGTAAGTTTCCCAACGGCCCGCAAAGACAAACACATCAACTGACTTGAGACAGCCCATAAACGACTGGTGTGAGTGGGGATCCTTTGAGAACCTCAAACCCGCCTAAAAAGACATATCGACTCTCAAGGATTTCGGGGAGCCATTCCGGCGGAGACATAATTGAACGCCAGCATCGAATCGATAGTGCGCGGTTCTAGACAGCGGCATGCATCTCATTTATGCAACATGTATATTGCACAGCATTGGCGTTGTTGGGCAAATGCGATATTGCATCCTTGGCTCGCTAGGACTGATGGATGTTAGTTCTTGTTTTATTTATTGTTAATTCATGAAGCAATGACATCTTCACATGTATCTCGTTCATATGGTCGTAGTATTTGAATCGGTAATTTCCGGAACAACCATGTGTTGCGATACCGAAAACTGTGTGTTTGTATTCATTCTGACTAGGAACATATCAGACATATCGCCAATACAATGGCACCTACATGGATCCAAGACATGGGTTGGCAATTCTATTACATGAGCTTGCAGCTCTTGGCTGTGGTCGGGCTTGACTAACATGCCATCAGGCCATATCATGCAATACCCCGCACGTTGTTACTTGTGTGAATGGGAGGGATGACATCCCTTGTCTATTTTCTTGTTTGATGATTGATCACTGCGGTAGTATAAATGGTTCTCTTACCTCCGTCCTCTTCCTGTTTATCTGTGACTGTGTAGCCTCTTCCACAATGGCGCAAGGCGATTGCGTATATCATAAGATAAAAAAGTCTAAAGGTTCGCTCCTTTTTACGGCATATAGAAATCTGAAGGCCTACAAGTAAGTCTTTAGAAGCTTTACTTTACGTTATCTTCTTATGATGAATCCTTTACAATGCATGGCTTAGCTGAATGTTCCGAAGGGACTACTGATGCTTTTAGAATGGATGTCTGAATATAGCATCTTCTCATATGTACTTATTAGTTATCTTGTCGCGCGATTCCTGACTTAACGATGCAGATATAACATAAGAAGACGATCAGAGTTCTAACGATTAGAGGGTAAAATTGTTGGAGTAGATATCTAGGTACCTGCCAATCTTTATGTCAATTACAAGAAAACGAATTTCGAGACAATCTAAAACTTTGACAAGAATCCTGAATTTGTCATCACGACAATTTGACCGCTCGTGAAATCAGTTCAAACGGTGTTGATGCCTTGCCCATTCGAAGTACATACAATCTACCAGCATGAAGAGGCAGCGCGAAACCACGTGACCAATGTCTACAGCTCAAGTGGGGTCGTTCACGTCACGCTTCTTGAGTCGCGCTACGCGGTGGCTATCAATTAAAGTCGTGTCGTTGAATCCAAACCCACCGAAATCTCCCCTGTCAGAGTCTCCCCTCCAACCGTTTAGTGTCAACAATCAGAATCAACCAAAGAATTCCTCGATCACTCTTTGTCTTCATCCCTGTGTATGTGGATGTAATTGTTGAATAATCCTCTTCCCTTCTTTCACTCATTTCCTGTTCTTCTTTTCAAAACATAGCATTTGCCATCAGTCGTCATCATGGCAAGCGCAATTGCTTCTCACAAGCGAGTCCTGAGCGAGAACAACGCTCGTCAGAATATCACATCAACTCTAGCTTCGACAAAAAAACGCAAGGTCGATGCAGCCCCCTTGTCCTCTGCCGCCGCTCGGGTTCCCGGCTCTCAAAATGACCACCGATCTAAGGTGGCGTCCAGTCAGCCCAAAAGCGCTTTCGAATCAGAAGTCCTCGAAAAGCTCAGCCAGGACTTATCGGACAGGAAACGAAACAGTACAGAGAAAGATCAAGCATGGGACCGACCGCCCGTAGTCGACTTCGTCCCGGAGCGTGACAGTCTCTGCTTCCAGTCTATCGAGGCTGAGGAGGGCACATTACACGGCGGAAGGGCAACTGTCAAGCTATTCGGCGTAAACGAGGCAGGAAACTCGGTCATGTTGCATGTCACCGACTTCAAGCATTATCTATACGTCCCCGCTCCGGTGAACTTCCAGCCTCAGGACTGCGCAGCCTTCAAGGCCTATCTGGAGACACAGGTCGCCCAGCACCAACCTTCGATTCACTCGGTTGCTTTCGCCATGAGAGAAAACATCTACGGATTCCAGGGCAACCAGTCCAAGCCATACCTCAAGGTCACTGTGACCGATCCCAAGTTTATAAACAAAGTCCGAACAACTATCCAGAGCGGCAACGCGAACTGGAAGGGAATGTGGAGGAATGATGGCGAAGTTCAAACTTTCGACAATCTGCAATATTTGCTGCGATTTATGGTTGACTGCAAGGTAAGGATTCCCGTACAACTTGATAGTCTGACCCTAACATCTCAACAGGTTCGAGGAATGTCATGGGTCGAAGCCCCAGCAAAGACGTATAAGCTTGTCAACGACCACATCCGCCAGTCGAACTGTCAGATCGAAGCCGAAGTTAGCTATCTTGATCTCATCGCACATGAACCGGTCGGCGAATGGTCGAAAATGGCCCCTTTGCGTATTCTGTCCTTTGATATCGAATGTGCTGGCCGCAAGGGTATCTTTCCAGAGGCGAATCACGACCCCGTTATTCAGATCGCCAATATTGTCACCAAATACGGAGAGAAGAAGCCCTTTGTTCGGAATGTATTTTGTCTGCAGGAGACAAGTTCAATCGTGGCAACTCAGATTCTTGCGTACGAAAAGGAGGAGAAGATGCTCAGCGACTGGCAAAAGTTCCTTATCAGAACAGACCCCGATGTCATCACGGGCTACAACATTTCAAACTTTGATTTCCCGTACCTGTTGGACCGAGCAAAGCATCTCAAGGTATCTGGATTTGAATACTGGACTCGCATCCCCAGTATGCAGTCCAGAGCTAAGGAGACCAACTTCTCCAGCAAGCAGATGGGCAACCGAGATACCAAAGCCACCAACACCAACGGCAGGTTGCAATTGGATCTCCTTCAGCTAGTCCAGCGCGATCATCAGCTTAGAAGTTACACTCTGAACTCTGTGTGTGCCAATTTCCTGGGCGAGCAGAAGGAAGACGTGCATCATACCATGATTACCGAACTTTTCAATGGTACACCTGAGTCTCGAAGACGTCTCGCACTGTATTGCTTGAAGGATGCATACCTTCCGCAGAGACTGATGGACAAACTATCATGTTTGGAGAACTACACTGAGATGGCAAGAGTCACAGGTGTTCCTTTTAACTTCTTGCTGTCTCGAGGTCAGCAAGTCAAGTTTATCAGCCAGCTGTTCCGAAAAGCACTGGAGCAGAAACTCGTTATCCCCAACCTCAAGTCCGAAGCCTCTGATGAGCAGTACGAAGGTGCTACAGTCATTGAGCCCACGCGAGGTTACTATGATGTTCCGATTGCCACTTTGGATTTCGCATCTCTGTACCCAAGTATCATGCAAGCTCACAACCTTTGCTACACCACGTTGGTCAGCAAGAAAGCAATTGAGGCTTTCAATCTACAGAAGGATGAGGATTACATTGTCACCCCCAACGGTGATACCTTTGTGACCATTAAGCAACGCAAGGGTTTACTGGCGCAGATTCTCGAGGAATTACTTGCTGCGCGTAAACAGGCTAAGCGTGAACTGGCCGTTGAGACAGACCCCTTCAAAAAGGCTGTGTTGAACGGTCGACAGCTGGCTTTGAAGATCAGCGCAAACAGTGTTTACGGTTTGACAGGTGCAACGACAGGAAAGCTTCCTTGTCTCGAAATTGCCAGTAGTACAACAAGTTTTGGCCGGAAAATGATTGAGAAGACCAAGGAAGAAGTGGAAAATCGCTACAACATCGCCAACGGTTACTCACATGACGCCCAAGTCATCTATGGCGATACTGATTCGGTCATGATCAAGTTTGGTACCAAAGACCTCCAGGAGGCCATGAGGCTTGGAGAAGAAGCATCAAAATACGTGTCGGGAAAGTTTGTGAAGCCAATCAAGCTTGAATTCGAAAAGGTATATTTCCCATACCTACTCATCAACAAAAAGCGATATGCAGGTCTCTACTGGACCAAGCCGGAGAAGTATGACAAGATGGACACCAAGGGTATTGAGACGGTGCGACGTGACAACTGTCTTTTGGTGCAGACAGTGATTGAAAAGGTCCTACGAATGATCCTGATCGATCAAGATGTTCCAGGTGCACAAGAGTAAGTTCTCCCTCCGATCACGCTCCATCATGCATGAGGTAGTCAATCCTTATCTGGTGGCGCAGGGCGAAAGCGGGATGCTAACGAAAGATTCACTAGGTACGTCAAAGAGACGATTGCAGATCTGCTGCAAAATAAGGTCGACATGTCGAAATTGGTCATCACAAAAGCCCTTACAAAGGACGATTATGCCGCAAAGCAAGCCCACGTCGAGCTGGCGCAACGGATGAAGAAGCGAGATGCAGGCTCGGCGCCGGGACTCGGCGACCGAGTGGCCTACGTCATGATCCGAGGTCCTGCCGGCGCCAAAAACTTCGAGAAGTCGGAGGACCCCATCTACGTGCTTGAGCACAACGTGCCAATAGATACACGCTACTACCTAGACAACCAGCTAGCCAAGCCACTTGGGCGTATTTTCGAACCGATTCTTGGGGAGACCAAGGCGCGTTCTCTACTTACAGGCGACCACACGCGTGTCATTTCGGTAGCGGCTCCTACAGTTGGAGGTCTCATGAAGTTCGCCAAGAAGACACAGACATGCATGGGTTGCAAGAAACCTTTGACAGGAAAAGAGGAGTCTGAGGGAGCGGTATGCTCCAATTGCGCGCCTCGAGTCGGAGAGCTTTACAAGAAGACGCTTGATCGCGTTTCAGACCTTGAGGTGCGCTTCGGACGACTGTGGACCCAATGTCAGCGCTGCCAGGGCAGCATGCACTGCGAGGTTATTTGCAGTAGCAAAGATTGCCCCATCTTCTATATGCGCATGAAAGCTAAGAAAGATCTCGAGGACGCCGGTCGCGAGCTTACTCGTTTTGATGCCGACCAGGCGGCCATGTGGTGAGGAAGAGTGACTGCGGATCGGGCTTTTTTTTCTTGGAGAAGTGGTTTTACAAAACGATACATGTTATCTAATGCGAGAGCTGTCGTTGGAAGAGTGGTCAGTAGTAGGTGTATTGTATGTATGGTCGCCAGGATGCGATTTGACGGCTTTACGTTGTTATTTTATGTACGTAAGGCGTTCTGGGGTTCGGAGCTGGGGCTCAACATTGTTGCTACAGATGTTACCACATTTATGTTGAACAGAATAGAGCATATGATAATGGATATCAATCTACAGTTCAAGGATATTTATTCAACAAGCGACATGGCTAATTGGTGAGAGTAGTTGACCGTTGAGTTGACAGACAAAGCAGTGATGAATTAACATGTGCCGTGGAAGCGTTTTGGATGTCCTACATGTCGGTATTTGCGTTGTCCCTTGGACAGTGAATGAATGGCATGGTTACTCGGCTCGTGTGTCTGAGGGCTTCTCCCCCTTGCTCTATGGAGTAGTTGAAGTGCCTTGGAAACACATACTCGGCGGGAGCCAATCCTGGAACTGACCGTGAATAGACCGAAGACATCAAACTAGTAGTTGACTGGTGTTGAGGTTTATAAGAGAACGATGAGTTTTCGGCATGGTAAGTGAAAATAGACGGAATGAATCGGAACGGAGTCATGTTCAATGCCAAAGAGTAAGGATCATGGTATGAGGGGTGTAGGTGGGGGTCAAAGTCATGATAGAGGTGAAGGAAGGGTCGAGGAGAATTTTCATGGACAAATAGATTCATGATAGTAGTGGTCAAAGCCCAACAAAGACCAGTCCTGGGACTTGTTCTCTGGTGGTTCGGTGGTTTGGTCCGGACATTTTACTGTAAACGGTGGCGCTCGGAGGCAATCCGAAGTATATGACTACGTTCAGTTGGAGTGGAAATGTATCTCCGGATGGACCTGTTAGATCAGATCCGTAAACGGCGGACTAAAATCATTTACCAGCTATGAACTGTACGGTGAGAAAATAACTGAGGAGGCAACCTCGGGCAAAATAGTAGCGAAGGGTGAAACGGCTGGAGACTAAGGGTGGCTAATCGGTCCGGGGACGGGGAGGTATTGATGAGAGAATATTGGTCTCCCCGGATTTTACAGTATGATCCCAGCAATTGTCTAGTCTTTATAGTATCCCCGCTATCAAAAGACAAAAGACGAGGCACGGTTCGGGAAAGGATTTCGGTAACGTATGATGGATGGCCTGGGGTTGACTGTGTCATGGTCTGATAGTGTATGTAGTAGTAGTAGTAGATCTTTTTTTTTTTTTTTTTTGTTAGGAGGAAAGATAACGAGTGTCATTGGCTGGAGTTTGAGTTGATGTCAATTCATTCTTCAAACAAGATGACGAGGCGACCAATGAGAATGACATGATAGTACCTGAACACTACATAAGTACTGTACTGTAACACTTCAGGGTCCGGGGGGTGTCCATATGTGCTTGACAATGAATTTGGACCAGGATGATATTTTACAAGCAACTAGAAAACCGCAAGTTCGCATGATCGGAGGAAAAGGCCGGGGAGGAAAAGGGAGAGGGAGAGACTAGGGTAGCATGCGCAAGATGCGCTGCATCTGCAGCGGTATTCCCGCACAGTTACGACGTCTCTGATTCGACGAAAAGCAACATTGATTTCCTTTCCTGGATGTTGAATAGTTGTTTGGATTCAGAATTGGTAATGGATTGTTTGATTTGATGCGCTTGGTCGGGCTAAAATCCCGGGAGCTTGGCTGTTGATGCAATTGACACGCGACAGACAGTTTAATGTTTAGATTTAGGTTATCATGAAGCAGGTAGATAAATTATGGCGACCAAAGACATTGTCATTGACCAACTTGAAATATCTACCTACAGCAAGAGACTTGTAGTGAGAACCATCCACATGGAGTTAATTGGGAATGCCCTTACTTGGGAGGGGCCACAATGAAACAGCCAGCTCAACTTGATGCAGAGCAATACCAAAAACCGAATATCGATGAATGATGCTGATGATTTCATCGAAACCAAGATAAGGTGCAGCTAAGGTATGGTCAGTAATATGAAGTAACCCCCACTACACAGGAAAAGAGCGACAGTGGCGCGCGTGGAGGTTGCCTACAGGCTGGAGCACAGAGCGAATGGAAAAGATCTGATAATGAAACGGAATAATGAGGGTTGGCTAATAAGAACCGTATCGTGATGGGTGAATGGCTCAAGATTGATCTTTACTAGACAGGGCATGGCCACGCATGGCTGTACAGTTTGTACATACATACCAAGACGGTAGACAGGACCTACATCACCGACGAGGAGAGCGAATATCGGAGGATGAGGATCCCATGGGTGCCCAAGCACTGAGAGGCTGCGGCAGATTAGCTACTAACCTATCTAGCTAGCTACCTGCAGACTGTTGATGTGCGCGACATATGAGAGATCCAATAGTTGGTGGGGAACAGACGGCGGCGTTTGTACCGATGGGAACTCTCCATGTGCGGCGGCAGACGAGGATACCCTGAGGTGTACTATTAGTGGTTATCACATGTCTGCCTGACGACGAAAACATATAACCAACAACAGAACGATTAATCGACTGTGTAAATTGGTAGGTAAACAGCAGAGTTTACAGAAATTAAAAGTTACTGTTAACTCATCCTCTTGATTGTAGAGTAGAGCCATCTAAAATACACCATCAAACCCCTTGGGGGTACGGATACTAGGTAGGTATGTAAAAATGGACAACATATCGCTGGTGTGGGTGGGTACTGGGGTTTATCGGGAACGACCAAGATTAGGTCAGTAGGGTGTGTCTTGTCACTCGATTAGATGGGATAATAGTAATACGGGTGCGTATCGAGTGAGCTTTTTTATTCTATCTCTGCACACGGCAGTCGAGGTACTTGGTTATACTGCCGTTTCACCTGCCGCGCTCATGTATTGTCTTCCGCTCCTTCCCTTTGATATGGATATCGTATGCGGAAGCGGACACGGACGGTGACGGGGACGTGGGTGCCATGACGGAAAGAGCAGTGGAGGATAATTCATGTACCCATCTCAACAACCATATAAACCTCGAGTCCCTTCTTCTTCCATTCGAATTGTTTACCTCTTCATCTCACTCTTGTGCAACTCATTAAATATATCGAATCTGTTAGAAACAGCCCTTCAACCGGACATCGATAATAAACTCCTTCGATATACACCCCAAATGCAGCTGAACACCATGTCTCACCTTCCTCAAGAGCCCGAGTTCGAGCAGGCTTACGGCGGTAAGCAACCTAACACAGTACTTCAATCAACAAAAACGGTTCTAACTTGGACTCTTAGAGCTTGCCTCTGCCCTCGAGAACAGCTCTCTCTTCAACGAGCACCCCGAGTACCGCACTGCCCTTGCTGTTGCCGCTATTCCTGAGCGTGTCATTCAGTTCCGCATCGTCTGGGAAGACGACAAGGGTAACCTTCAGGTTAACCGTGGTTACCGTGTCCAGTTCAACTCTGCTCTCGGTCCCTACAAGGGCGGTCTCCGATTCCACCCCAGCGTCAACCTGTCGATCCTCAAGTTCCTTGGTTTCGAGCAGATCTTCAAGAATGCCCTGACTGGCCGTAAGTAAACTCATCGCGGCGCTTATTTGGGTCCCTAGCCGTTCCTGCATATTGCGGGGCAACGGGAGTGGCTCAGGCATATCGAGAAACAGATTTACTAACAAAGCTTCTAGTCAACATGGGTGGTGGCAAGGGTGGTGCCGACTTCGACCCCAAGGGCAAGTCCGATGCTGAGATCCGACGATTTTGCCAGGCTTTCATGACTGAGCTGTCCAAGCACATTGGTGCCGAGACTGATGTTCCCGCTGGTGATATTGGTGTTGGTGGCCGTGAGATTGGCTACCTCTTCGGTTCTTATCGCAAGCTTCGCAACCGCTGGGAGGGTGTCCTTACCGGTAAGGGTCTCTCATGGGGTGGCAGCTTGATTCGACCCGAGGCCACTGGTTACGGTCTTGTGTACTACGTCGACTACATGCTCAAGCATGCCAACCGTGGCAGCTTCGAGGGCAAGCGGGTTGCTCTTTCTGGCTCTGGCAACGTTGCCCAGTACGCCGCTCTCAAGATCATCGAGCTTGGTGGTTCCGTCGTCTCCCTGTCTGACTCCAAGGGAGCTCTCGTCGCCAAGGAGGGATCTTCTTTCACCCCTGAGCAGATCCACAACATCGCTGCTCTCAAGATCAAACACCAGTCCCTGACTGCTTTCGAGCACCAGGACAAGTTCACCTGGATTGAGGGTGCCCGTCCTTGGGTCCACGTTGGTAAGGTTGATATTGCTCTCCCCAGCGCTACCCAGAACGAGGTCAACAAGGAGGAAGCCCAGGCCCTCCTGGAGGCTGGTGCTTTCATTGTCGCTGAGGGTTCCAACATGGGCTGCACTGCTGATGCCATTGATGTCTTTGAGGCTCACCGCAAGGAGAAGGGTGCTCAGGCCATTTGGTACGCTCCCGGAAAGGCCTCTAACTGTGGCGGTGTCGCCGTTTCTGGTCTTGAGATGGCCCAGAACAGTCAGCGTATCCAGTGGTCCGAGAAGGAGGTCGATGACCGCCTCAAGGCCATCATGAAGGACGCCTTCGTCGCTGGCCTTGAGACCGCCCAGAAGTACGTTGAAGCCAAGGAGGGCGAGCTTCCTAGCTTGGTCGCCGGTAGCAACATTGCTGGTTTCATCAAGGTTGCCGAAGCCATGCACAACCAGGGTGACTGGTTCTAAGATGGACGAACCGGGAAAGCATGGGACGAGAGACCCAAGACTAACAGGAAGACCGTTATACCCGAGCTGAGCTCACATTGAGGTTATTTGGTCCTGACAACTCTCACAAAGTCTCTGCTTATTTCTGCATGGAAAGGCGTTCTTTTTGGCACTATCTGGGCATGCATTCTGTAGGGCGTTGGCGGGGTTCAAGAGTGGAACATTGGCTTTATTTTTCTTCTAGACAAACTGGATTTGATTTTGCGACTTGGTTACTTTTCTATAGCCCGGTAGTACTAAAAATGAAAGACCATACATACTTTATCTCAAACACATGGTACTGCCACGAGACTGCGATTGTCTATATCTTTGTCCACATCTCGTTGATATGAGACACTAGGTAGATAAATCATACCCTCATCATGTCCATTTAAAGCTGCATCTTTCTTTTGTATCGATCATTGTGATACGATTTCCAAGTAGCATCGTCCTGGTATCTTTTACGCCTAACAACCTTATCCGCTATGACTGTCTATAGCAACGATAATGGCACTATTAGTAGATTCTCATAATAGGCTCCCAATGTCTATACGGAAGTTGATCTCACAGTGAAACGACCCGAATGAGTGACCACTCAGTCAGTGACAAGTCAGTCTCGTGTAGTGACTATAGAGATGGGTACGACCATGCGTCGATGGCACCACGCCCGGGCCAATCCTAGTGGAAACTTGGACATGGATACAGTAAACCCATGGAGAACATGGAATGAACTATAGCGTACGTACTCGCCAAGAAAGCATGTTACGGCCTTAGACCAGGACTGTCATGTCCTAGAGAGCCGGATCCAATACTCACTCCCCACGCCCGATTCCACTCACTCAAAATAGAAGTATTATTACGCCTACGCCTGACCAGGACAACTAGACGGTGCTCGTACTACCTACCCTTATACAACGCCCTGCCTTGCTGTAGTACGTACTGTCTGTCCTGTACTGCAATGGTGTAAGCTGAGTCGAGTTGATAGCTACCATGGACCCCACTCTGCCGCGCCGTGGGTCAATTGTCAGGGGTCACGGGCCGAGTGCTCAGGATAACTGGGGCCGGAGGTGGAACCTCGGTTTATGATGGTATCGCGGGGTAGTAGCTTGACATTCTTATAAGTTGATACAAATTTAACATAGAACATTCTTATTTCCATCATAGTTGGTTGAATACGATATTAGTATTGAGTTCTTTTGAAAACTACAGTTTTATTGCCCAATATGCCATGTCCTCCTCCTTTAACCGGCATCAAGGTGTTGGAGTTTGCTGGTCTTGCTCCTGGTGAGTTCCCTAATGTCATTAGACAGGCTCGTCTAACATATTCTCAGGCCCATACGCTGGCATGCTCCTCGCAGAGGCTGGCGCCTCGGTCATTCGTATTGACCGCGCATCGCCCGGCTCATCGCGCCCAACGGAGGATGTGCTGGCTAGACACAAGGCCTCCATCTCCGTGGACCTCAAATCAGAGCGCGGCATAGCTCTAGTAAAGCGACTAGCCGCACATGCAGATGTTCTCATTGATCCATTTCGTCCTCGCGTTCTCGAGAAGCTTGGTCTGGGTCCAAACGTATTGTGCAACCTTAACAAGAGACTCATCTACGGTAGAATGACTGGCTTCCGTCGCGATGGAAAGTATGCACTCATGGCAGGCCATGACATCAATTATCTTGCTATTTCGGGAACACTAGGAATGCTTGGGAGGGAGGGCGAGAAGCCGCATCCACCGATGAACATTCTTGCGGACTTTGCTGGCGGAGGAGCTATACTGTTTCAAGGGATCTTGATGGCTGTCATATCGAGACAGTCGTCTGGACTTGGACAAGTTGTCGAGGCGAACATGGTAGACGGCAGCTCACATCTGACAACCTTTCCTCGGATGGGACTCAAGACGCCAATAGGGAACAGAGGTCGAGGAAAGAATCTCCTTGACGGAGCTGCCCCCTTTTACGACACATACGAAACCTCAGACGGAAAGTACATGGCTGTCGGTGCTCTTGAGCCACAGTTCTTTGCAGCGCTACTCAAAGGACTTGAACTTGTGAACCAAGGGTGGGAAGAAGACCAGCACGATAGAACACGCTGGCCCGAACTGCGCAAGTTAATGACCGACACTTTCCGTAGTAAACCCCGTGCTGAATGGGAGGCCATATTTGACGGCACAGATGCGTGCTGCACTCCTGTACTGGAGTATAGTGAGCTCGAGACGGACCCTGACCGAGAGGGTGATCAACGACCGGCGGTGACGTTACGGGAGACGCCGTGCTTAGCTGTGAAGGAGGGCGTCGGGCATGTTGATCCGATTCGGTTTGGACAAGGACCTGGTGTACCCGGAGATGGGTACAAAGCAAATTTGTTGAAGCCAGGAGCTGGGGGAGAAGAAGTGCTGAGACAGTGGGTGGGGTGGCAGAATGGAAGGGAGTACACGTTGCATCTAGGGGGTCTGGTGCTGAAAGAGTCTTCCAAGCTATGATTTGACTTAATGTCGATCAGCATGGCTTGTAAAATGGAGTCTTGATAAATGATTGATTGCAAAACTTTTGAAAACACATACACATCTAGCCATCTGGTCATGAGATATACGAAGCGTGAAGCATAATGGGTGACTGATGATATATTCTACCTACAAGCCCGTATTCGCGGAATCTTTCGAGTACCGCGAATGACGCTCGTATGAAAACACAACATCGAGGATGAAGCCAGGAAAGGCCCAGCTACCCGGTCAACACGAGTCCTGCAGATACTCCCGCTTTCTGAACATCCCAAAAGACGCCGCGCCTCCATACCTTCTTTGTTATGTGCATGCACATGATCATGCATGTCGAATGCAAGTCATTAAGCAGTCTACTCTAGGCCTCCTTCTGAAAAGTAGTGGTATCGAAGAAAATAGTGATGCGCGGGATGTGATGACATGGGATAGCTGCTATGCGGTGATCCCATTGAGCGGTTGGCTCGCGGAGAAACAAGAGGCTGCAGATGGACCCGGCCTGACTCTGATGCCGCATTGGGACGTGATGATAAGAAGCCTCGCTCATGAACGATATCACTGGACTTGGCTGACAATCTCACTAGCCTTGGAAAGAGACTCAACCATCTGCTGGCACTCCTTTCTTCTTCGGATGGTGAAATCACTTTCCTTGAGAAGGTCGTCTAATGTGTCGGTTCGGTACATGTTCTCCAGCAGCTCTCGTTGCATCTCATCCTTGGTAAATCTGCAGCGTGGTTAGACAAAACAACGAAGGTAGCAGTCGCAAGCTACTTACTGCACAAGATTCAGCATGACGGCCTTGGGAACCATGTCAATCATGGTACGCTTGACAATGTTGTAGTAGGAAGAAATGAGCAGCTCTGTAAAGCAGTCAGTAAAAAGACAATTAGACCATGTAGTTTCAAGTTGACGTACTGATAACCTCGACTTCGATGTTCTCGCGCTCTGACAGAGTACCAGAAGCCTTGAGAGTAGGGGGAGGGGCCTCCATGGCGGCAGCCTTCTTCTTGTTCTTGGCTGCGAAGAAACTGCCAAAGAAACCAGAATTGCCAGCATTTTCGCCGTCTGGAACAGTTGGGCTGGCGGCTCGGGGAGTCCCGGCAAGAGGCTTGCCTGTCTTGGGATCAACCTGGACAGGCTTGGGGTTGTATCGCTCATTTACCATCGCCATCGCCTAGAACAGGGGTTAGCTATCTCTCCAGGAATTAAGTTGATTATCGGGTTGACTGACTCGGTGACCGTTCAAGAAATCAGGATGGCCAGTATTGACGTAGCACGACTCCATAGATACCAAGTCCCTAACCAGCTTGTTGGTAGGCTCCATAGCCTTCTTAAAAAATGCAATGACGACACCGTGCATCTTCTCTTTCAACGAGGGATATCGGCGGTAGAGCTGCTTGCCGAGAAGCTGCGAGAGAATTCGCACCAACTCGTCATAAACAAGGGACACACACTTCAAGCTGGGGTCTTCCAAGCGCTTGATCTGCTGCTTCACAATCAGCTCAAAGGCGGTGGTACCCACAAAGAGAGCTGGAGAGGAACCAGAAGAGTTGTAGAGAATTGTGCGGATGTCAACGTCCTTCACGACGTCAAATGGATCAATGGCCTTAACACCATTGGAGTATAGCTCGTGGAAAACGAAGCTGATACGGGCACCGCCTGAAAGCTCAGTGCTCGACAGCTCTGTGTTGTTACCATCCAAAACTGTTCGCCACTCATTGGTAAACTCTGTGATGATGTTGAGAACAATGTTCGCACTGTTGCCAAGCATGGAAGGGCCAAGGCTTTCTAGCTCAGCCGAGTACTTTTGAAGAGAGCTGCTAATGCGGGCCTTGATGTCTGGCAAGGTCTGTTTGATGTGCATCATGAGAATGAGGTTCAGCTTGCGGGCAAGATAAGGCGTTCCGCAGTACGAACTCTTGTTGCGGTATGCCTTGTGGTTCTCGAAAAAGTTCTTCTCGGCCTCCAGCGCCTGGTTAATGGCCTTTCGGTTGTCGATATCTCGCTGGCCTCGGTTGACCACAGGGACGTAGCCCAGTCGAAGAGGGATGACACGGTTGGACAAAATATCGATAACGTCGGTTCCCTCGTCCATCAGATCGACCTTGGTCAGAACACCGATAGTTCTTTGTCCCTCAGGGTCAACCTCGCGTGCCAGTTTGAGACCATCGGAGTTGGCCAAATCTTGGTTGGCGGCGGTGACTGCAAGAATGATGGCGTTTGACTTGCCGATGTGCTTGAGAACCATCTCTCGAATTTGTCGCTCGATATCGCGGGGCTGGTCGCCAACAGGGACCTTCGTGAGACCAGGCAAATCGACAAGAGTCAAGGTGAGGACATTGGGGGAATAGATGCGAAGATTGATGGGAGCTGGAGAGATGCCTGCATTTTTTCCAACCTTGGCTTCTGTTTCCCGTGAGATTTCGTCTCGAATCTTGGAGAAGTCATAGAACTTTTGTCCAGGGGCATGGAGGAACTCTCCCCACTCATCGGCATTGGCCTGCTTATCATTGGAGGTGTCGACCTCCTCGGCGCTGGCGCCATTGCTCTCGGCGGGACGGTTGATGAGCTGGAGAACGAGAGGACGTCGAGTGACAATACCGGAGCCTCGGGGCAAGCTGAGAAGGACGGTCAGTCAGATATCCATAAAGACGCAACGCAGAATAGGCGGTATGAGGCAAACTCACAAGTCTCTGCCAACGATATTCTCCAAAACCGAACTCTTTCCACTCGACTGACTTCCTACAACGGCAATCTGAGGCAAGTCAATAGGATTGTTGACACCAACAGTAGCGAAAACATCCTGAAGCTTGTTCACGAGTCTACCAGCGGAGGTTAGAATTAGGACATAGCAGGAGTTACAGCAGGAACTAACGTGATCAGGGCAGGATCCGAGATGCCACCCTGTGAAACAAGGGAGCCGCTCATCTTCAGATATTATTTCCCAGCTCGTATGTACGGTCGAAGTGTGTATATGACCGTTTCGTGTCGAGAACGAACAGTACGGAGGGGGGTAGATAGCTGAGTTTCGAGAAGCGGTCGGCGTGGAGGATTATAGGAGAACGTTACGCTGTCTTGACGATAAGTCTTGAAACAACCCTGGTGTATATTGATGGGTGACGCTTATGTAGAGCGCGAGAATAGAAAAACGTTCAGGAGAGGCAGGTGGTAGTATATGGGAAATACGTGGTGTTGCTAGAATAAAGGAGGGACTCGCAAGACGACACCGAGTTCACGAGCCTAACGGCACTAAAGATTGCGCGCCGCATTACGTCCTTATGTTGTGCCACAAAGTGGCGCAGCAAGCTCCAGTTGCTCACCCCACCTGTAGTGTCCTTAGACACCTGTGAATGTGGTGACAGGTAGGTAATGAAAGTGGGCCACGTGATTGTCGGAACCTTTACTGTGGCTGAACCTGCTGTTGATAATTTGGCTGCCTGAAGGAAACGCCAGCTCATGATTTGATTGTAAAGAGTATATGGGTGCCTGACAATGGCTTGTACTAATGAAGCCAAGATGACGAAACTGTCAAGACGTGGTCGCTCAGGCAGCTAGGTACCTACCTAGCTAACTGTCGTTGCTGGAGGCCTCGATACCCAACTTTCAACATGTCACTTGAACCGCATAGCATGCTGCTGAATGGTTGACATCAAAGTAACTAAAATATGGGCGAGTATTGAAAGGACCATTAAACAGACCATCAAGGAGAAATCTGACAGTTCGGATTTCCTATAAGGTGCGAGAGAAACCCTATTGCAAAATCGTGTTGATGGATGGATTCCACTCACTTACACAGCAAGCCCCATATTACGTAGTGAACCCTTATATTCTCGTCCAAGAGTGGGACACCGATCAGATAGGTGGCCGGCCAGGCCTGTCAGTGATTCAGAATCATGCGAGTCGGTCTAGAAATAGTGCCGGTAAGAGGGATCGTGCGCGTGAGATAATCATCTTCCTACCTTTGCAGAGAGTAGTGGGTCATTCGTAGTCACAAGGGATATTGATAAGAAGCTAACATCCATCATGCAAGACAAGAATGGCGGTCGAGGTTAGTAGATCAGTTCCGAAGAACCCTCATACTCCCCGGACAAATAACAGTACTGACCTTATGGGGAATGTCAGTCTGGGTTTTGAGATGTGACATGGTATCAATTTATACAATTTAGATAGTTCTTCCAGCAGATTATAGTTCCTGCTGTTGATGCTGAGAGGAGAAATCTGAACGTTATTAGTTGTACACTAATGGTGTGGTGGTGGCACCTCATCTTGAGCCAATCCTCTCTATCTGTCTGTCTAACTGATGGAGAAGAGCTTGCAACTATGTATATACGGAGACGGAGCTTTAAGCACGTATGTGAATTAATGCACTATTTTGAAAAGATCCAGCGAAAGGGAAATAATGACGGGAGGTTAGGTTCCTTCTACCCAGAAGATAGACACTAATAGATGGAGTTGTTTAATACAGAATAGGTAGTTGTTGCGAAGTGGTAGGTTCTACTTCTCTTTTATACCTCGACAATACATGAATCAACATTAAATTAAGTTAGTAGCAGATATTAATCAGTGTAGAAGTAAGTGCTACTTTCCCAACCTGGAACATTTCTTTTCGCACTCCCTGAAAGCTTAAACTACTATATTTTCCCACGTAGTAGGTTAGTAGTTGTATTAGGATATTTTTATAGCAAAATCATGTATCTTGCTCATGGAGCCTATTATCTATTTATACGTTCATTCCGGATTCCAAAAACTGTGCTGGTTATTCAGCCACTAAAGCTATCTACTAAGGTAGGTAGTAGGTAGTTGTTAAACCGTAGGTCACTGCACCAACAGATATAGCGCGCTATTCACTATTTTACAGGGGCTCTTCTATGGAGGTCTATAGGTATCTCCGATTCAACAGTAATTGAAGATCCAGAGGGAAGGCTACCCGTGTTGTAACCTACCTACCGTCCATCCATGTCTACTAAGTACACGTACTCGCTAAAGTGCGCCACTAGTCTAGATCCTGGGGCTTCTCATGGGTAACCTCACCGTGGAGCCCCAATGGACTGAAGCCGGGTAGGTAGTACCTCCCTCTCTCTGGTGGATGAAACGGACCGGGATGGTTGGCAGGACGGGAGGTACATTAGTACCTACCTACTAGGTTAGTAGGTTGCACCTACTTGCCTTGACTGCACAGACAACACAGACGACTCTACCTTAAACACAACAACAACGTCTTACCTCAACTCGGTTACTCCATTCAACGCCAGATGTAGAGTTTGATATCAACATACGTTAGCCCCGTCAATACTTGTCGTCATTAGAGACGCTGCAAGACAAAACAAGTGCCTTCTGGCGCTTTACTCTCATCTTAGAACCGCATCCCCGTCACATGCCATATCCTCACCCTCCTCCTCCGACTTCTTCTAACGTTAGCACGATCAACTCGAATCATTCCTCCGCCGCCCCCTTGACTCAAAGCTCGACCCCCTCCTCCACCCATCAACAGAACCGGAATCGAGCTCGGACAGGCATCGCGAATATAGATCCTTCAGTTGCCAACCCTGCACGGCTTCCGGGTCAGACGCCGGCTCAAACACTCGGACGACGTCAACGCTCTCCGGCTTCTGACGGCCCCTCCGATCCCCAACTCGACAATTCTCAAGCGTCAGACAACGATAATACTGAGCCGCCAACGAAACGACGGAGAGAAAACGATAAGATGGGTGGGAGCGACATCCTCGATCCCCATAATGGTGCTCCTCTAGGCTTTTCTAATGGCTCGGCTGAGCCGTCTATGGGAGTTACTAATGGTCACAAATCTGCCATGAACGGTTCGACGAACCGTGATAATAATAGCCAAGTCGCTCAAGGCTATGGGATGCCCTCCGAATACTTTGGACACAACCGCGAAGAGGTTACTCGACTATTGATACAAGCACTGTCAGATATGGGTTACCGAACTGCCGCTGATAATGTGAGCCGCGAGAGTGGCTACGAACTGGAGAGCCCGACTGTAGCTGGTTTTAGGTCGGCAGTGCTCAGTGGCTCCTGGTCCAAGGCTGAAGAGCTGCTCGCTGGGGCGTCGTTCGAGACTGAGGGTCAAGGGAACGGACTTGTTCTGGCACCGAGTGCAGATCGTAATGCCATCCGGTTCTGGCTAAGACAACAAAAGTTTCTGGAGCTTCTGGAACAGAAAGATACGAGCCGGGCTCTTGTCGTACTCCGGAGTGAGCTGACACCGCTTTCCCATGATACTAGAAAACTGCATTTCTTATCAAGTCTTTTAATGTGTCGTTCCGTTGACGACCTTATGGCGAAAGCCGACTGGGATGGCGCCAATGGCCAATCCCGGAAGTTGCTGCTCTCGGAATTATCAAGTGAGTAAATTTGTAATATCCCTACAGAACGTTGTGTTGACGTATGAAGAATGCATATCGCCTTCAGTAATGCTCCCAGAGAACCGCTTGGCAGTCCTTCTTGAGCAGGTCAAGCAGAGCCAGATCGATACTTGTTTGTATCACACTCAGGCATTATCGCCATCGCTCTACTCAGACCACTTTTGTGACAGGCGATGGTTTCCCACAGAGGTGGCGCTGGACCTTACTGACATGAACGACGAGATCTGGCAGGTACAATTCTCACACGATGGTTCGAAGCTGGCTGCCTGTGGTAAGGGTCGGCAGGTTATAATATGGGACACACATACTTTCTCTGTTGCGAAGGTTCTTGATGACCATATGGAAGGCGTTGGTAATATATCATTCAGCCCCGATGATTCGATGATTTTATGCTGCGCAAGAGACGGATATGCAAGGCTTTGGTCTACCAGCGTAAGCAACCCATGTGCTGTTACAGCTGGGTGCAATGCTAACAGCAAGATTCAGGATGGGCATCTGATCAGGCAGTTCAACAGATTCGCAGAGCCTGTCAGTGGCTGTGTTTGGGCTCACGACAACCGATCCTTTGTTCTCGGTACACTAGATCCTACTTCCAGCCTACGCACCATAAACCTACACACTAATGAGGAACACGATTGGGGCAAGAAGCATCGCGTCGAAGATCTATGCGGATCGCCTAATGGCCGATGGCTCGTGGCTCTTGACAACGAACGAAGAATCCACGTCTACAACGCCATCACACGGGAGCTTGAGTTTGATATGGAGCTTAACAAACGGCCTACATCCGTCAGCATCAGCCAAGACTCACGTCATTTGCTCATTAACAAATCCGACGGCGAGGCCCAGCTTATTGACCTAGTGACACGTAATTCGGTGCAGAAATTCTTTGGTCACACAGGCGGTGATTACATGATACGCAGCTCTTTTGGCGGAGCCAACGAGAGTTTTGTCGTGAGCGGTAGCGAGGATGGGAATATTCTAATATGGCACAAGAACACCGGCGCGGCAATAGAGCGGCTGCTTGGGCACCACCCTCGTTGTAATGCCGTTGCATGGAATCCCACCGATCCATACGTCATAGCATCTTGTGGAGACGATGGCCGACTGAAGATGTGAGTAGTCTTCGCAACAGTTAAAACAAACAGATGACTAACAGTCGCAAAGCTGGACCAACAAATCACATAGCGTCGAAATTCGAGCCCGATACCTTCAGAACCGTGCCAACGATGCTAACACCTGGGATAGAGACGAAAGATAGAGTTGACAGTCATGATATTGATGGAGTTTCTGTGTTGGGGAGTGCCGGAGAAAGGAGCGTAAAGCACAAGAGCATCATGAGTTGCAGAGGATAACTAGACAAGCTAAGAGCTATAACATAAATACAGAATTCCTCTCCTAAATCTCGGACAAGGGCATTACTGCTTTGTATAAAATGACCATCACACTGGGTGATATGGGAACCTTTGAAGTGTTGGCTCTTGAACGATACCAACTATGTACTTACAACAGCCTCGAAGATAACGATCAGTCACTATTGCGAGTCTTGACACGCTTCCGAATATAACTTGACGAAGCGAGACCGTTTGTTGACTTTGACATGTGGAGGCGAAACCTCTTCATGATATGGAAGTGGAGTTGCTGTGGAGAGACGGACGGGACGAGGGAGCAATTTAGTGGAAACTTTGAAGAGTTAACCAAGAACAGGCACATATCCGTAAGGACTGCGCATAGTGCGACCTATTGCTAATACATACTCATAAGAGCTAAGCAAGCTGTACTGGCTCGTGAATCAGGGCCGCACCCCAGTTGAGGTAGTAAGAGAGTACGGTACCTGCATAACCCCCCTAGTACACAATCTGCGTGAAATGCTGGGACCAGGGCATACGGGTGATGGTCATATCAAACACGGGAAGGTACACCATTTGTGCATTACACGTAAAGACCACAGCCTCGATTTATGGTGGAGTTGACATGATTCGACGTCGTGTCCCATGTGCAGGTAGGCGAACACTCAACGGTCAGCCACAAGGATTTTTATGGGCGACGGGCGGTCAGGAACATATTTGCAGGGGATCTGGATAGGAAACCCGACAACTTTACATTTACCGAGACGATATTGATTCGCGATTATGTCTTAGTCGGGGCAAGAAGATCGGCAACATGACTGAGTTTTCTGGACGTCTTCCTCCGATAGTGGAGAGGGCTAATTGGATCGATGATATGCATGTGCTCAATTGTCAAAATCCCACGATTTGACATTGCTGTTTTCAACTTTGGAGTGTGACAACATAAGCCGCATGTGTCGCGCTGAATGTTGAGACCAGAGCATAAACAAGAGCCGGTGCATTTGAGGAACTGACCCGAGCCTCTCTATATAGATACTTGCTCTCCGTAGGAATTTGTGAATAACCGGCCCCAGGCCAGTTCGTGATGGTGTTATCACCAACCAGCAAGCATAGAGAGGAAGGCATGATACATAGCAAGTATCCTCTGAGAGGCTGGCAAGAAATTGCTGATTCTGGTAGAAGGAAGAGAGTAAGTGTCCTTTGACTATAGAGTACGGAGTAGACAGCCCGATATCCATTAATATCCATATTATGGTCAACGAATTAGACATGCAGGACCTGGTAGTTGTACCTGAAGTGCCACGTATTCGGAAAGCTTTATTGAGAAACCTTGTGATAGACTTGGGAGATTTGTTGGCCGTACCGCTCGAAGCAAGAAGCCAGCTTTGTTACCCAAAATGCCGAATAGTTTCGGACACATAAAGTAATCAAATCGTGGCATTTCCTCACAATTGGCGGTAGTACTCGTCTATCCCGCCCTGCCATCTTAAAAATGCGTAAGGTGCGGTATCGCAATGTGGGGGATGACTGCTGTCAAGGCTCCATTCGTCCCCTAGGATTGCTAGGGTTGTTGATACCCTTGTCGATACTTGGATGATCGGTACATTATCGAGACGAGAACCCCTGAAGCTAGAGCACAACACCATGTCAGGAGGACGTGCACAGCGAGGCGGATGCTAAGCACCGCCGAGGTGCAAACAAAGGACCGAAGTAGCTTACTATCAGACGCAAAGAATCTGGTTTTCTGATGGCTTTGGAAGAGAAGAGAGAAACTGCTCAGAAAAAGAAAGACCTTGCGAAATTCCATCATGGCTGTCTAGTAAAGGATTATCACCAGTCTGCTCCAACAAGAGATGACATAGTCCCAACAACGCGAGGACGGGAACCGCTCGGTAGTTGAGGGTCGCAAGCAATCTTGATGGAGATGACAACTGTTTTGGGAAGAGGGTGCTGACATGGTGATGTCAAATGTCATGTTGAGACCCTGAACCATCCTGGGACTTCCATTGTAATGTTATTTCCTCTGCCCCTTGTGCGAAAGCCAAGGACAACAGAACAGGGACCGGCCACCGACAGTTTCTGTATCCGGCTGTGCATCCATCGTGATATAAGCTTGTATGAGGGACTATAGAAGTAAATGAGAGGGTTTACCAATTCAGATCAGGCCTGCGGTTTTACCTTGTTCTTGCATATCATGCCGGCACTCGGACGTATGTGGACACTGAATAAATGATACAAACCAGTATGTCACAACTGGTTTGGCGCTGTAGGCGACACTGTGGCTCTCTTAGACTGACGGTAGTCACAATATTCAGGAGTTGAATTTTTGGCTCTGAGATCTCAGAGCCAGCACGGGATGGGCCGGCGCCGCGTCTTAGTCGGTCAATTCTCTCTCTCTTTGTACTGTGTACAAAGGCTCTGGATACCTAGGTAGGTAGGTTAGTAGGTACGGTCAGTAATGACAGTTCACATCTCCGATGACAGACCAAGCCTGCAAGCGCGATGTTACAGAGGCAGCGCCTTAGCTTCCATTCAGTGCTGACCACCATAAATCTTTGAAGTCCGCTGTGGCGTATGATTTAATGAGTGTCTGTTATATCGCGGAAAACATCAACCGCATAGGAGAGATTGTTTGAGTCAGTCATCACTGGAGTTATTGTTTCTTTTTCATCCTCTCATTTACAAGAAACTTAATTAGCTACAAATCATCACGGCAATGTAGGCCCTTACTCTTTCGACCCATCCCAGCACACATCTATCCATATGTACTCCATAGTACTACACGACCAGATGACATAGACTGCGGACAGTACCGTACCGTACTCTGGGAAACGTCCAAGCATGGATCAACACGCACGGACACGGGCAAGGGCATGGGCATGGGCATGGGCATGCTCCGTACTGGCGTTGGCGTTTTGATTTCTAGCGGGAGAGCCCCTAAGGCAACTAATCATGTCTCAGCACAGGCCGCACGCACATACTACCAAATGTACAGGGTCAAGCAAGTTGTTGGGTCAGATCCCGCTGGATCGAATTATTAACCAGCATCAGTACAGTATAGACAGTGTTTCCCCTGAAATATTGTGGTAATACACACCGGAAGATATGACCTCTTAGTAAAGTATCCGTAACTTGTACCAAAGCTGGACGATCACCCGAGCAATCATAAACTGAGATGCAAATAAAACTGAAACTATAAGAGTAAAGACGGCGTGGGAAGGAAGTATGTTTCGTGGCAAAAGCAGTCAAGTGGATTCAGGTTGTTAGGTCTACACTTGTATATATGAGAGCGATCAAACTAATGCAGCTTCTGCAGATGCAATCTGGCAATCTGCTACAAAGGCACGACCCTGAGTCGTGTTCTACAGAGGCGTGCTCCACTTGTAAGAGAGATGGATATAACGGATAGTTCCGAACTGTATTGCGTTGAGTCTTTTGTTATTTCTGTCGGATTTAGTGTATATATGCCCGCTTGACTACTCAGCCTAGGTATACGGTATCCTGGGATAAGGTTACAAGAACAGATGATCGATCACTCTGCTAAAATACATCTGTAACGATCGACCCTTTGTTAATAGCAGGTCTGGTCTCAGTGCAATGATGATTGATTGTTATGCACGAAATGATGGCATTACCCGAGTCAGTATCGCCCATAACTGGTTCACTTAGTGACTAGAGGTAGTCTGATTAACTTCTCAAGAATTGTCCGTAAATGGAAAATATATAGGTGAACAACCAACCAACCAACCAACCAGCCAATCATTATACTACTCATTGATAATATGGGTTGTGTAACTGCAGCGGCTTGCAAGATCTGATGTATGTAAGTCATAACATCGCATGCCACTGTAATGTTGATTTGTACCTATTAAGTTTGAGAGAATTTGTATAACATGGGTGCTTGCGCTCAGTCCTCCCACCTAAAACCAATTTTGGCTGTCCCTGAGCTAAGCCAAAAGTTTATAGCCATACATGCTGCAAGGCCAGTCAGTATCCATAACTGCCTTCTTGGACAGTTGCAGTTGCAGCATCCATTTCATGACACCTTACTACGACGGCATAACTAATAGGGGAACGATGTTGATGATGTTGAGGCTGTCCCTTCCTTCCCTTCCATTTCTGTTCGAGACGTTAATCTCGCCTGGTTCCCTGTCCAAGTTTCCTTTGTACCTGCCTTAGTACCAGTCCACCCGCATCACCCCTCGCACTTCCCCCCCCAGCCTTCCATCATGGTGGGGTCTCACTCTAGTGAACCTCGTGCTAACCATGGATGTCTCATCCAATATGGATAAGCTCAGACTATCTCAACATGGTCCCCTCCTCCCGCATCCGTCCCATCCATCTCCATCAACCAAAAAAAGCAGGGGTCGGTCAAGGTCGGTTAAACAAATCCAATCCAATGGAAGAAGGGAAGAAGGAAGCAAATAAACACCAGTGCCGTATGTGCATTCAGTTGATTAATCAGTCAGTCGGCCAGTATGTGCGTAGGCACGCTACCTACCGACTACTAAGTTAACCTACGTCCCTGCCGTAAAAAAAACCACACATCAGACCAGCCAAAGCCGAACTTTAAGCAATTATCGCTTAAGTTCTTGTCTCAGTTGCTCTCTTCTTCTCGCACTGGACGACCTAGACTACGTGCTGCTGACCTCGTGAAACGGTTATAGTACGGACAGTACCTGCATCTGCATCTGTACAGAGTACCTGTCTCCTGCCCTCCGGACACTTGCTGAAAGCTCATTGCCGAAACCCTCCATTCTCCGGCCGAGTCCCCTTTAGCTTGCATCCACTTGCCACCAACACCATTGGATCTTTCGATTCTTCTATTTTTCTTCTCTGCATTCCACGTCAACGGTTTCTTCAGCTTCGTATTTGTTTTGCCCTCGCCTCGCTGTCGATTGACCGTAATCTGGTTGTTTTGCTCATTGGAGTCTATTTGACCATTGTCTTTTCCCTCATATCTCGTCGGGTCGTCTCGTCTCCTCATACGCCCTCCCATGATACCCTTCCCATGATGCGACTTTGAAATCGCTCGCTCTGTTGCTTTTTTCCCTCTTCCTTTTTGGCGCTTTTTGATTCCCCTCAGCCCAACCTGTTTCTTAATTTATTCTTCATTGCACTCAACTCAGCATGGATAATTTGGAAGGAATGCTCATGGTCCCCCCCGAAAGGGGCCAGATTCTTGGTAGAGCTGTCTGGAAGGTTGGTACTCTTATCACCCGTCGGTGTTCTATCCATCTCCGCACTTTTACTGATTTAGGCACGAAATAGCTGCGATATGTTGTTGTGGGACGACGTAGCACCAGACTTGGCCTTAGTCAATCACAGTCAATATCGAACGGTCGCAACAACAGTCTTGGTGGTGGCAGATCTTTCCCTAAACTGCCTACAGAAGAATCCTGCATTGTTATTTACAAACACAAGGTATATATATATATATATATAACTCTAAACACAATTATACCTGCTGCTCCATTCCGACGCTTTTGTTTTAGTCTTGGTAACTGACCTTATTCTAATTCTAGGAGGACGCTGAACCAATTCAGCAGTGGCCGATAAACTCTATCACAGACTGCCAAGTGCAACAGATCAATCATCGAAAACAAGGGCCTGTTCTTCCAACACTCGTCATCTCTATCGCCGATAAAGAAAAAAAGCGCCGTTCAAGTCGAGCTGCCGGTCTTATATCTTCGAGCAAAGAGGCCAACGCAACAACCCTCTGGTTTCGTACACCCCCAGACGATCACCATCTAAGTTTACACGAGTGGGCACGCAACATTCTTTCCAGGAAGTCGCCCATGAGCCCAGAAAGCCCCATGTCACCCCAATTCTCAAATCCGTTTGCATCCATGTCTCGCGATACTTCCGAATACTTCTCTCGACCTTCCAGTGGGAACCGATCCGGCCGTTCTGATCTACGAAGCCTCCAGCACAAAAGCTCTACTACTACTCAATCGACAGCAACAACCACGACTACAACCAGAGAACGGCCTCTTACTATTAGCTCCGAATCGCCCAGTCTAAGGTCGAAGCGCAGCGACGTCTCTTCCCCCTCGAGCAACAACTTCCCTATACAACAAATGAACTTTCCTATCCCGGGACAGCATTATACTACAGTCCTCCCAACTGATCTTCCATCTCCTATCAACACCACTGGAGACTATCAAGGCGAGTTTATTGAAGGTTGGACATCGGCTCAAGGTAGATCATCGACAATGAGCTCGCCAATTCGAGGCCGCAGCAGTATCAGCTCGCAACCACCGCATCCCTCTATTGCCACAGTTGAATCCAGCTCTCCACCTGGACCTCGTGAGACTATTCTTGACAGAGCTTTTCAAATGCGGTGTATTCCTGGTTCGGAGCGTGAGGTACCTGGGGAGGAGAAATTGAGCTCTCTGGCTCGTTTTGACGCATTGATGCGGGAAGCCGACGATAAGATAAAACAGAGGGAAAAAGCCGAGCGGGCTCAGCAAATGGCAATGCGAAGCGCTTTCGAAGCATCTGGAAGCTCCAGCGACGAAGACGACACTGATTCAGACGATTCGGACGAAGACGCTTATGGTGGTCTGCCCGACCGGCGAGGGCCAGCTTTGATACCCTCAACAACGCAGCGGGCACTCCAGTTCATTGCTGATCGTGGTGGCCCGGCACCTTTGTCGCCATCTGCCCGTTCTTCTGTGTCGAGGGCTCCTACACTACAACAACCGCCTCCAATTCGACCCCATACAGCACATGCTAAAACCAGACCGAGTCCTACACAGCGCACCAACAGTACACCCCATTTGGTCGCCAACATGGCCAGGTTGGAAGTGACAGCATCTGCGAAGGTGTCGGATGATTCCTCGGTCAGGTCGACCGGTGATAAACGTGCGTCGACATCGAGCACTGCTACCAAAAGGTGAGTTTCATAAGTTAATCAAAGATTATCGAGAAGCAGCTACTTACTGCTCATCCAGACGAACCCTAGTGGGAGGGGTTCCCGGTGAAGCAGCGAGGTCGACCTCCAGCACACGCCCCTTTCATGTCGGACACTGAATCTGCGATGATACGACTTTTCGAATCTAGATCAAGACCAACCCCTGGAATCAGAACGCTTAATTCGGATGGAGCAACGGCACTGGCGTCAATAGCACAGATCATATGCTTCCTTGATGGGCGGGAATGTTTCTGAATCTTTGACGAATACCGACTCCCTGACTCGATTCTACGACCCTTCGAGGACGTTGAAGAAATATTTGACTCTATTTTTGCCATGAAGCAATTGCAAGAGAGATCGGTATGTGTAGTTTTGGTTCGCATTGTATGCTTTGTACGATTTTGATACCGAATAATGGCATCGTTATGACGATTCTTATGATGGAGATGAAGGGACCGTTGGTCTCATGGCCCTAGGCGTTTTCTGTTGATGGATGACTTATTTTGGTCTCCGTAAGCATGGATCGGTGTTTGTATTTTGGTGTTGAAATTGGCATACATAGACTCTTGGTCAGGGTTGTATGACAAGTATTCGAAGCGTGGCCATGTCATGAGTGTCGCTTATCGCCTGCACAGCTTGCTCCTTTAAAAGTTGCTGTTCAGGAGCACACCGAGAGCAAGCATCATTACCTATCTACTCCGTAGCTAACTTGGAAGCATCCACGGTTCCACAATTCACAATGGCAAAACTACAATCATCACCAGGAGTTTCCTGAAGTACTATATAAACCTCTGATTTACTGTACAGAGTACTCCGTGACATTTATTATTTCTAGCTGGGACGTTGTCTAGCGCTTTGTCTTTGATGCAATCAATTAATCCACTGTATTCGCAAACCCTTTTTGGGCTCTGGTATCCTTAGCAACTCCTATCTCCAGGCCCTCTTCACAGCAGAGCACACAGAATCGCCCCTCATCCTTTTTTTCTTTTTTTTCTTCTTTTTTTTCCCTTCCATTTCACACATATCGCTCCTAACGGCGGAGAGATCCGGATAGTCTATCGGATGTACTTGACGATGGCCTCTTGCTCCTCAGGGTTCAGTCGCGCACCGATGAAGCCTTCGACGGTACCACCGTGCCTCTGGTTGGCGCTGACCATGTACTCCTTTACCCACTTGGTAACGTCAAGGATCTCGGGGAAATCATCCTTGGCCAGAGGCTTGCAGGTGTTGAGTGCAGTGAACGACATGCCGAAGCCGATGTCGTCGACATCAGCCTCGGCGACAACTTCGTCACCACCGACATTCACCGTTGGAGGGTTTACAAGGAGCGACAGTAATATGCGGCAGCTGTTAGCCCAACCCTTCATGAACTGCTGAGAGAAGGCTTGTGAGTCGCACAGGGTTTTTGTCAGTGACACAACTGCAACCTTTCGGTCTACAGGGCGAGCAAGACGCTCGGTCTGTTTCAGGACGAAGGCAGGATAAACTTGAGCAAAAACACCTTGGTCGACCGTGTTAGACTGCTTGATGAAGTAGTCAGCACCGTAACCCGCCTCAAGGCGAGCGGACACGAGGTGGTAGAAGCGAACAAAGCGGAGCTTGAACGCTTCAGAGGGAGAGCCTTGAAGCTTGGTATAGATCAGCTGAAGAATCGTGGCAAAGTATTGCTCCAGTCCAACACTTGATGGGATGTTAGTAATTGTATAATGCGTTGTAGACTTAGGACTTACGGCTCAAAAGTCTTGATAATGGAATCGAGGATGTCGAAGGCGAGCAACTCAGACTTCTTTGAGTTCAGAAGCTTCTGGAAAATGCCAAGAACAGGCTCAAGTTGGTTTTCAGCTTGAATAGCTTGGGATGCTCGGGGGATGACAGCAGACAAGAGACGAGTACATGCCGGAGCATTGCCTCGAGTTTCCCAAAGAGTAGGGCTCAAGAGAGGGCCTAGCAGGGCCTTGTAGTTCTCCGAGATGGTCTCAGATGGGCTGGACTCCAATAGCTGGGCGAGAATCTGGAATACGTATTGCATGAATTCTGAGAACAGATTAGTAGGTTATAGGTTGGCACACAGCTACTTCAACTTACCCGTGACGTCTTCGACCAAGATTTGGTGGAAGGGCCCCCATAGCTTTTCGTTGAAAAGAGCTGCATTGCTGGGAGCACAGTATCGAACAAGGGCACCAATGGCTTCGAAGTGATAGTAGTAGAATCGAGGGTTACTGGGGTTCTGCTTCATGACATTGGTGATGAGGATCAGATGGGTCAAGACATTGTCCAGCAAGGGAGTGGCACCGTCTTTGATGACAATTAGAATTCTCATGACACAGCGCATCAAAAATTCGTTCTCCTGCAACTTAGCAGGACTAGACTCCTTCTCGATGAGCTTGAAGAGGTGGCCGAGAAGGTCCTTGGCAAAGGGCTCAATGTCAGCACGGGGAAACATGGCATTACCAGCATCATCCGTAAGGAACAGCACACGCTCCACCGCAATGGCGGCATATGAGTAGACAACATAGTTGTCCGAGTTCAGGTTCTGGATCAGAGGACCCAGGGCCACCTTCCATTGCTCCTTGGACAGCTGACTTCGGAAAGTGTAGAGATACTTGATGGCGTCCACCTTAGAGATGTGCTCGACACCCTGTGAGTTAATGAGATCCTGGGCAATGTGCTGCTCAAAAAACTCGACAACGTTGACAAGAGGATTGACTGTCTTGACACCTTGAGCAGCAGTTACAGCGCCCTTAGCAGCAATGGAAATGAACAAGTAGATAGCGGTATCCTTGGCCTTCCAATCACTGCTACCCTGGGACAGATAGTGGCTGATGTATTTGGATACTACTGTGGTGACAGGGGCTTCAAATCGCTCCTGAAGCTTTCGGAGAAAATCAGTAGCAGATCGTCGTCGTGAGTCAGTATCAGAACCTTCGAGATCCCTTCGGATGAACTCGATCGGCTCATCCTCAAACAATTCAACATCCGACTCGCGGAGCGCGACATTGGGTAGGATGACCTTCTCCACGATCTGGGTCAGGACCTCCTCACTGTTGAAGATGCCGGAGTGCTGTGCGGAAGATGCAATAGCAGTCAGAAAATGCAGGGCTTTGCTGACGATCACGTCGTACTTCGTCTCGGGACCAGTAGATGATAACAAATTCCAGGCCTTCTCGATGAAGGGCTGACAATACTTGGAGAAGTCCTCATCGAACTTGACAGTAAAAAGTTCGAGAACCTCGCAAATATCAGCTTTAACAGTATCGATTATGCTCGTTTCCTCATCGTCGTCGGTTTCCAACAATGTGTTCGAATATGTGAGATACTTGTGAAGAAGTTCGGAGATGCTGGCCAGGTTCTCGTCAAAGATGGGAGGTAAGTCGTGGCAAGACATATCGTGCAAGATCTTAATTTGTAGATCAAGAGTCTCGAACCAGCCGTGCAACACATCCTTCTTATCGTTGTTCTCGGCAATCTTTTTGTCGGTTGTCTGACGCACGAAAGAAAATCATGAGTATAATGGAGTTAACAGTTCTGATTGTCGAGACTTACCACAAGAAGCTCAAGGAAGGCTTGGCCAAAGGTCTCGATCACATGGTTGATCTCCATGTAGAGCTCATCTGTGCGGAACAAGGGTCTCCATCTGGCGAAGATGGAGTGTGCAACTTCGAGAACACCAACATTGACCTTGGGATCGGTGGCGGAAAATCGGCTGACGAGCTCCTGTACAACAAATTAGCACTAATGGAAAACAACTGCATGGAGGTTGCGGCAACCAACCTGCGTAAGGGTATCCCATCGTCGCCAGAAATCAGAGTCTGCGATCACACTAATGGCATCACCAAGCTGTGCCTGAATGTTGGCCGGTGACGAAATCATGAGGCCAATTAGGCGTTCCTTGATGACTTGGACCTCATCTTGAGGCAGTTTGTAGTTGCCCTCCTCGTCCTATAACAAGACTCAAGATTTAGCATTTCGGAAACGATCGATCGACAGGGACAAGACGCACCACGTAGGATGTTCGGATGAAGTTCTTGAAGGCCAGGGCGGCGGCGAGCCGAGTCTTTAGTGGTAGGGAATCGGAGTTGACGATGTTGAGAAGGCTGAGGGAATACTGGGGCTTGGCAGCCTCCTGCTTAAGAGCATTCTCGGCTGTTGTTGAAAATTGTTTATCAGCTTCCAAACCGCGGGGCAACGATGGGGGAGTGACGAGATCAAGTACCTTTGCGATGCTCTGTAGGATCCAGAGTTGCGTCAAGAAGTTGAGCAATCTGACCAATATCGGCTGCCATAATGAGAACGTGCTGAGATGAAGAGGCTATAGGGAGGGACAGGTGGAGGACAGACGAAAGAAAGAAAGAATAGAAGAAGCGGTGGTGATGTGGAAGGATGGGTTTGGAGGTTGTAGCTGAGAAAGCTAATAAACAAACTCGCAGTCAGACTACTACCTAGGTAGTCTAGGTAATGTATTTTTTTTTTTCTGGACCTCCACTGGCGGCTTGTTTAGCTGGTTGACAACGGCCCAATAGATGCCCGGCCTCAAAAGCAGCAGCAACAAGCTACTTCTAGGCACCAAAGAGCTATTTCTAGCGGGCTCCAGAGCTTGGTCCGCTAATGGAAAGCTGCCTGTTTGTCGGTATAACGTCCAGTAAAACTTAGCCCTCTGGTTGCCCAGCAGATTGCCCCATATTGAGTAGATAGGTACCTAGGTAGGTAGTAGCCCGGAACCTATGGATCAATGTAATCAATGTGCCTAAGTAGGTAGGTAGCTAATACCTACCTACCTATAAACCAGCCTTCTTCGCGCAACGGTGTATAGCAACGGAAATGTGGAGGAAGGGCCTACCGGTTGAGAGAACCTAGAGAGACAGTGACGAAGGACGAAGTATAGATAATTGCTGTTTACACGACTGGGACTGACTGACTCGCATACTGTCACCGCCATCTTCCTGAGAATACAGACGCCGGAAATGGGGTTTCTCCAAATGCTGACTTTCCATAAAGTATTCGGGGGGATGGATGAGCGTCTTGTTGGTTTCTTTTTTTGTTTGCGTTTGATAGAAACATTTGGTCTTGAAAAAGACTTAGTAACGTATGCCTGGATCTTGAATATGCAGGTTATCACAATAAGTTGGCACTCACGATAAGAGATACCCTGGGAACCATCTCAATTTCTACCAATGTGTGGGAGACTCCTTGAACATTGCCTTGGTAGAAGTAGATAGGAACTGAGTTCACAAGATATTGAGATAACGTAAAATCATGTAGAAGGCATTGATTTCTACAGACTGATGCTGATATTGCCAGGTAGACTGGCACCTATAGTAGCTAGCCCGTGTTCCTAGGATTGGTTGCGATTACCCATACATACCATTCATACCTTACCTAGTACCAAGGAGTGGGAAAGTATAAATACAAAGAGTACCTAGATATGTGTTATCAATCTGAGACTCAATTTATGTATATCTCCTACCGGTCCATTATAAAGTTAAACAATGACACCCAACTACCTGGTATTAGACATTCCTCTCTTTGCTTAGCGAGAATATACCTAGGTACCCGGTCACAACCTTGATAAAACACAATTCTGCAGGTACACTGTAGCTAAGAGACAGGATTCTATCCTTCTCTGGCCTCAGGGTCGCTTCGATTGTTTGGGATTGGCGCGATTGAACTTTTGTACCTTACCGCCTACAGCTTGGTGGCATGGCGTACATGAAATCCCTGGGCAGCTCGCGTGTTCTCTGTAAAGCAACCATTGAAAAGTCACCAAGGGGTCATCTGTCCACGCCGCCTTGGCTTATGTAAGGGGGAAACGAAGCTTTCATTAGCTGAGATGAGAGCCTGCTTAATCGATCTGCCCTGCATCCATCTAGTTGCCGTTCTCGTTGTGCTGTCTAACTTAGCTGGGTTGGGTTGGGTAGTAGACTCTACATTGAACCTAACCGCCATTGGATCTTTCAAAGTTCCAACCTCCTTCTCTTTTCTCTGCAACTTACCTTTTCTTTTCCGTTTGTTCACCATACTTCGTCCAACCTAGAATCATTATTTTGCTTGTTCTGTGCGCTCGTGCTTATCACGCAATCACTGATCGACCACCTCAAGGACTAGCCTAGCTCGTACAATATCGCCTTTTTGCATCACTCCTGTGTCTCTTTTAGGCGGCCGATCTGCCCGCCCCGCCCAGAACCGGACCTTCATCCACCTCCGCGTTATTCGGATTAGACCTATATCGCTATCATCATTGTCACACTCGTTTTCCTGATTCGACATCGACAAAATATATCCTCTTTTGCGTTGTGCTGTCGATTCTTACGGCCTGCTCCCACTGATTATTTAATGAAAACGACTCAAACCGTACACATCGACAACCTCTCTCAGGCCCATCTTTGGCCTAGGTAGCACATGTTTCGCTGGTGAGACTCACCTGCACCGTCTGCCCAAATCGCACCTCTTGCATTTGCATATACATACGTCCGAGACGCCGTTGCGTCCGTCGCACGCACCCACACCACGCACAATACGATCGATACAAGACATTTGCTTGCTCTGTCTTGTCTCGCCGCCCCGTTAATATCTGAGCCTTTCGATATTTTGTGTGCCCACCAACCTCTCGTCGATCGCTTGCTTGATCCATATCGTCTTTCTGCTTCGTATCAACCGACCTGTTCTGCCTTGCCTTACCGATGACGCAGTCTTTAGTGCGCGGACTTCAGTTCCTTTGCTAACATGCTCCGCCGTCTAGCCTCACTTAGTCACCAAGACCCCAACGAAACTTCACACGAGCACATGTCACCACAGCCAGGAGATGGTCCATCGTCCCCAGATACTTCCCGTCAGGGTGGCCTTGCCCATGTTCTGCGGGGTCTAACAAGTTCCAAGCTCTCTAAGTCGTCACCGTCTATAGCATCACCTTCATCCACGACTACCTTGCCGATTGCCGAGTTCGTTCATGCTCCTCCGCCAGTCGTTTCTGCGAACCCACCTCACGGACTATCTGCCAGTCATATGGAATCTTTCGAGCTGCTAAAGAACGGTTCTCCAAATGAACGTATCGCCGCCGCCAATTCACTGAAATACGCAATCGCCGAGTATCCTCTAAATCCTGTTCTGGATATTTGGTATGCTGCAAAGGACCTGATCGATCCTGCAAAGCCTGCAGCAACACGTACTGCCGGTTGGGAGCTCTTGACTGAGTGCGTGAAACATGAAGATTCTTCAGATCTTGAGCGCCAAGAGTACTTCACAACCCTGTCAGCACCTGCGAATTCTGAAGATTTCCATCTCCAGTTAGCTGCTCTTGTGGACCTCACTCGACGGGGTCGTGTTTTAACGGGCTTTGACTACGAGCTCATACCCCTGCTAACCAGATGGCTTGGGGAATCCTACAATCTGGTGCGCATAGCAAGGAGGAAAGCCTCCAAGACGTCAAAAGGCTCATCTCGGAATCGCGCTGTAGCTCCAGGCGAAGAGAAGAATCTTGCTCAACTATTCGGTTTTCTTGTCGACGTCATCAAATTCAGCTTCAACAATGCAGACGCATCTGCCGTATCGGGATTAATCGATCGACTTCTGGCAATCTGCATGAGTACTAGTGTGGAAGAAGACCTCCAGTCAAGTATAGCGGTCGTTGATGCCACTGTGACATTTGGTTCCATCCCGGAAGACAAGCTGAGAGGTTGCGTACACGTGCTTGGTTCTATATATTGCATGGTGGGGAGCCTTCAAAAAGATGCATGGAATACACTTTCGAATCTGTTCAAAAGTCATAACGGCCAGGCGACCGTTCGTATTCTTTTGGATATCTTGCGAAACAGTCCAGCAGAGGGTATTAAGGAGAAGGATGTTAACAGGGAAATACGTGGAGCCCTGGCTGTACTGCAGAAACTCCTTTCTAAAAGCCCCGAGAACGGATATCCAAGCATCCCTTTCGCGTTGCTAGCCGATGGACTTGCTACCATTGCAAGAACCGGATCCTCTATCAAAACTCTAACTGCCATCCTCCAACTTCTCAACGCTCTGTTTGACGATGGGGAAGGAAATATGCACCGTTTGATAATCGATGAGGACTGGTCAGTAATACTTGAGGCTGCCGCGACCTGCTCCAAGCGGGCCATTCCTGGGCTCCATGAGTCCGATGGTCCTCGTAGCCCTGTCAGAGACGACAAACCTGAAGGGGCGCTTAGCCGAGAACTCATCATTCTTATTCAACGGCTCGACGTTCTTATCAACCAAAAATCCGATGTATTTGTACCGCGAGGGACCGTGATTTCTTTCCTTACCGAAGTACACCAATTTCTTCCCGACGAAACGGCGTCGTCGGTCCTCAACTATTTCCAGCTGTTCAGATGCTGCTCTCCCTCAGACCTCCAATGGGAGGAGAATCTGGCCTTGGTTCTCAGAGGTTTCTTTGGCAACAGAGATCGGTCATCTCAGATTCGACTTCGGGCATTGGAAACCATAATGGACGCTTATGAAGTCGTGGATCTAGTGGGTGATGACCCCGATGAGAGCTTCATCCCTCAGCTGGCAAAAAGCATACTTCAAGATGTTGCCGAGGAAACTGACGTTATAGTTCTTGAAGGCATCATGTCGCTCATGGTCTCGGTTGTGGTGTCCTGTGACATGGAGCTATTCGATTACATCGTTGATGCCTTGAGGGGTATTGTGATTGGTGACCGACTCAAGTCGCCAATCTCATCATCAGCATCTCCAAATCCGTTCGCTCATGCCATCTCTGATGACAACCTGCCACAGGAACAATCTCCTTCAAACGTTGTGGCGAAAGGATATGTCAAGATGTTTGTCCAAACTATGGATTTCGACACCGAGAAGTCTTTGAGATTGTATCATGCATTAATTAACATCGTAAAATCAGGCCATTGCGAGGTCGATGCGCGGTTAACTGCCATGAAGCTTTTGTTCAGGCTACGTGCTGACTGGGCCAATCGCATTTTCATTACAAAAACCCTCGAGACCAATTTCGTCGCTCCTACGTTGTGTCGAACCCCCGAGACTCGCGCGAAGAAACAGGCTGAAGAGGCTGCACAATCCATACGCTTGCTGCGGAATGAGCATGGTGGGTCATCCAGATCCGCTCGTGGTGTTTCATTCAGTCAAGGGCAACACGAAAGGGGTGTGCCAATGCGATCTGCCAGTGTTGCTGCCGGAAGCGGCTTGCTAGGAAGTACCGGTAGTGCGGCTCGATATCACCAGCTCTGGAGTCTCCCAGACCCCGAAGCTCTACCTGAATCTGTCACGGGCGTCTTCAGTCCTGTTCTGGTCTCCCACCAAGCCGATGTGGACGCTGAGCCAGATGAGCGTGAATCCGAAGAACCAGAGCCACAAGAACAGACCGAAAAGCAAATAGGTGGCGCTGGGACCGCCGCTCTCGATATCGCAAACTGGCTGGAGGCCGTCCTTGCCCTATTACATGGCAGTGACTGGGAGGTTTACAGTTTTGCTCTTGTGCACCTTCCTTCACAGCTGAGCAATCATGCTATTTTCAGAGACGCGATTCCGCAGATACAAGAGCTTCGACGACTTACATGTGAGCAAATACGAACAAACACCTTCCAAGAACCGCCCAACGCGTCGGGCTTGCGGCGGGCTGATGTGGCAATTTGCCTTTTCCATAGTCTGACCATGATCCTCAGTTACCATGATCACTTTCAAAAGGGAGAAGAGGACGAAATAGTCAAGGCTTTTGTGCACGGTATTGCCACTTGGGAACGAAGTGCCAAGTGCTGCATTCACGCGCTGTCTATATGCTGCCATGAACTGCCGCTCTCAACGAGTAAATCGCTGGTACAGCTGCTGACCAAGATGTCCACTATCATCACACAACCCCATGTTTCAATTCACATTCTTGAGTTTCTAGCCTGCCTCAGTCGTTTACACCACGTGTATGTCAATTTCAGAGAAGAGGAGTACAAAATTGTGTTTGGTATTTGCATTCGATATCTGCAGTCAGTGCGGGACAGGAAAGGTTCCAACAGGAACAGTCATACCAGCGAGCCATCAACGCCAGCTGGTTCAACTGCGAGCATCCCGGACGCTGTGCATCCAAGCGCAACTGATGACCTACCTCAATACGTGTATGCTTTGGCGTACCATGTTATTCTCTTCTGGTTCCTGGCACTAAAACTGCCTGATCGTGCCAACCTCGTCGGCTGGCTTGTCAGGAATATATATAATGAGGTTGAGGATGGCAACACCGACAACGAACAAGCACTCACTTCAATCGACTTTATGCAAAGATATACGTACGCCGACGTGGAAGAGTCTTCTCAAGATCCTCTCTTTACTCCTGAGCGGTTTGGTGAGATAGTTAAGAAAAGATGGTTGGTCGGATACAGTATTGTTACGGTCAGACAAGCAACAACCACAGGGTGGGCTCAGATTGTCAAAAGACAGCCTTCAGGTACTTCGGCATTTACTATCCGGGAGACTTTTGATCCACCACCACCTCATCAAACTCCAAACTATGTCGACATCAGCAGAGAGGGACAGGTCTCGACTAACACTATCTTGCCCAGCCACATCATGGTACAGCTCATGTCTTCTATCCCACAGGGCCATGATCTAGCACGACCAATCCCACTACCTGAAGATGACGCAGTCGACAGAGCTATTCGGGTTTTTGATCGAAGCTCAACTGTCGACGGCCACAAAGTCGGCGTCATCTACATTGGCGAAGGGCAGACTGACGAAGTCGAGATCCTTGGCAACGTCTCGGGTAGCAGTGACTACATGGAGTTTCTGAACAATCTTGGCACACTGACCAAGCTCAAAGGAGCCACCTTTAATACCCACGGATTGGACCGCGAATTCGATACAGATGGCCAGTACACTTTTTGTTGGCGTGATCGTGTCACAGAGATCGTATTTCATGTGACTACACAGATGCCCACGAACTTGGATCACGACCCGAGATGCACTATGAAGAAGCGTCACATTGGCAATGACTTTGTCAACATCGTCTTCAATGACTCAGGCCTACCATTCAAGTTTGACACCTTCCCAGGAGATTTCAATTTTGTTCACATTGTCATCACGCCAGCGTCTAGGGCCTCTTTCATTGCTGCCAGAGATACTTCGAAGCACAGCCAACCCTTCTATCGCGTACAAGTTCTGAGCAAACCCGGTTTCCCCGAAATATCGCCGGCCTCGGAGATGAAGATCGTGTCACTCAAGGCCCTGCCAGGTCTGATCCGTCTGTTAGCTCTCAACGCTTCTGTATTTTCTCATGTCTGGGCCAATCGCGAAGGTGGTGAGCATGTCAGCTCTTGGAGGAGTCGTCTACGTGCCATCAAGAGGCTACGGGAGAAATATACACCGTCCAAGTCTGGGCAGCTGACGCCTTCGGCCTCGCAAGGCTCGTCTCTTGGAGGTGCGACTACGGTCCACCAGCAGCAGCAACTTTTACCGTCAGTCGATGCGTCTTTGTCGCGTCCGGCAAGCACCGTGCGTGATAGCTTCACCAGCCTCCGTCGCACAAGCGTGGCCACCTTTTTCACAAGTACGAGCGAGCAGACCTCACATCGGTCCTCAATGTTATCATCGTCCACTACGACCAACGATACCGAAGCTGGAACAGCACACGGACAAGATTCAAACACGGACACTGTTGACTTCTCCAAATGGGCTTAAGAAATGTGATAATGAATCATACGAGAACAGGGCAAAAAGGAGTTGTACTAAGAAAATGTATCATGTCATCGAAAAAATTGTGGAAGGCGTCTATCTACGTAAAGGTATTTTGGGGGATAATCAAAAGTTCTTGCTTTGGGTATGACCCTTCATGTTTGTCAACATATCCTTGTTCTTAATCATGTTTGTTCCCATTTCTGCTTGTGGATCTCTTTGATATATACCTTGAGCTATGCGTGGCCCAAATTATACAATTTCTAGACTGCGAGAATGCATCCCAAATATGATGGTTGTCTTAGCTCAGCATCAGTCCATAGCACACATGTCAACGAGGAAGTTGTTCAATGGTCCAAACCACCTTTTGAAATTCTGTATCTGGTCAGAGATCCTTGGTCAAAGCTCATCGGACTTCACCAGCCGAAGCGAAAGAAACCTGTTGTTTTGTGTGGCGTTACTTGGTAGAGAAGCCGCCGTGCAACAATTGTTGGGGTTGGGGTTGCTTAATCTGCCTATTGCATTGCCAGTTTTGTTTGGCTCATTTCTACATCTCATTGCCTCAAACTGTCTTTCTGCAGGACTGTCGAGTTTAGCTTGCAGCCCGAGGTAGAAAACAGTGAAAGGATGTATCAGGTGTCATCGCTACACAGGTGCAGCATGTGGATGAAGTGTCAACCAAGCAAAGCGAGAACTAAACCCCTTCTTACTCAGTACATAAACAGCACACGTTGTTGAGTGGCATCAATGTGGGTGGTACGAAACAGGCTGAGCCATTGCGTATGACTACTGTCAGGCCAACAGCATCCAGCTGGAAGGTAACCCATGCAGTGACGCCAATAGAGGGTACAAGCCGATCTCACTTGACATTGCTCCTTATCGTTGACTTTCCCCCGTTAGCTAGCGATAAAGACACGGAATATAATACAAGGCGGCTCTGGACTATGAATAGCGCAGAGTAAAGTCGGGTCATACCGGGTCAGGTGGGAGCGTTCGTATGTGGGAAACAAGATGTTCTACAAATGCTGGCTTGTAGATGGCAGATCCAACAGACTGGAGTCACGCTATGATACCCCTGTCAGCCACGTAGCTTTCTCGAGTGAACATCAAAGCACGGACCTGGGAAGACACTTTATGCGAACGACATTCTGTATCGAATGGTTTGTATCAGTAGAACGATTCGTGACGCTCATAGTATGGAAGGCCCGGGGATCTTCCAAAACTCATCGATCCAAAGGATCAGTATGGCGGATTTTCACTTATGGATTGAGTGGGAATCCTGATGGCAGGGTCCTGAGGAATACCGCTCCAAGTTTGACCATTCAGTCCATGTCACCTGGGTTTCCAGGGCTATGGTTCGGACTTCCACTGTCCGATAAGCTAATCAATTCGTAAAAATGCAGACTCAAAGGGGAGGCAGACATTATGCAGTTTTACAGCTGGGATTGATAAGTGCTCGGCGAGGATTTACCTGTAAGTTATGTGAAAAAGTCGGGTTGCGTTTCAAATTTGTCGAGGCATTCTTTTTGGTCCGAGGCCGATCTTTCTCAACATCTTTCTCGTACAGTGATGTCTTAAACTGGTTGGTCATTTGTGCGTAGCCTCTATTCCAGGAGAATCTCTCCATCTCAGACTTTACGCCATACCTCCTTGTATTCTGCCCATTTGTTGAACCCTAAGAAACCACGTGTGAGAAAGTGCAGACATAGGAGCCGGGGTCTTCATCCTTACCTAGCGACTGCAGTACGTTCTCGTCATATCTACTGCCATCAACAAATATCCCCACCATTCCTCTCTCGCTTAGGGTCTGGCGGCAAGCTAGAAGCAATCGAGTTATTACCGAGTCTCGGCGATTGACCATATCTGGATCTTCATCTGATGAAGAGTTAGTGCAGTCCAATGATTATCTAGCAACTTGCCTTTGATGCAGATGCATGAAACGCCTCCGATGTTTTGTCCTATTGCAGCCGGCCAGGGGATATCTGTACCGCAGGGACTTCCATCATTGGGAAAGTATGCTATTGCTGCTGCCACCAGGTTGTCTCCCTCGAGACCAACAATTATGTCATTCATATAAGAGCTGTCCATAGTTTTGGCGTATTGGTCGTACCATCCAAATCCGTGTCTTCTCTGCGACTCTTTGGTCGCAATCTCTATAACCTGCTGATAATCAGAGAGTTGGCAGGGCCTGAAGGTTAAACCCGCTGAAGCTAAATCAGGAACAGGAGAATCGGCAAATCTCAAGAGCCAATCTATAACAAGTCGACCATGGCCAGGTACAGGCTCCTGTAACTTCCATCCACGTCTCTCGAACCATTCCGCGTTGGTTATGGAAGCTGGCAAGCCGTAAAGTAGTCTGGGGAATGTGCTGCCGAGTTGAATGATGCCGACTCCTCGAATTTTGTTAAGTTTGCTCACAACTTCATTGTGAAGCCTGCGACCGATTCCTCGGCCTTGGTAATCTTTGTGAACAATGATGGCTGCTATAGATCCAATCAAACGATCACCACTGCTATCTGTAAATGTCGTAAAAGTAGCACAGAATGCAACAACCTTTCCACTCCAAGGTTCACGGATTATATAATGCATCGCATAGCCATCGCGCTTCAAAAGGGAACCGAAAGTTGACTGGTGCAGGTTGAACTTGGTAGGGAAGGATGTCTCCCATAAGGCGTGTGTTTCTGAGAGATCTTTATTATAGTCCCATTTAACAAGTGGCCAAGTCTGTGGCGGAGGGGAGTGGTCGGTGGTTGGCTTAGCGGCAGTCGTTGATTTTTCAGTTGTTAAAAGAGCGGCGACGGCTTGCAAGTCGGATACCAGATATCCGGAACACTGCACTACAGTTTGGAACTCGTATTCTTCGGCTCTTCTTTTGAGGACTTCGCAACAGGCCACTAGAACGAAAATGCGCTCCTCGCAAACCTCTCGAACTGTGTCGGCGAGTTCCAGTTGAAAAACGCCATCATCGGACGAAAATCCGCTCAGCACAAAGACAACGGTTCGTGCTCTCTTGATAAACGCCACGTGTGTGCCAGTGATACCATGGTTTTTGATATAAGGAACGTGCCGGATCCAGGGGTGTGTTTGTGAGAGTGCTTGGCCAAGAGGTTGGAACGGATCAGTAGCACTGGCGAGACTTGGATCTAGAGGAACAGCAGCAGGAGTTAAAAGCAAAACTAAATCTTCCTCCTCAAGATTCTTCTGTAGGGGGATAGAGTTCTGATGGTCCCATAACAACGTAGCCAGTGAGCTTTGAGCCTGCGAGTTTGTCATTGTTTACAGCTGCACGCAATGTCAAGAGCAATACAATCACATGGCCAAACTTGACTTTCAATCAAGTCTGCTTGTGTTCGTCCCGGTTAAGTGTGCGGTCTCCACAAACCCAACCCCCTTAGGCATAAATCAGCTTCCGAAGGATATTTGTAACTGATGACAAAGGGAGTGACGAAGACGTGTAATCGATGATCGGAATTTGCGCGCGGTCAAGGAAACCTTTATATATAACTGTTGGCGGCTGATGAGGATGTTTGCGCAACGTGAGGGACCGCTTGATGGTTGATACTCTTATAAGTCGGATGTGAAGTCAGGCCAAGTAGACATGAAAGTGGAAGAGAGAGTGCGGAAGAATCCGTCCGTTCAATCAAACACAGACCAGTGAAAAATAAGCAAGTCAACGATCTATAAATGCGGGTTCGTGACGATGATATGTGACTTTTAGGGCGCCTGCTGGGGGTCATGTACAGTCGGTCAATCATCCAGACCACTGGGATGAGGATTTAAATTGAGTGTGGGGTTGATCTGTGACATGAATTCAGTATCTGCAATCAGCCGCCAGGGCTACACAATGACTCTCCAATTGCCAGGATAAGAAGGGCAGGGTTGCCAGACCAAAATTGTTAGCCTTGGCCTAGATCAGTTGGTGGTCATGGACTTGTGGTATAGAGAGCATCTCATTCGTGTGGGATTCTCAAGATTGACGGAATGGGGTTGCCGAAGGCGAGGATCCGTGACACGGCTACAGCGGGTTCGAACTGCGCACGCGAGAGATTGTCCAGTGGTAACACAAAGATGCAGGTTGGTAAAACCGGGAGTTTTATTTGTAGCAAAGCAGTGTATGTAGTGAGTAACATAGATAGGACTAGCATTTGCTTCCAGCGTGGTTTACAGACGCGGTTGCTGTAGTTCGCGTAGCGTCTTGAGCGATGTAAAGGGAGAGTTGAGCGACCAAGAAACAGAGACGCATGCCTCTTGGTTGACCACTGGCTCGACTCGGCCATTCCGCTCTGGTCTTCCTTTAGAGCAATAATTGAGATAGGTAGAAGAAGAAGGCGTTAGCTAATGGCCATGCTGGTTTGTTGAAGGCATCCTTGAGAAATGCAGGTAGGTGGGTTGTCAAAGTGTATTCGTGCCCAGTCTGATGGATCAGGGAATAAGAGAGGCCGTGCTCATGCGCGCAGGGGCGGTTCAAAAGTATAAAAAAAAAAAAAAAAAAGGCATTGTATTTCCTGCACGGCAGTGGTCGTATAGGCCAGAAGTGAAGTTTGACCGCCACACTCTGCACAAAGTACAGCCATGGAAAAGCCGTTTCCGATCCATGAGGAAGGGGTGTTTATTGGAACCGAGTTGTCAGCCATGGCTTTGGTGAGCCTATTGGCAACGGGTACAGTGAGGCTAAGTAAGTACACGGATGGTGTAGTGATGGCTGCATCGTGCCAACGTCAAAAGAAAGACGAGGCAAACATGATAGGTAAATCTGATGCGATGCGTCGTTTTAAGAAGAAGAAGGAAAGAAAGAAAGAAAGAAAGAAAATCAATCTCATTTCGTGTAAGGAGTGGTACTGAGCAGAGTTTGTCCCCTAACTACCTAGGTAGGTAGGTAGGTAGGTAGGTACATAATCTAGGTAGTAGATATTAAGTACTATCTAGACCTACCTGTATCTCAACCAAGCCGTGACTTCCATTCCATCTCTAGTAGCTACCTAGTGATTAAGGTCAAAATGGAAGGCACTGTACACGATAATGCCCATGTTGTTTTTTCTTGGTTGGTGCCTGCCCACCTACCATACCTAGTAGGATCAGGAACGTTGGAAATGTTACAGTATGTAGGGTACGGCAGGAACGGCCCGTCTTCGCCAGCTGATCAGACTGCGTTGGCAAAGGCTCTATGTCTTTAACCAGGGTTACAAAAACTCAATTTGAGTGTGTTTACGTTGCCGATGCCGCGGCCAAATGATCGCTAAAAATGTGTCTGGATATGAGCATTGCCGAAGCCCATCCTCACAGCTGTACAGCAAAACTAGATGAATGATGCTTCTCTCATGGCGCCAACACATACGATAGAAGACGGACAGTCCACTATTTATCGTAGATCCAGGTTGGCAAAAAAACAGAGTTGTCAAGTTCAAAGTTGCCAGAGGTTAAATTAAACTCGGTTCATCTCGATTTGTCTAACGCCCCACGACTTGGACAGTTGAGCTATGGCGACTTGATCTACCAACAAGTCACGGCGAGTCAAGGACATGGCTAACTCGATATTTTTCGAGACTCTCACATTCCATCCAACCAGTTAACTACACTTGTCTCTCTACTATTATCATAACCGTCGTATGTTTCTGATAATAGTGAACCAGCTGAATTACTCTGGCCCCACTCCGAATTGGGTCCACCTTTTTACCCTCCGAAACCCGAGAACGCGTCTCTTTGGGGCCGACGCGTCTTCCGGAGTGTCCCACTCATTCCTGGCAACACTCACCACCAAGCCCCGATATCTGCCGCTCGGCTCCGGAGCGTGTACATATTGACATCTTTCGCACGCAACGCAGCTTATGCTATGGAAACAGATACCGACCCCGCCGAAGAGGGCCATCAGGAGCTCCGTCTTCTTGCGGGTGATGTTATTGAATGTGAGTTTATCATGGCAAGATTTGCCAAAACCTTTACTCATACATAGCATACACAGCTTCCAAAGTCCCCGCCAAAACACGCGCGACCAGTATCAAGCCCACCATCGCCAATCTCACCTCACTTTCTTATGAATGGGGTCTTTTGCCGGAGACCCTAGACCGTCTCGTCAATCTTGTCACAACACCAAACTATCTGGACCAAGCAAGTCAGGCTGCTATCATCAGGAACCTTTACCCCGCCGAGGCCGTGTCTCGAGATTCTGTACTTCGAGTCGTCTCTTGTCTTGGTCACGGAACTCTTAAGCCGTCTCTGACACTCCAGGCTGCTCTCATCAAATGGCTTATTACCGTTCACCACACTTTGGAATCACCACAGGTGCTTTCTCAAGCTTATCCAGTTCTTTTCAATCTCCTCGACACCGCAGCCACCCGGTAACTTCCTTCGTTCCTACCACGAACTCTATGCTAATTTGCCTCAGTCCTAATCTCAGCCATCTTCTTGCTCTCATCACACGGCGTAAGCACGTGCGTCCTTTTCGAATTCAAGCCTTGTGAGTATGAACCCACGGTTCTCGGCTTTTGGCTCACATAAATAGACTCAATCTCTCAAGGCAAACAGGAAACGACCCTTCCTTGGTTGGTCTTTTGAGAGTGTTCAAAGATTATTACCCTGAGGTTATTGTAGGAGAAGTCGTTCGTGGCAAAGCATCTTCTTTCAAGGCATGTCCAAAGAATCGTTGAGCTTCTCTTTGCTGACATATTGCTAGCACCCTGATCCACAATGGAGAGATAGGTTAGAGGAGATCCAGGAGGCACACTTCTATAATTCCCAAGAAGGTGTATCAAGACCAAGAGACGGCTTTTGTGTCCACCGTCCGATTGGCCGCGCTGCCCGGAAGAAGACCATCCCGTTGGTTCACACGTCTCATGTGACAGAGGTTCGTCAGCATCACATTCCCAAAGGCCAACTGCTGATAATGTCAGGATGCTGTTACATTGGAGGAAATTGAAAACGCTGTTGGTTTTGTTAAGAGCATCGAAAAGCTAGAGCTGCCTAATCAGCTAGTTGCCATTCTGGCAGACCCGTTACTGCAGAAACTCATCGTTCTGCGGCCAAGTAGTGAGTCTGACCAAAGAATAGCAAACTGGCTCAACTCTACTCTTCAGGATGTCCAGGACGGAGATGCAGATGAAGCCACCTTCTTTGAGATATTGGATGTTTTCCGAGACTACGTTGTCTCAACCAAGGTGCGTTTAATATCTGAAGCCTACTTCAAACCATCTGCTGACCATGCGCAGGTTCTCCCCTCACTACTACTTGACTTCTTCGCCCGTTTTCTTCCACTCTGGGACGGTGTCCAACATCGCGACTCAATACTTGCGATCTTGTCTTACTCCCCGTTACTTGATTTTCAAAGTCAGTCTCAACTCAGGTTCTTGTCATGCAATCGAGATACTAACATCCGTCAGAACTATACCAACACGTTTTGAAGCCTCTTGAGGAAGCGACATTTGACGACGCCCCTGAATCCCAACTGGCTGTTCTTGGCTTGTACAAAAATATCCTTCACCACTGGACAGTAGTTCTCGAATCCAGCGATACCATACCGGACTATGCTAGTGATGCTGTCGCTGACTTGATTCGGCACGTAAACCCTCTGGCCCTCAGCGTTGCTCAAACATCTACCTCTGTCTCGGCACGTTCCGCCATCCTCGACTTTTATGAGCAAAACTCGCGACTCATCAGCCACGAAACCTTAAAGCACTATATACGCATCGAGCTACCTCCTTCACATCTGATATATATACTCTTCTTCAGCAGTTCCGTCGCTATCATGTCACGTATTTGCGCTATTCTCGCCTCTTACAAGAAGGGCTTTGAGATGGCTATGTTGGCCAAACCAAAGCGTGACGGAACCAATCGCATCGACTCGTCGTCATATAACCGGGTGTTTGTGAGTCTTTTTAATGGATATCTCATGGATATGTGTAACTGCTTTTGGCGAGGGAAGGCTTTCACAGACAGTGATCCAAACGCACAGGGCTGCTTGATACCAAGAAGTCTCGTCCCAAGATTATCGTCATACATAACTTCTGTTGATAAGTCTCTTACTCTGACTTCCCTCTTTTCATTGTCACACTCGCCACTCCTGTGCTTGCAGAGCGCGCAGTGTATACGAGGTCTCGAAAATGCCGAGATCAATAGTGGCACACCTTTACGTATCAGACATGAAGGGCCGCCGACACAAAGCAGTCTTGGACAGCTGGTGAGTTCTGGCGGTATACGCATCTCCTGGCAAGATTATCGAATCAAAGTATTGGAGGAGCTCAGCGCAAAGGAGCTTGCTGGTATCACAGAACTGCTCAAGAACACTATGACAATTTTGAGAAAGTTAATAGACGGTGGGGAAAGCACGAGACCGACTACGGCGCAGTACGAAGTATGAGGTTGTGACGAATATACCATTCTTTGCATCTGGGATCAAAATAAGACCTGTCTAGTTGAAATGACTATAGTCTACTTCCCCTTGGTTGAAACGAGGGGCATGAAGAATCATACAAGAGATGTCTTGAATAACCAAAATCGCGCTCGTTATCATGCATGAAGTGTTGAAGATCAAACGCCGTAGAGTACAGGGTTGAGGGACTGTTTTCCTACCATATCGAACGCCATGCATGAATAACAAATACCAATGTCATCCTCCTTTTATCGCCATCCCGCGCCGAAAACAATGCAGTTGAGTGCCGCACATCTTGCCAAACTCCATAAAAGGGCAAAAAAAAGAAAGAGACTCAAGACGATTGTTAAGAATGTCTCGATCAAGGTGCCTCGGGGCGGACTAGTCGATGCAATAATTATTCCTTACGCGGCTTAGACTCGTCGCCATAGCCGCCAATCTGAATTCCTCCAAAGCCGTATGTCTTGCCTTCAGAGCCACGATTGACACCGCTTCGTGGTCCTCGCTCTTTTAGGTCGTCTCGGAGCCAGCCCAGAACGAGCTCTCCAAGACGACTGTTGCCGGAGGCACCAACAGTGCCATCGATAGTAGCAAGCATCTTGTCGGCCTCGTCCCACTCCTTGACAGTACCGAGGTGCATATGCGCGAGGTGAGTAGGCCAGCCAGCAAGGTTGTCTAAGATATGGGTAGCGTAAACAATGGTGCACTCCCGGATCTCGGTCTCATTTTTGAGCCAGCCGAGGAATTCGGCACGGCTCAGAACATCAAGATCAACAGTAATCTCATCGAGAAGCAGAACAGTCCAGGGCCTCAGAAGACCCATTGCGAGCTGAACACGGCGACGCTCACCATCAGAGACAGCGTGCATGCGCCAGTTGGTGTCAACGTCTAGCATGGCTACGAGCTCATCCCGTCGATCAGGGTACGCATCGCCGCCAACAGAACGAAGCAACTCGTTGACACCGATGTCAGTTCGGACGATAGGGTTTAGAACCCATTCAAGACCGAGATAAGTGACACCCTCTAGACCTTCCTTGAACGGATCAACTCCGCAGATAGAGATGGTGTCACTAGGCGCAAGGCGCTTGCCAGCGAGGAGACGAAGCAGAGTCGTCTTACCAGCGCCGTTGGCACCGATGAGCAGAGTACGGGATCGCGGAGGAAGGTCGAGGGTAATATCGTTAACACCGGTTGAATAGTCAGGGAAAGTGTATGAGAGCTTGTTGACCTCGACACGAGGGGGCTTGGGAGGAGGTGTCATGATGAGGGGTGATGGTATTGAGATATGTTTCTTGATGTAAAGATCAACCGGCTAAGACTGAGGGGTCGAGGAGGATGTTCATAAGGAAAACAAAGAAGAATTAGAAGAGTCCTAGTTCTAGCTCGAGATTACGAAGTTGTATAATTGGACGAGGTGGTGCGTCAGAGATTTCCCTCCCCCTCTGAAGTAGAACGCCTCAACCGGTAACTAGATGGCGGGGTTCGGTGAACATGGCCGAGATAAGTTCCAGTGGGTCGAGATTTACAGCGGCGGATATCCATGTCTCAGATACATTCACAGGTTAGTACCTAAGTACGAACTTCTAGATGACCCTTTGATATTCTGTTTCTAGCAATGCATTCTAAGATCCAATCTCCTAGCCTAGGTAGATTTAGTGAGTTCGCTACATTTACAACGTATGTAAATAATGGGTACTACCTACCTAGGTGCTAATGTAGAGGTGTGGTTTGAACTCAATATACCTAACTTGACTGTTACCTGAGTACCTAGTAAGTAGTCCATCCATATCATAGAGGTATTTCACTGCCCGGCCTCAAAGAACCCCTCCAAGCATTCCATTATTACAGTGGACTCGCCGCCTAAAATCCAGCACGTCATACCTTAACCGGAATGGATAATCTTCCATGCCTACCTGTAGCCAGTCCCTCACCGGGCAGTTACCTAGTTACCACTTTACGCCAGAAATTCGCGTCTAAACGCGGACCAAAGCTTCTCCACGCGGACCAAAGCTTCTCCACGCGATAGCTTCAACTACCTAGGTACACAATATCGGGTCATATCGCCAATATATTCACGATTGAATACATGAAACCCGAATGACCTAACCTATTCTGTGTCGTCTCCGCCCGTCCTGGTCCCAATCCTAATCCCGTCCCTTCATATCGGGATCATCCAAGATGGTAGCCCTTGAAGAGGCCAAGGACAGCCTCCTCCAGAAGCCATCGTAAGCTCTACCGGCCATTGACAACATGACGATAGCTCTGACAAATACAACTACAGTGATGCTGCCCACGAAGTCCCCTCTAGAAGCCCTTCCGCCTACAAGCCCCTGAATTCCTTCGCCCTTGACAAGCAACGCTCCTACAAGCAACAGTATGGCGACATGTATTTCCTACGGCTTACCAAAATTAAGCCAAGTGTCGACCAAATAGCAGCTACGGCCTGGGATGGGACAACCGTCGGCGATGAGGAGGCCCAGCGAGTCGACCGTGTCCTTGATGTTCGCCAAGGAGAGCTGTGCTACGTGACCGGCACCGTGTATATGGAAATGCCCCTGAAGCCCAATATTCTAGAAGACGTTTCCAAGGACGTACGACAACTCTTCCTTGCTGATTACCATCCGTGGAGCGCTAACTCGAGTTTGTAGCGCTGGATCTCCGCTCCCATTTCGATGCCCAAATACTTCTCCGATGACGACCAAATTATGTTGGAGGACGAGTCAGGCCGTATCAGGCTGGTCGGCGATATTCTCAAGACCGTACATCTTGTAACGGGATGTATCGTTGGAGTTATGGGTACTGAAAACTCCAATGGAGAGTTTGAAATCATTGATATCAAATTCCCGGACCTTCCTCCCCAACCCGAACGCTGGAGTCTCTCCAAGCCTGTTTCAGACAAGAGCAAGACAAAGGATGAAGACGAAGAAATGGCTGACGCTCCCAACAAGAACAAGGGTAACAAAAAGATTGCCATCGTGTCTGGCTTATCCTTCTCAGGGACTGATGCTTCTTATGCTCTTGAGCTGGATCTTCTTCTCGAGTATCTGCTCGGTGAGGCCCTGGGCCCTTCCAGTCAGATCGATGTCTCTCATATCAGTCGCCTTATTATAGCTGGAAACTCCATCTCGACGACAGACCGAAAACCTGCCGCCGCAGACGAGGCACTTCCTGAAAAGAAGGGCCAGAAGAAGTATGGTTACGACGCCAGTGCCTATAATCCACTTCCTTCTCAGCTGTTTGATGCTTTTGTCGCTGAGCTTCTACCGTCGATCCCTGTCACAATGCTTCCTGGTGCTCAGGATCCTGCGAATGCTAGTTACCCACAGCAGCCTGTGCATCCTGCAATGTTTCCCGCAGCGCGAGCTTACACTCGTGATCCAGCTGTACCCGTTGACCAGCCAGGCTGGTTCGACACTGTCACAAACCCTTGGGAAGCCGAGCTTGAAGGATGGCGTGTTCTGGGCACCGGTGGTCAGAATGTTGACGATGTTTTCAAGTACGTCGGCAGTGATGACCGTCTTGGTATGATGGAAGCCATGTGCCGATGGCGATGCTGTGCCCCGACTGCACCCGATACACTTTGTAAGTTCACACCTGCCCGGCCACTGCTATATCTATCTAACCACTTGCCCAGGGAGCTATCCGTTCCAAGACGATGATCCGTTTGTTATGCAAACTTGCCCTCATCTCTATTTTGTCGGCAACCAACCACAATTCTCAACAAAGATCATTCACGGCCCCGAAGGACAATCGGTGAGACTCGTCACTGTTCCGTCCTTCTCGGCAACAAAAGAGTTGGTATTGATTGACACAGAAACACTCGAGGTAGAGAGGATCAAGATATCTACATAAGATCGATTCGATTATACAGTGCATTCACAAGATGAAACAGGCGACGAAAATACCCCGAAAGCAATAGTTAATTGAGCATACCGAATCCCAAGCTGTCGGCTTTGGTAAATCTATCGATCTAACCCCCGTTCGTCCGTGCCCTCAATAAGCTAAGCACCTGATTTATCGTTATCATTCCACGTCTCTCAGCTCCGTAAACGTTTGTCTCGAGTCCATCGCCTGACCCAAAGATCGTCTAAACAAACCCCTGTATCAAGCCTCGTAATCCGAGTCATTGTCATCACTAGGCGCCGCAAACTCATCGTTCGCATCCTCGTCTGTATCCTCTTCAGACTCACTGCCAGTCGCCTCATCTGGGAAAAGGGCAAACCAGTTCTCGTTGTCTTCGTCTTCGTCGTCGTGTGCGTCCCCGAGGTCGCCTCGCCGCTTAACATCTGGTTGAAGGTGTTTCTTGCAGGCTTCGAGTACGCAAGGTCGAAGCCTTTCCAGCCTGCTGATGATCTCTCGAAGTCGCTTGAAGCGAAGCTTTTCCATCTTCCAATCCCCGGCCCAGATGTCTGGTCTGTGCCTTTTGCTCTCAGTTAAAGGTTTCCCGTCTTGGAGTCTCTTTCTCATGCGTTTGTCTTCCTGTATTTTCTGGTACTCGAGCTGCCTGAAGAACCGCAGCTGGTGGGCACGCAGAAAAAGTTCAGACGAGGCGACGCCGGAACCTTCATTGAGGTGTTTGTTCCAAATCTTGATACGAATGATCTCACAGCATACGGCCTTGAGCGCACTCACAAGTTCTGACTTTGAATCGAACCAGTCGACGAAGGTAAAGTTGCCCTGGATGTACTGGGGGCTGAAAATGATGGTCAGTGTGTGGATGCTTGTCTTACCAGGTTCCTGGGCAAACATCTTGATGGCATCGGCCATGAATACCTGGGTATAGGGTTTGTATCGGTTGTGATCGGCCTGCAAGGTGATGTAGCGGAACAAGCAGGCGTACTTTTGCATATTGATAGTCCCAGGTTCATGGACCGCCTCTGCTCGAATTTGGTCGTCACCAAACACGACGGTGTAGGTCTCTCTGTGGCCACGCTCAGGAACATAAGCGTTGCTTCGGGCCAGCTCTTGAATGTTGATCATCGTCTGAGACTGTGTTGGCGCATCGCGAAGACGATAGAGAAAGGTGTTCTCGCCATATAGCACTCCTATGGCTTCGTTGAAGATCTTCTTGCATACCATAAGAATATTGATGTCCAGGCAGGGCTTTTCTCGCACGTAGACCCTCTTCCAGCCGTCGTAGACGGGGACGGGTTTGTGGGAGACGAGAAGGCCACGATAGATTTCCTCTCGAATTTCGACGGGGAAGTCCAGCAGGCTGCGCTTCCTGGATCTGTTTCTGCTTGATGCTTCAAGTCGATGTCGGATTTGAGCTATTGTAGCGTGCCCGAATTGACGGCTCATGATGGCACGATTGCGGATGTAGGAAGCAGGAGCATGATTGACGGGATGCCTAGCGTTTCTTCCTGAACTTGAGTTCTTGGAGTAACAATTCGGGACAGAGGGGGGAGTTGCGGTTTCATCTTCATCGAACGATTCCTCGGAGGGACTTTTTGGGCGAGTTCCCCAGGCAAACTGGGTTTTGGGAAGTCCATACTCCTTAGTAAAGTCTTCCAGAAGGGGTGCTTCCAGTCTTAATGGGACTGAGGAATGCTGCGACTTGCTATGTTTCTTTGGACGGTCTTCGTCTGAGCTCTCTGTGCTTCTTTTGCTACAGCTTGAGGTGACTGAGCTGGCTCTCGAATTAGCCCCAGAACTGACTGTGGCTGTGGACGACATGTTGAATTGTAGATAGAAGAAGGAGGAGGAGTCAGAAGGAAGTAAATGGCCCTATTTATACTAAGACGTGAAGCCTTTGTGATTCATAGTCGTCGGCAATTTGGGAATTGGGCAACGAGGGAAACATGTATTACATATGTTTTAAGGCTTCACATAGAATAAGAAAAAGGGGGCCGTAATACTCTCCTAAGCCTCCATACTTCTTAGGAGAAGGGGGGTTGTCAGTGCATACGTTTTTCCCATTGTCGCGACCACGGCGGTAGAATGTCTAATTAGTGCAGCATTCTCTCAAACTGAAGCAACGATCTGCTGGTAAATTGAATTACTACTAGATGAAGTATCACATAATTCGCGTAAAGGTACTTTGACACAGCAGTCTTCAGAGCGGTTTTCTTTTTTTTTTTTTTTTTTCATGGGAATATAACAACATTGGAAGCTCAAGAACAACGAACATTACCAAGGTTCTTAAAAGGAGCCACACGTTTCTTCGCAGGTTAGCAAGCTACATCCAGTTCTTCCTCAAATTGAAAATGAGCTCATATCAGTCCGACCTAGTAATTCGATCTGAACCAAGACTAAATGAACCAAGCGAGACGTTCAGGAATAATGGCAGAACTGCTTCTCCTTCCATTCTGCCTAAAGGGTCAACAGAGAAGGTTAAAGAAGTATGTCTTAGTCAAGTGTCATGACTCTTGCGAAAGCATCCAAATTATCTGACTCAGACTTCCTGGCAAGCATAAGTAATCTGTGTTCTGGAACTATTTCGAAGGATGAAATGTAATCCATTTTGCGCCTTTCGGTTGTCAAGTGGATACGATTGATGGACATAGGCTATACCATATTTGAGTTAATCTATTGGATCTCCAAATAAAACTCAATTGCAAGTTGATGCTCGATATGTATATACGCAGTATATATAAGAACTGTTCCGAAATCAGACCTCTCCTTCATTCTAATCAACTCCATCAATCCAATTTAAAGCCAGGCTGTCTTTCATTCCTAAGCTTCAGTTAGAGAATTGTCTTTCCTTATCATAGGGCGCGTTTAGGCCGATTCTCGGAGTTAAGAGCGGCAATATACACATACGCCTCCATCTCACCCTATACCTTGACCTCAGCCAATACTCATTTTCCCGATACCTCAACACATATCATCTTCATCATGGGTTCTCTAGACTCTGACGCCAAATTGGCATGGATCAAGACACCATGTCTTATCAGCACTCAATTGTCTCGTCTTACAGGCTGGTACGTTATGACCCCTCTTCCGCACACTTTTACCTCGGAACGAATTGTCTAACACCATCTAAGCAATGTCTACCTCAAGCTTGAAAACCTTCAGCCTTCGGGCTCCTTCAAGACCCGTGGAATTGGCAATCTCATGACCCAAGCTGCCGCCGCAGCTACGGGTCCCGTTCATTTCTACTGCTCTTCAGGTGGCAACGCCGGCCTGGCATGCGCAACATCTGCCATTTCACTCGGTCAAAAAGCCACAATTGTCATGCCTACTATTATCAGCCCCCTCATGAAGAGCAAGTTGCTTGAACTGGGAGTAGAAGTGCATCAGAAAGGCAAGAACTGGGCTGAGTGTGATAAGTATATGCGCGAAGAGCTAGTAGCCAACGATCCTTCGGCTATTTACGTGGCACCGTTCGATGATTCTCGAATCTGGGATGGAGCAGCAACTATGGTGGATGAGATTCGGGATCAGCTCGAGGGTCGTGTCGATGGTATCGTCTGCAGCGTTGGTGGCGGCGGTTTGGTTAACGGTTTGATGCAAGGTGTCGAGAGCCGTCCCTGGCTGGGAACAAAGCCTACCGTTCTGGCCGTTGAAACCGAGGGGGCCGACAGTCTCAACGCAAGTGTCCTCGCTGGCGAACACGTAACGCTACCAGAAATGACATCGATCGCAACATCTCTCGGCGCCACAAGAGTGTCTGAGCAGACTTGGAAGTGGAGCCAGTATCCTTCAGGGACGATGAAGAGTCTTGTCGTGTCCGATGCAGACGCTGCCCTAAGTGCTGTGCGTTTTGCGGACGATGGACGACAACTGGTTGAGGTAGCGTGCGGCGCGGCCTTGGCGGTTGCTTACCGAGGAGATCTCAGAAATGTTCTCGGGGAGGGTTTGTCTGATGAAGAATGGAGCAAGAAGAATGTGGTATTTGTGGTCTGCGGTGGTTCTGGTGTCACGTTGAACATGTTGTCTGAGTATCGGGAAAAGTACTCAGGACAGTCGTCCATCAAAGTCTAAGGCAGCGTAGGTATGTATAAAATAGAATTGAATAGATGATAAATAAGATGCTTGTCTAGCTGTATTTGTATCATTATTATTGTATATTGGCTATAACAAGTTCTGCTCTCTGTAATGAATGTCGTCCTATGCCAGACTCTGTTGATACCCATTCCCAATGCACTATCGTTTGCTTGCACCTCGTCTACCCTTGGAGGTTCCCTTGTCCGCCTTGGCCTGGTCAACGAATTCCTTCATGATTTGATGTAAATCAGGATTCTTTCTAGCAAGAAGTAGCACGTCATCTGTTGTGACGGTTGAGCGACCTGCGTGGTTGCTGAAACTCTCTAAATCTGTAGCCACATTTTCTGTTCATGATCAGCGCACACACTCTTGATCTAATAAACTGCAAAAGAAAAAGAAAAAGTAAAGTTCATACCAATTTGTGTCCAAACAAGTTCTGTGAGCGCACCGATGAATTGCGGTGTGGCGTTGCGGTTGCGACGGAGGGACTCTTCATCGACGATTTGACCAACGGCGTACCACAGAGCAGCCTTGAGGCGCTAATTTTGGGGGGTTAGGTCAGTTTTCGGGGTGGTTTTGAATATGCAGCCAGAATGAAATCAGGATTATACCTCTCTATTTTCATCCCCTGTTGTATCCGCCATTTTCTTTTCCTTTATCTTTGTTAGAGACGGTGACTCTTGATGTGTAGATGTTGAATGTATTTAGACGCGTCGCCGCGGGGCAGTACAGAAGGAGCCGGCGTCTATTACTATGGCGGGGTACAAGGTAATAAACTACCTATCTTAATACTAAATAAATATCAGCACAAAGACCTCCTTTGTAAAGTACATGTAGTGAGTTTGAAGTACTAATGTTTATGCCAAAAAATAAAATAAAATAAAATAGTACTCAATGAATCGTCAGTACCTAGTACTTGTGAAATTGCAATAAATACATCCTGTAAACTTAAGTACTGAGCTATGACAACTATATCCAACTTTGGTCCATATTTTTAACACCAGCATACTAAGACAGCCTCATCTTGTAACACTGCATAGGTATCCATGCAATAAAATGACCTGCATTGCATCTCGAACCAAGGCCGTTGAGGAGGAAAAAGAAAAGGTCATCTGATGCAGGGACAATATTGCTTATTGTTCCGTCCATTTAAACATACCTAGTATCCATCCATCATGTCACAAACAGCCACTATTCATTCAATCGGATTACATGCATACCCAGGTAGGTAAGATACGGAAACAGCCTTTCGGCAGTTGATCCAACAACCCCTGTCCGTCTTTTCTTGTCAAGTCCTTGTTTATCCTGGCTTCGTAGCAAAGAGTTAGTTAATTGAAAACGGCTCCCTCCTTAAGGAGTCCAAGTTTTGATTTACTTTAGGGCGATCGAGCTTCAAGGTGTTGGGGTTGACATCATTCACTTAGTACCGGAAGATGAGAGACCCTGATGATCGGCAGGCACTTGCTCCACTGTATAGTAGGTAATTGAAGATTCGATTGTGACCCAAGGATCACGCATTCTTATTAAAAACAATGCAATTTGATAAATAAGTAAATTGTCTGTTAAAGGACGTACATACGAATTGAACATAATCATCTGGCAAGAAACTCAGCCTTTCCATTCATTCATTCCCATAGCCTATACCCGTCCAACAATTCTGGCCCATCCAAGCCACGCTGTAATTAAGAAACCAAGGCTGTGCTCCCCTTCTTCATCCAATCATAATATCCTCAGCCACACACCACTTGTCGTCATCACCAAGTTCGGCTCTGCTAGCATCGCCACTTACAACATGATCAGCCAAAGCTCGGCCACCTCCATTCAATCAGAGTTGCATGTTTTAAGGGTCATTGCAATCTATCCTTGGCCAATCTACGTAATGCGTCTTGCGCAACCCTTCTCCAGTTTGGTTGCTGGTGGAGTTGAAAAAACCACTTAAACCACTTTGCTTCCTTCCTCCCAACTCAGCTCATTTTCAGTACTTATAACATATCAAGGCCTTCCTTTTCCCTCGACCTTATTTTCACTACTACTACTACCACCACCACTACCTACTCCTACTTATTTCTTTCAACAAATACACCCAAGTAATCATGGGTGCTAAAGCGGGCACCGCCCTCAAGTTCCTTCAATGGTTCATCCGAGGCATCCAATTCGCCTGCGCGGCTCTCATCCTCGCCATATACTCCTACTTCCTAGCAACTCTTCATAACCACAACTTCTCCATCAGCAACAAAATACGTGCTGTAGAGGGTATCTCTGGAATCGCCGTTCTTTACACCGCGGCCGCTCTGCTCCTTCTTTGTTGTCTTGCCGGTCGCACCCTCTCATCTTTGCTGGCTATCGTCTTGGATATCGCCTTTATTGGTGCTTTCATCTACGTTGCTGTCGCTAACAAGGGTGGTGCCAGCAGCTGCAATGGATATCTCGACACTCCCTTTGGACGTGGGCAGGCTGGCAACACCGCCGAGGGAAGTGATGGCTTCACTGCTCTACCCAGTTACCGTACCGCCTGCAAGCTCCAGTCTGCTTGTCTAGCCGTCTCCATTGTTGCTATTATCTTCTTCGTCCTGTCCATTCTTGTTGAAGTTGCACTTGCCCGCCATCATCGCAAGGAGAAGCGCTTTGGTCCTGGCCCCGCTAACGATTACACTTCCGGATACGGTGCTAAGGGTGGCTTCTTCAGTCGCATCTTTCGCCGCCGCAAGAACACCGCTGCTGGAAATGAAGATACTCTGCCAGAGCATGCCCACCCTGACCAACTAGACACCTACCGCCAGAGCCATGCCACCGACCGCACTGCTGTCAACAACTTCCCTGATAACGGTGCCACCTACAACAAGTACGACAACAACGGCCTTGGTTACCAGGATCCAAACCACGGACGACAGGATGGTTATGGCCAAATTCACTATCCCGAGCCCCAGTATGGTGTCACTCAAACCCAACCACCCGTTCGTCAGGCTGAGAACCCAAACTACCGCTACGACGACGGTGTCTACGAACGCGCCTAAGCGCAAACCACAAAGATGGGAAGTACAAGGACAACAAGAAACCAACCCAGAATGATACCCTGATGGATGCTCTTCAAAAAGCAATCAGTCGCTTACGAGCACCCATGTTTGGATAATACGATAAATGACAGGGCTCGACAAGCCCATTAATGATTAATTATATAAATATATGCACACATACAAACACGCACTTTAATGGACGTTTTTGGTGACGATTGGAAGACCGTGATTTATGGAGCAAATTGAAACTCCATTCGCTGATTCTGGTATTTTCTTTGTGTGACGCTGATATATACAAATATCTCACTGATGCCACCAACTTCAACTTCTCAACCAAGTGCCCACATGAGAACCCCTTTATTTGTACAACAATCACCACGTTTCTCCAGGTTCCAATTCGTTCTCATCACCCGCCCCATCTGTCCAGTTCAATTCCAGCTTCTCTAGTTCCCTCGAGAAAAAGTCCTGCTCATCTCGCATGGCAGCTCGAATATCTGGCGCAATCTTGTCTGGATAACGTCGTATGTTGAGCCAGTGGGTAAGACTGCGTAATGCCTGCTCCAGAGGAAGCGCTGCATCTACTTCCGCATCGACGTCACTTCCCGCGAGCCACTCATCTTTGAGATCTGGTCGGCAGTGGAGATAGATCGCCGTGATCACACGCATATTGCTTTGACGCCATTTGCGACCACAATATGGAACTTGGTTCTTGAACAGCTTGAGTGTGTAGAGCCGCAGCTCCGGCTGAGGTACCTTGAGAGACTTTCTCAGGATGGTCGACGACTTGTACTGGACAAGCAACAAGTTTCGGTGTGCTTTGTTTTTGCAAATCTTTTGCATTACTCTCAGGTAGTTGATGAGGGAGAAAAAGTTGCGGCGTGAAAAGTCTGTTATGGGCTCGGTTGGTTGCATGTTGAGAGGGTATCCAAGTTCGTCAACTTCAGGCCTTGTAGAGGATGCTTGGCCATCGCTGTTAGAGTCCGCATCGTCGTCGTGCTGTGTGGGTAGCGATCGCCGTAACTTAATTGGCGGTGGCGCTGCTTCATCTTCGCTCTCTTCTATCTCTTCGTCATCTTCACCGTCTTGTGCCGCACCTGAAGTGTTCTTATCTCGAGACTGTGACAACAGGTTGCAGAAATGGAAGAAGCTGGAAATGGTTAGCGAATGGCCATTGCTAAACGGTACCTCCTCTACCTGTTTTCAACGCGATCCACCTTACTGTCCACTACCTGTTGGACGTCTTGATGGGCAAATAGTTTAAGAACGAGAGGGACATAGTTAGAGTCTAGTAGAAGTTGTGTCATGTACTCGAATTTTAAGACGTCTGATCAATATTAGCCACAAACATGACCTGGCAGATTTCTGTCAGACTTACGAGAAACACGCAGCCATTTCAGTAGTAATATAAGAATTCCGGTCATGGCCTTGGACGTAATTTCTCGCGTCCTTGCAGCATCAACTTCCTCCAAAGTTAATTCAGGTGTCGGAGGTTTTGGGAGACTTTGCCCTGGAATTTCCTGTTGTTGTCTGTTAGCTGCAGGGCCACCGTTCATCCCTGGGTTCCCTCTGCCCATTGCTGTAGGTGCTTGTTGAGGTTGCTGTGAAACGATTGCTGTCACGTTAAGAAGAATCGGTCGCAGCAGAACAATTACAAGTGATTGAAGATGGGGCAAAGCATCGCGCTGTAACATGTCAGTATCTCCCAGATACTCATTTCTCATGCCTGATACTCACATAAAACTTTTCCACGGCAAACAGACGCTGCCTGTCCCTTTCAGACAAAAGCTCTGGCCGAGGGCCATAGTCTATTTCTGGGTTAGGGGCAACCGGATTTTTGGCCTTCTCTGCCCTAGTCTCTGCCTTGATCTCCTTTAGTATCTCCTGCTCTTCCAATGTGAGCTCGTCGAGATTAAGACCCTCAATATCGTCATCATCATCGTGGTCACTGTTGTAGCCACGCTCGAACTTCAGGAACCGTTCACGCTCTTCCCAAAGCTGGCGGGTTGCCCGCGTCATCCTGACTCGCGTAGAGAACAGCTCTCCGGCCTCAAGGATGGAGGCGGGGATATCGCTTCCCTCCCATTTTCGACCAACAAGGGCATGCTGAATACCTGCAGCTTCTTTACCACCAGCATAATTGCTCGAGGCATCCAGGGGGGGGTACATAAAAGGAAAATTCTGGTTCGTCTGGTAGTTTTGTTTCTTACCTCCTTTGCCGCCCACCGCCGGCGATGGGGGTGGTGAGGGTGCAGGAGTTGCAATGTGTACCGGCTGATCAAGAATCGACGTTCCTCCATTGTGAACTTGGGGCGGCGCAGGAATGATGCCATTCGCCCCGTTGTTTCGGGACACTTGGCTAGAGAAGGGGGGCAACAAAGAGGTATTATCTGCTTCGAGAGGAATGGCTGGACGCGGGGGTACATAGGCTGGGTATTTTGATGTGATCTCTTGGCGGAAGACGTGGTAGTCCAAAGGTGAGGCAGTAATGGTATTTTTATCAGCTGCCTTTTCACCCATTTCGTTGGTTGCTCTTTTGATGGCTTCGAGCTCCTCTGTTCCGCCAAAAACTAGCAAGATCGACTTCCAAAACAGTAAAAGGATCTAACACAGAATAAGCGCGGTTCTATCCAATAGGATATTGCAACTCACCTGAGTCTGCGGCATGGCGTTTTGTTCATCCCATCGTAGCTTCGAGGTTGCTGTGAACATATAGTCGACCAATGAGGGGTTAAGTTCCACTATTTGTATCAGCTACCATCATATATAAATCTGAACAAACTCACAAAGTTTTCCGTATGTAGAGGCCATGTCTTCCGGATCATTCAGAGTCTCCTGTATAGCAATGTACATGATAGTCATGAGACTCATCAGCTCATCCTGTGCTTCTTGGGCGCTATTATGCTGTCCCAGAGGCTCCCCTGACCTACGATTGACCATCAGCTCTGAATCGCATATGGTGGCATGCTTATCTGCTCACTTACCACTGTAATTCGAAATTATTCCGCAGAGCTTCCCATATGACGGGCAGGCCGTCCAAGGATGTGATGCACTCCACCCCGGCCTTGATTGCTTGTAACTGCGAAATACTGGCTACAGACCGGCTATCCCCAGGCGTCGCATTTGGCATAGCGGTATCATTCCAGCGCCCCAACACAAGATAGACCAGTTTTCCAATCGAAGCTGATCGTAGCGCAGCATCGTTGGATTGCACGCCGGCAATGGCCGTCTGGACAAACCGTGTCCGGGTATCGTTGTCTGCATCGTCCCATGAGTCCTGAGATCTCGCTTCGTGCTGCCAGTGCCACTTGAACGCTCCCTGCGCGGCGTTGAGACGTGTCCACTGCGTCAACTGATAGTTGAACCATTCATCAATCTCTTCGGCGTGGGGGCCTATATCGGTGTACTCAAAATCATAGGCAACGGGCTCGGCACGATTAAACTCAGCCACAATATGGCGCAGCTGTTGCAGAGAGAGTGAGTCGGTCGCAGGCGGTTGGTCGTTTGAGGTAGGAGGCGCCATTGGAGCGGCTGGAGGGACGCCTTGCAAAACGTTGCGCTGGAGAGGAGGTCGTGATGTTGTTGGCGGCGCAGGAACGGGTGGGAGGTCCGGTTGTTCAGCCTCCCCGGCGAGGTCAGCAATCTCACCAGTGTCGGCGACATCTTCTATAGGCGCATCGGGTTGAGCGTCATCTTGGGGGGGACCTGAAGGCCAAACGTTGCTCATGGTGTCTTCCTAGTGTGGTCGTGACGTTGATCTAAACAATGCCCCGCCAAAGTTGATATTGGGTTTCGTTTCGGCGATTAAGTCATCGTCGTGGAAAAAGAAAAGGAAAAAAAGAAGATTTGCTGCTCTTGATGGTATGCTGGGTACCAGAAAAAAGCGAGTGTCTATTTCTACTGTAGCTGAGAAAAAAATCGAAATGATGGATTATTTGTGAACGTGGAGTGAGTGCAGACGTGGCCTGGCCTAGATGGTTTATTTACAGACGGGAGTGGTAGGTACTATTCCAAGGTGGAAGGTACAGCTCGAGCAGCTTTGGAGGTTTCCATGGGGTCGTCGTGCCCACCCAATTTCATTGTTCATTGGTGGACATAAGGCAGGTACTAACCAGAACAAAAAAGGGTCCAGTCCCTCCACTTCAACTTTCGACTTGTCGCAATTGCATCCGCTCGTTTCATTTGTCTCAAGCCTCCTTCCAAAACGCTTACTTAGTCAGAAGGAGAACGCAGAGAGAAATTAATATTAATATTCATTTGACCCGGCTTTTCTTTTCCCCTCTGAAATTGGTATCTTTGTAATAATATGTAGTAGGAAGAGATAGGTAATTTAGGTAGTAAGTACCTGCATTCCAAGATAGAGAGATCCATTACTCAGAACCTATTGAATCTCCATCAGAATTGTCGCTCTGCCCATCCTCTTCCCCTTTGGACGTTTGCTTCTGTCCTTTTGCCTTTGCCCTCTTCCTGAGCTTCTTCAATCTGTTCATCCTCTTCTTCTTATCTTTTATCTGTTCCTCCTTGTCTGCCATCTTCTTGGCCTCGGCTGCCTCCTTCTCTTGTCTTTCCTTTGCCCGCTTTCTTAGTGATATACGTTGTTTCTTTCCTGGCTTTCGTTTTCCTTTAGCCTCGCCTCCTTCCACCTTTCCATCTGGGCTGGCTTTTCGAGTAGCAATGAGTTTTGTGACCTTCCAGGGAAGCTCAAGGCCCCAGGCTCTGTCGTGTGCCCTTGCTAGTACTTCGTCGCCGCTGATAGATGCCATGGCATATTCTTGCTTTCGCTGTGCCGGTATGTCCGTCACCATGTAGTACGATAGTGGCCGACCTCTGACAAAAACACCAGTGCCTGTTGGCCCAGTGTCCTCTTCCAACACAACTTTTTGTGTCGCTGGGGTTTTGCTGAAAAGTCGAAAGACAAACTCCTCCTCGCGGTCTTCCTCTTGCTCCTCGTTATGATCCACGTCCATTTCATCGTCTTCCGCCCTCTTGGTGCTCCCTGAAATTGAATTCTTCACGGAGCTAGAGGAGATCGGCCCGATGTCTATGTTCATGCCCATGCCCAGTGATTTCACCATCTGAGCATACAGCTTTGCACGCAACTCGTCGTCCTGGAGTCCATCATCTCTACCATCATCTGATGAATTCAAATCCTCTCTGCGAACCCTAATAACATAGTCAGTATGTTATTTTTCATCGCAATATTGCGCCATTACCTCTTTGCCCGGGGAACTTCAAACATGATGACTTTCTTAATCAGAAGACACCACAATATCTGAAAATCAGTTGAAATGGAGTGTGTGTTATGAACGTTTTATGAGAAATAACGACAGAGGAATATTAAGCAACTATTCTCCAGTGCGAGGCTATACCTTCAATAAACTCTGTGAGCTGATTGAAGCGAATGTCATGCTTCTGAGCTGCAAAGTCAACCTTACCAAATTTCCATCTGTCGGTTTTCTTATCTTATCTCTCCGCATAGGTCGCCAAAATAAAAATGTCACGCTTTTCTCTGTTAGGTTAGTGCCGCCGGAAGCTGTGCATAGGTAGGATTGGCTTGGTAGCTTGGCTTTGGAGTTGATTAGTAGAAGTAGGTAGTTTAAAGCTTCCACTAATACAGGAAGTTACTGTGTTATGTAGATAGATCGGACTATTTATCAGATACCTAGACGCCACGGTCTGGTCAAAGCGGTAAGAAATAAACTTTAGTAAGCATCGTTTATAGAACTTCGTCGGAATCTTTGGGATCCAACAACAAGCCAAGGAATAAAAGCCTACGCCAAGGTACCTACCTAGCAGGCAGTCAGTCACCTGGGCTTTTGCAATCCTTCCTCCGACATTAGCTCAAGCATTACCTTCAGCTGAATTTGCCAACCAATCAAACTCATTCCCGCCCTTGCAGAACAACTATCAACGACGCCATCTCCAACGATAGCCCTGCTTCAAGTGGTAGCCACTGTCAGATCATCAACTTGACTTCCAGTACGAGAATAAAGAGACATGCCCCGAGCAGCGTGGGATAAGAAATTTGACTTCCCCTCTAGTCGATGGTACAACAAAGGTGCTACCTCTGGTTATTCCTACTGTGATCGAGTGAGTATAAACGACATCAATGCCCCGGACGAGAAACGGTGATCGTCGTGCAAGACTTCTACTCCAGTATAAGACAGCTTCGCTAGACCCTGGCGCGACTTCAAGAGGAACTATTGGTCTCATCGCAATTTCAGCCTGCATACGAATTTCCTAACATGGCTTGACCTAACCGTTGATGACAGCCTTACTATATATGTAGATATATAAATATATATATATTTATACCTATACCCACATAAGCATGTCAAAGTTACTCACTGAGTAGGTGGGAACTGACTTACTATGTTACTTCCTCCTTCTTTTATGATCCTTCTGCTAACTCATCCGCGACAGCATCACCTTCAATCGAACACATATTAAATCATTCACACAGGAAAGGATATCTTGTTTCATTACAGTTCAATTCTCTGCGGGATTACTTCGTCAATACATAAGGGAATTGGATCTCAGCAGCAACATTCCTGCTGGCGTGCCGCCTGACAAAAACATCTCCGCCATAAGACGGGAAAGGGTATAACCCGCGGATTTGTACCCAGAATGAAGAAAGAATAAAGAACAAAGAAAATCAGGGAACGAGATACGCCCTTGTTTCGCCTAAACCATCCTTAAGCTCAGCCATGCAACAGCGTCAGTCTGGAATCATTGCAGAACTAACAGCGCTGCTTGATGAGACGTCGACTCATCTTGAACCCATCGTTCCACAGCGTCATTAGCCTCTAGTCGTCCGTTATCCGGTCTCGTGTATCAACTCTTTTTCACCTTCGGCCCGGCCTTTTCACCCTCAATTAATTTGTCGTCCTCCTCGTCGCTCCATCTACTTCAAAGTAAGGTATCCAGTGTTTCAAAATCAGTGCAAGCCGCCCAATTCAGATTGCCAACACCATCCGTCATAAAAATAGAAAAGAAAAAAGAAGAAAAAACTCCAGTAGGTATTTTTACAAGCTCGCTAACGAACAAACCAGCCAATGGTCGTCATGCTCATCGCAAAGTCAACACGTTTTGATGCCGACTTTTAATACATCGTCGAGTACGAGCTTCAAGAAAGAAAAAAAAGAGACGCAGAAGCCTAATTGCCATTCCAAGAATATTGATGCAGGGTGTCGAAAGAGCCTCTTGTGGTGCCATTATAGACTGATGTGGGGTGTGGTTGATTCGGCTCTGTCTTCGTGGGCGACGTTCCAGTCGTTGTGTTCTTATACTCGTCTTGGGGGAAAGGGTATGATCGAGTTTCGTTATTGGCATATGCCAAGTTTGTGTTATGCTCTCCGGCGGACGATGTCCAGGTATGCGGAGGCGCATAGTAGTCCCTTGAAGGCACCGAGGGTGGCCCAGATGTCTCTGGGTGGTAGCTTGGCTGAGCAACCTCGCTCGGACTTGGGTGCACGGGAGCATAGGGGGTGTATCGGTATTCTGGAGATGGTTCGTTGTTCGCTACAGAGCCTGAACTTCTTATCGAAGGATGACTCATATGCCGAGGGCTCTTCAAGGGCCGCGGGTTATCGACATAACGAGGGATATTCATCGCCTGCTCATGGCCTCCAAGCGGAGTCGTCTGTATAGATAGTTGCGGAGGGGCAGTCGTCGTCTGCATATAGGTGTACTGGGACCGAACCGGTGGGTGTTCCGAATCGTTGGTTACCATGGAAAGGGGCGCAGGAGGCTCCATTGATGATTGAATGGGCATCCCTTGCGACTCGGCAGGGAAACTGGGAGTGCCCGTCAAGGGCCCCATTGTTGCTGTTGGATAGTTCTCCGCGCCAGATGTTGGGACATGGCCTATTGGCACCTGAGCGGGAGGAGTCCCCCAGGTTGGATAAGAGCTATCATCTCAGTCAGAAAGGTTCACCACAAGACAACATCAATCCAGGTTTGCAAAGCGGTGGGACGAAGCTGCGTCCTTCCACGTCGCCATGGACCGATTCATTCGGCAAACTCACTTTGATCGTATTGGTCCCAACTGGGTACCGGGAATCTTGGGCGCATTAAAGGTAAAGGCCGTCCGTGGGAGCTGCGCATCAACACCTCTTGGCTTTGTTTCCTGGTGCTTTGCACTCAAGGGTCCGGCCACAACACCCAAGCCCGTCTCCACAAGTGCTTGTCCACGGGAACCAGCACTCGATCCAAGCAAAGGGATTTCTTTGCGGGCCTGGAAGTTACGGGGGCTTCGACCACGTACGACAATAGGCGCAGTTGTCGATTCTGTAAGGACAGTCTTGTTACCGTTGGCCAGTGTTCCCACTACCTTCAGATGAAGCACAAAATGCTGTTGGAGTTCCTTTCGGCGGCCATTGTTTGCGGTTGCACTACAATTATATCAGCAGGTTCACGAAGTCAGTAGACCGAGACACTTACATCCTAAACTGCAGTCGACGCCATCCAATTGGGTAAACAGCATACTCGCCATCGGATTCTGAACCGTCATCTTGGAAAGGAATCAAGGGGAGAGATTGTGGCTCCTGGTCGGGGCTCTGGCTTGTTTCTGGAGAGTTTGGTGGGGGGGTCTTCCACGGAATGACGATTAATCGAACCGGGTTGCCATCAACCGACTCAATCGCAGAGATTGTGACCTCCATGTTACTGACTGCAACCGTCTCGCCTGATTCAGTGATGACGGAAAGTTGCCCACGTGGGGTGACAAGAGTACCGCTGATCTGGAAGAGATTCCTTCGGTAGCAAGTTAACTCAGGCTGTCGAAGCGAGCCATCTGATGTGTTTGCAGGCATCTCCGAGAGGAAGAACATTCCATGGAGCTGGGCTGATAGTTCGAGTTGCTGCATGCGACCTTGTGAATCGACAATTGTGTGTTTGTCCTGCGTTCTCTTGAAGGCCAGCAGTTTGTGTTCGTGACTAGCCGACATCTTGGAGTTGTCGTCTCGAAGATCCTGGACTATTTCCTGATAGGCAGGTGGCTCTGCCTCAGAAAAAGATCTCTTCAAGGTTGGGTAGCCGTGGTGGGAAACCATTTCTGGGTGAGCAGATCTGTCGTATGCTTCTTGGTCATCCTGGGGGTACCGGCTGTAGGAGTAAGAAGGCTGTTCCATTTCGTTATGATTACTGTTGGTTCGTCCAGGAAGAGGCGATGAGGTTGACGGCATAGGATCCGCCACTCGCCCCGGCATGTGTACTGAGCCTCCATAACTCGACCACAGGCTCGATTGTCCTGGGTGTCCTCTTAAGTCTGCCATAGTGGCCGGGTATGCCGCTGCGGTTGTCATGAGAGCATAACCTATCCAAATTCTTGTCTACTCAACCAGAACGAGCTGTCTGGTTTGACCCGTCACTGGTAACGTGGTCCTGGGAACATAAACCTCGAAACAGACCAAGTCAAGTAGCAAGAGTATCGAGACAAAGAACCACGCAAGAGTTGTTTGGCACAAGTTGAGGTGGGAGCGAAGGGAAAACACGATGCGATACCCAAGGCACAGGGGGAGTGATATTCGAAGTCGAAGGTGCAAGTGTGTACTTGTATATGGAAATGGATGGCGGCCAGAGGAACGGCAGATGATGGAGGGGAGTGTTTAGTCCAACACCCGGCACTGTCTCCAGGGTGGAGACCAGGTCTGACGGGGGGATGTTTCGAGGTCCAGGCACAGGGACTTGGGTCAGTGCTGTTAACAAGACCTGGCTGGTATCGACTCCGGAGAGAGTTCTGATCAGGAGCTCGCTCAGGAAGAACCGATCATGAATGCCAGTGGATTAGGAGACCACTTCAGCGCATGCGGCCGTTCTTGGAAGGAGGACGGGAGTGGAGGGGCGGATCTGAGAAACAAATACAGCCTGTTGTAATATTGAAGGCTGATTTTGTGCAAATGCTTCAACAGCACTGGGTGTGCCCAGACTTCTTCATTCAGAGCGATAGTCCGTGGCACAATATAATAGTGATAAATAAGGCTTGGCCACAAAGAACGTGCGTAAGTAGTAAAAGACGAGCCTCGTTCAACGCTATTTCGGGGATAGAGGCAAGTCTGATAACGTACATCGCACATACATGTATCGATGGAGCGTACAATGAAACTAAGACGAAGCTATGATATGCCCCAAGCGCTGTTTGATATGGATAGGGTTCAAAGGGAACCGCAAACTGCCGGGTACTGGCAGGTTAGCAGAAGTCGAATACATGACCAGCAAACTCTGGGAAAAAGAGAACCAGGGCCTTGACGCGAGGGTAAGAGAAGACATCCCAGACACGCCCCAGTACGCAGTCCCTTGCCATGCCATCCCCTCGTCAGCGTCTACCGAGGGGTTCGAGAATACCCCTGCTAAATAAGCCAGCGTTAAGAGAAGGCTATGTACTGTTGACAAGTCATGACGCTAAAGTATGGATAAGAACATGGCATGTGCAGTGCCAGTCCCACGTACTAGCTACCCCATCCCTGCCGGTTGGGATGAGATAGACAGAAACTGACGAGGAAATGGGTCGAGCGGGGACACGGGGACTATCTCTGAGGGCCCGGCAGCCCCCTCCCTCCTCAATCAAGCTGGCCTAATGATGGCCAATCCTAAGCCCTGATGTCTGACCGGGGCATGTTGATTCTGAGAGAAGAATCCTCCGTGTGGTGAAGGTTGCCGGCCCGCAAATTTCTAGAAAACCGTTGGACAGAGTCGACAATGGGGCAAGTTACAAAAGCAGGGAGGTAGGGAAACAGAGCAAAACTCAGGTTTGAAGAGTTTTGCTACTGACCAGGGTTTGTTTGTTCGCCCGCCTATGTGAAAGACACATCCACCTATAAGCACCGCAATCATGTTGTGATTATGATATGCTGTAAGTTGACAAGTGCCATTGGTCTAATAGAGCATTAACACAGGGCAATATCAGGCAAAAATGACAGAGATGCCTGCAATCCATCCATCATCTATTCGGTGAACAGTGAGTGAGTGGTATGGAGGCCCGGCCACAAGCCGGAGCAGGTATGAATTCGAGCATGATCCGTTTTGGGATCGACTCGGGAGATGAAAGAATGGAGTACCTTCTTGGTCTGGCAGAAGAGACAGCTTAGCTTATGCTTACTCAAACCTTTTTAGCGGAGGCTGACGGAGAAGGTGGAGTGAACGGCGCGGCCCCGGCACAATCATTGAGCTCTCCATTCGCAGTAGTGTCAGTAATTAGCAGGGGCGGGCGCGCGCAACTTGCATATTGTGGCATTGGGAAAAGCAGTAATATAATTACTGTATGCACGCACGTACGTACAGTACATACACACATACAGTATCGACAGCCCTGCAGTAATGACAGCAGCGACCTGGAGAAGATAGCGCGAACCACAGGCCTGTAGTCTAACCTAGGATGTGCATTCAGTGGTCTGTGTCCTGGAGCGTATGTACAGTACTGAGTAGACCTTCTGGGGCGAGGCGGCCAACATCTGGCTTGGATATGCTTGCGCCGCATAATGGAATTGAATTTGGCCGAACGTGCGGAGAAGCTTGCTCCAGTATTTAAACCTAGTGTTTGAATGGGATTCAGGATTGTAGTTGGCATACGGCTAGTGGGCGGTTGTTCCAGGCTGAGAACAAGATTGTGGCTACGTATGTTGAGCCATGTGGCTTTAGGTCGGTTGGGCTGTCTATCTATCCCATCTCCCTGGATTTCGTGATCCTTGTCGGTAAGACAGAGAAAACGTGTGCGTTGTAGATGACGAGGTTGACCATGATGAATATAATGATAATGCTTGTAGAGATCGTAGAGAGCCACGTAAAGAAGACCTTTCAATCACTGTCACGACTCAGCAATTTCCACCTACGTCCAATAGTTAAGTTTCTTGTGGCTCATCTCGTGGAGACATACGAGGAAGAGAATGCGCATGGTTCGAAATGGACACCCATTTGGAGATGGCTTCAAAGACGCGCCGTTGCATCAATGTCTCGCGCTGTCGTTGGCTGGTTTGTTGGTGGAGAAAGGGATACTGGGATGAACAAGGGCCAGGTATGTAATGGGAAAGATGAGACAAGGGAAAAGGAAAAGGGCATGTTGGGTGGGGTCACTATGGCTCTTGCTTTCTGCTCTGGACGAAGCAAGGAGACGTGCGAGGGAAGGCACGACCAGGGTATGCACCACTAATAAGCAAGTTTGATGCACTAGGGACGCAAACCGCCAGAAGCGAGCCTAGAAAAGACAAGAGCGGACGGGGCCGTGCTCTTTCCCAACGGCCGTCCTCAACGGCTATCCTACAGTACGAGCACAGTAAGGGTCTCTATCTCAGACACTGGCCATACCATCTGCCTACCTCTCTCCCATGGAACTCACATCGCTCGATCAGCGGGCTACGTACCCTGTCTGGGCCTCTGCTGCAAGTACTGTATTTACCTCCAAGTTCTCATGATGCAGTACGTCTGCCTCCTCCAAGTTTCGTATGCATGCATGCATGCATACATACATACATACAAGAGCATAATACAGAAACCGAGTCAGTCACGGGTGTGGCATCCTCATCGCGTGTTATTGTCGTCACGATGCCACCAGGGGCGGCTGCGACACCCATGAGCTTTATTTTCGATGAGATATACAACATACATTCACATACTACTATAATACAGGTCCAATATGGACAGCGGAGCATACCTTTCAAACGTCCAGGCCGTGCCGAAGCGAACAACTCAAATGATTCGTCCATCCCAGGCTATCCATGGATTGTTATTATGAAGGCGCCAGACGTGCGTTCGCCTTGGTTTTTCCCAAGAGTCTCTTCTGGTGTCCGACTACGGACGAGAAGACAAGACAGAACCGAGTCACGACCAAGCAAAAGGTAGCAAGCCTGAAATGACCAATTCGTACAGGTACAAGCATCTAGACATCCAGGATTCAAAATCACGAATAGAACAAGGGTCACTTGTTTGTCAATTGGGGTTCGCTTCGATGTTGATTTGGGAGCCCTTCAACACGACAAGGATAACCATATCCATAGCTAGGACATAATAGAGCACGTCCACTGCACATCCACATCGACAACGTCTAAATCCGCACAGACTGGGGCGCATCCGCATTTGTTGCTCTGGCGTGCAGCTCGTCACTCTCACATGCCTTGTGGAGGATTGCTTCCCGTACTCGATCGGAGATACACAAATGGATGGTCACCTCTTTTGGTGATGCGCTGAGCGCCTGGATTTGTTCGACTAGTCTGGCATGTCCAACCTCGACAATGACCGCTGTGCACACATTATTGAAGGTTACTGTAACAAGGCTGCCAAGCTCGCGCCCTGTCCGGATACATAGCAATAGTAGCACCCCAAACCCAGCTTGAACAGGCCAACGGCTTTCACCGGTGAACTGTTCCTCCTGAGACACACGCCCAGACGCCATCTCAACGGTAGCTGCTCGTCTCCAAGTACCCTGTCCTGTCGCCAGTCAGTCGATGTAACCATCCCAGACGGCCACGGCGATTTTTAAGATCTGGCAGCCCATTGCATCTGTGGGCTTGAGAGCACATTGAGCGGGTGGCAGATGGCTCCATCTAGAGTTTTTATCTTTCGAGACACCTGTTCATTTCTCACGCTGTAGTTTACGTCAAGGACTTCCTGTAATGGTCAAAAGATTGCTGGAATGGCTGTTCCTGGATTATCGGATGACAGAACAATCGCTTGAGCTGTACGAACACTCTGGACAAGCGGCGTTTCCGGATTCAAAGCAATTTCGATAATCAAGCCATGGCAAATAATGACCTCTAGGCGAAATGTAAGGCCATATGCAGGATCTTCGAACAAAGGGGCCGATACTACGAATTGGGAGACTATTATGGCAATGTGGAGTAGACTCTGCCCGAGATTGTGTTTCGCACATCCTGGATCTTAACAGACAGGTATTAAGATACTATCAGCATGCTTTAGCAGAAGTCGAATTGTCAAGCGATCCATCAATCGCTTGATTGGCCACTTAACAGGGTCGCTAAAACGGTGCTGCATGTGCATGCGTCAAGATGCAGTAAAGTACATCGACTGCATCCATGCACCAACGCCAGAATCATCATCTGGGTACCCGCCCATAGTTTGTGTCACGACGCCAAAGTCAACGACTTTTCCGCATATCGTTGTACCCCGCGAAATATCGCGCAAGAGAAGCAAAAGGAACAGTGTTGTCAGAATGCTTCTTAGACGTGGCCATTATGGGACGGAACAGACGGACGCTGGTGACGGATTCCTCAAAACGCACCGTAAGCGCACACGTTGCAACGCGCCAGCAGATCGCGGCAGTTGAACACCCACAGCGTCATGAGCTCAGAGAGCTGAGTCGATTGGCTTCCCCTGCTGGTATTCGGTTTTAGCGTTGTCCACGATGGCTGCCGATGGGTCCCGCCCCCTGCTGTCTCAAAGACAAAGGTCCACATCTCTCCGGGTTTAGGGGTCAAGGAAGCCATTGGCGTGGTTTGGGTCCTGGTTCTCCGGTCGGTAGTCCCTTTTGGGATACTGATCGTCTTGCAGCGACCTGACTGGGAGACACTTGGCTCACTTTGGGTAATAACTCAATATTCCTTGACCTGGTTGCGTTGTTGAATTGTACAGATACATACAAACGCCGATCAAAAACCCCGATCAAAAACCGGCTCTTGATCACGTTTGTTTGAATACGGAAAGCGATTCATCTCAGAACCATGTAATCGATGCACATCGACCGATGGAGCTTCGTGCCCCTGAATCGACTGAATTATACGAGTCAATGCGCATGAAGTTGACAAAAGTCGGCGAGATGAGTTTGCTGTACAGAGAGCTGTTGTTCTGAGTTCAGCCTTGTCCCTGGGAACGGCTGGTCTTTTCTTGCCAATCCTTGACTTACACGGATTCCCAGTCAAGTCGCGAAATCTCATTTCCGAATATGGTCCGAACAATAGATTCGGAGTAAGTATGGTTATTTGGGTCATACAAATTTATTTACGTTCAGAGTAACTACATGGGAACACCTCGAGGCTTGCCACTGGCGCAAGACTTGTCGGCAAAGAGCTAGGTTTTTTCCTTAACAGCAAACCAGGATCCGAATATCTGAAGGAACAAGAAACAATGAGGCAATGAAACGAAACATTATGTGCATAGAAAGGTAAGGTTGGTAGTCACCCCAGCTACCGATCGTCACCTTTGTTGACCCAACAAGACTAGACTCCCACACCCTTGAACAACCAAGCCCGCGACTCTAACTACCTACAGTACCGTACTTCCTTATTATCGGACTTCTCAAGTAATACTTACGAGCTATTCAATGACCTATGCAGAGAGAGATTCGTGGGGCGGGTACGTCCAGGCCTTCCTTATCAACATCAGGCCATTTAGACCAGACGCTTGGATCAAAACGTTGCTTTTAATACTGATACAAACGCACGCTAGTTTATCATCATTTCCCTTTACTATGTACGGCGGGTTTGAAGAGAAAGGGATCCCCGCCACTGCGTCTGGTCCACAAACTTGCCAACTGTTCGTGCCATAATTAAACCTATTTGCGTTTCGAGCGTAATACGTCTAAATACGAAAACATTTTAGAGGGGACACATTCCTTCCTTGGTTCGTATACCGGGCGTACCTGCATCGGTCACTCTACCTACTCGGCACGTTAACGTGGTATCGTGAACTCAGCCCTACCGTTCTTAGGTCAAGGCACATCTGTTTCATGGTGCAGTTGCGGCTCCTTACTTGCAAGATCCGGTAGCATTGAAGCAGTGTGCCGTGGATGATCAACGCGACGTGTTCAGTAAGCATAAGAAATTCCCCGGCAGCCAGTCCAAGGGCATGAATTGATCTCAGTCGAGCATACGCCGGTTCGCTGCAGCAATACTCCATAGTCAGTCAGTCAATCATCCATCCAGCTGGGCGAGAAACTAAGGGCGTGGGCGAGAGCGCCCACACAAAGCGTTTAATTGCGTTGTGACAAGGACACAGAGTGGCATCCGTGCATGCCGCACACGTCTTGAAAGGGTTCGACCCTACACTACAGACAACAAGAACAAGGGTATGGAAAACTATGGGCTAAGTATCCGTACCAAGCCAGCCTGTCCTGGCAGCCCTGGTTACATACTACTATTAGTTAGATGCAACTTTCCTCTCACATTCAGGCTCCACCACATTATCCAGGGACAATTCTCTCAGGACTAGATGAGGATCAGCTCTTCCCCAGGACCAGAATTCAGGAGCGAGATTGTTGGATATTGCGTTTTCCATTGATTGCTTATAGCAGTTATTTCCTAAGTAAAACCAGGAGATATGAAACATTATCTGCCCTTCTTGAGACTGTTTACTTGGCCGGAACCAAAATACCCGTCCGGAGCAACCTTAATAGTAGCGCCCGCGTTCTGCAACTGTCGGCCCAGACCAGTCACCACACCAATGGCGAAGGCTCTCACTGCTGGCTAGATATTATAGTGCCCGTGTGTATGCATACTCGGGAGCGTGCGCGTGCTCATGCAATGCGAGGCGGCGAGATGGTTATGGTCAGAGCACTACCTTCAAGCTGCAGTACTTGGATCCCTGCTGGGCCATAAAGTTTCGATACAGTGAGCTCAACTCAGCATCAGCGGCATTTCTAACATTATACGGTCCTAGAGTTTCAATTCAAGGACGTTGTTAAAGGTATCAGATGACTTTCCTGCAAGCATCAACCACCGGCCTACGTCTGATACTCGTAACTGTATCCCTGCACTCATCTTGCCTATTGACACAATGGGGCCTGGTGCGATACCACGTGAACAGCCATCACCAGAGCACACTTGTGCCTTGCGCTCGCGTTAGGTGCAGGACCTTATGTCGTTCGGAGCAGTGCACGCGTGAGATGGTGTGGTTCTGTGTGGCATCAAGCATCAAGCCAATAAGTTAACGATGCTAGCCATGATGCCTTTATTCGATCCAATGTCTACATACTTTTCGGGCATGGCCAAGTTCTGTGCTCTGACCTCTGGGGTCCAGACGTGCAGCTCTCCCTCAACTTTCTTCTTCCCTCTAGCTAGCATCGCAGTCCGAGTTGGCTGTGTTAACCTTGACTACTTATCTCATCGTATCTTGAAGAAAAAAGACCAGGCCAGCAAGGTCTACCTACATATCTACATACATAGTACGGTAGGCCTTGAGGCCAGGCTACCTGCACAAGGGCCCATATCTTCAAGGGTTAGTTACAGTGTCGATCGGCCGGGCAGCATAAGAGAATACGGTATGAGCAAAGTCATACATTGGTCAGCATGTGCCGTCCAACGTAGTGAGTATGGATCAACAAAAGACTTGGAACAAAACAAGTCAGGACGGGGATGCCACTTCCAGGCTGGCTAGGATCAGGGTCTTCTGCCGAGTGATAATCCCGACTGGCGGTCTAGTATGTACTCAACATTACTTCTCTATATCCATAGAGGTGGAGGAACACCCGCCTACAACCGGTAATTGATCAAGAAGACACATGGTTCTCTTTTGATAACCGGAGCATTTTCCACAAGTCTAAATGGGCTCATCTAATCAGGCATACTAGATACACGGTCATGTCCGCCCAAGTAGTGCAGCAGATGGCCAAGTCGGGACAGATTGGAGCATGTAACCTCAGTCGCCCATCCAACAATTCTACGAACGGGTGTCAATTACCGTAGCGGGGTATAGCTCTGATGCCGAAGATTCCTTTATGCTGGGCATTGACAGAATCATTGACGGATGGCACAGGTTCAGCACTAGTTAATATGTTGATTCAGGAGAACGTAGTTCTCGTGACAAGACAGCCTAGACAGGAAAACAGGTTGCCATCGCAGAAGTTAGTTGACATCATCCGGGAATCTTGGTGTGCATGGCAGATCATGCATGTATTCCCTACACATGAACAGGCTATCTATCTATTAGGAAACAGTCTTGAGTATTTACAGCGGAGCCGCACAATGCCGTCTTGTGATCGTGAGATCGTGAGGCCGTCCGAATGCTGTTGTCATCGGATAATCCAATTACCATCCTCGTCATCTGAGTCGCCTTCAACTAGATCCTCCTCGTCATTGAGGGCCATCTGTACGAACCGACGAACCCATGCCTCCTGTGCTGGATCAAGACCAGCTTGGTTGTTGTCATTCTGGCCATTTGCCTGCTGCTGTTGAAGTTGATGTTGATGTTGGTGTTGTCGCTGGTTTGCTCGCTGACGATTGGCAGCTCCTCCGCCACGAGGTCCTCCGCCTCCCCTTCCAACTGCCGCTCCTCCGCCTCCTCTCCCAGCCCCTCCTGCACCACGACCTCGACCCGCTGCACCTCGAGGTGGGCCATGATGCCCTCGACCAGCTGGGTGCTGTGGTGCGTCGGGGGCAGCTGGAGGAATAGCCCTACGGGCGTCTCGAGCTTGATTATCGACAAGTCGAATCACGAGAGGGCCTTCGCGGGCAATTTCTATGCCTCGGCCTTGACCTTGGCCACCAAGCTGTCTATTGTTATCATGAACGTCAACCTCCTCCTCACCATCACTATCGTCGGACTCAATGACTTCTGGTAGAAGTTCAATCTCGTTTAGTGCTGGCGGAGGATCTGCCCCTGGGCCACGGCCGCCGATGAACCCCAAGCCAACGTCGTCGCCATCACCACCTTCAAGCTCCCATAACCGCATATAGCAGGAAGTAACTTTCCCGCCAGCCAACTGATTGTAATGTTGGTAAGGATTTACGGGGTCGAGCCATGATGAACATAGGTAGCAGAAGTGAGTGTCGCATCGTGAGCAAATCATGTGGTTGCAGCCGTGTGTCTTTTGCGCGGGGGCATTGCATGTTGGGCATGGACTCGTGTGAAGCTGTAGATATTCGAGTGAAGCCTTTTCCTCTTCGCTGACTTCCTCTTTATCACGTCGTGGTGCGCAGCGAACAAACTCTCCGTGCCACGACTGGTAACACTGGCCGCAGAAGGCAAAGCCGCAATCTTCGCAGATGGCCAGAAGATCAGCCCTGTTGAATCGGTCCTTGTTTTTCTTCTTCCTGGTCCTGGTATCAGAATCTCCAGCTGCTTTCTCTTCCTCCTCTTTACCTGATTCAGCATCGGAATTCTCGGCAAAGTCCAAGCCCTCCGGCTTCTTGTGGCGTTTTGACCGGGCTGCTCCATTACACCACTGCCGCGGGCAATATATTGTGTTCTTGTCAGACTCAAGCTCTGTCTTGTACTTGAGCGTAACGTAGCGCTTCACCATTTCCTCCGAGAGACCAATCTGGAGAAGCTCGCTGGGGCTGACAGCAACTTTGTTCTTCTTTGCTTGTTTGGCTAGTGCCCGTTCCTTTGCGCAATTGGGACTCAAACATCGGACAGTAGACAAGTTGCCCTCGTTGATTGCATCATTGTAGAAGTCCTGCAAACACTGTATACAAAATATATGGCCACAGTCCAGCATCTTGTGACATTTGGTACCCTTTTTGGGATCTAAATATTGTCAGCAGAGGCTTAGGGGCAATACCAGTTCGTAAATAGTACATACCGAGACAGACACCACACTCAAACGTCTCCTTTTCAAATGCTGCCTTTTTGGCTTTTATATCGTGATCTAACACGGCGAGTTTATGTTCGGGATCGACCTGAAGGGTTCCCTTAGGGCTGATAGTTCCAAAGACATCCTCGGCGGCACGTTGGATGTGATCAATGTAAGTGAACGCAACCATATCACGACCGATCTCATCCCATAAACGCGGCCCATCGTCTTGAAGTCTCTTGATCGTTTCCTCGGTTAACCACTGCGGTGTTGTCGATACATGAACTTCTGGTGCTACATCTATAGGGTAGCCCTCTGGCAGGTGGACTCTCAACCGTAGGGACGGGAGGTACGAAACCTCGAGCGAGTCAACTTCAGGCTGTGTATTGTCAGCAGCTTGAGTAGGTGTTGTGATTCCAGTGTGAGCGGGTGCAGATGCTGCTGGAAAAGTGACAGTGACTGGAGCGGCGGGCTCAACAGGGAGATCTATCTCAAAGGTGAAAGGGTCTCGTGCGTCAAGACGACGAATCTCGGGGTATATAGCCTCGAGGGAGCCAAGCTCCATGAAACGAGGATCATCGCTTTCGTCCATATCTGCCATGGCTTGTCGTGTTGTTAATGAGATGAGCGCTCATCATCTGGTGGCGTAAATAATAAGATAGTGACTGAGTGCACTTAAATAAAGAGCTTTCCGGGAGTGGCAAAGCTGAGTAAGTAAGTTCAGTTAAATATCAAGAGCTCTCAAAAAAGAAACCCAGCCCCTAGTAACAAGTTTCTGCTAGGCCTCCATGATAGTAGTCGAAACTCTCTCCTTTGCTTCCTCAATAAGACTCGGACATGAGGTTCTTCTTTTGGTGGAGGTGCTCTATGTAAAGAGGGGCGAGACGAGGGCTTTTGACGACAAGACAAGGTAAGGTAGGAAGGGTTATTCCGTAACGACAAGCAAATGAAAACTTGTAAATGGAGATGCGATGTTTGTCGTCTACTGGTAAGAGAACGAAGACGAGTTTTCTCTTCTTTTCCCTCTTTTATTCGCACCGTGAAAAAAGAAAGCCAAAAGTTGACGATGATGACTCTTCGGCGTCGTTGAATTCGGTGACTGACTTCCTGCTATTTGACAAATAAGAGGCACGGAAGTCCGAGACGCCACTCTATGGATCTGTCTCGGCATTAGCCACAGGCATGGCCACAGCTACTGGCTACCTACATCGTCATCAACACCAAGAAACGAGCTTAAACTTGCTTGGCTTTGACCCTATTTTTATTTTATTTTTTATTATGAACTTTTTACCTCAAACCATTTCTTTTCCCTTTGTTCAGTCGCGATAATCCGACCACGTAGGGGCACAAGGTCAATAATCTACTGGATAATGCAGCCTTTTTTAATCCCCTGAAACCTTACAAAAACACACACAACACTCATCATGGCCGATGATTCTACCCCCCTCGCTTCCCTCTCGGTCACGCATGTCTACTATGTAAGAACTTCACTCTAGGCCAGCAGGGAATCTAACTAACACACACACTACAGGACCCTGAAGATCACCTATCGCTCGTATGCGCCTACCTCGCCCTCCTCCCCCAAGCGCTCTGCGTCGTCTATGCCACACTCGTACTCTTCACCCGCGAGGTCGAAGTCGCCCTCATGTTCCTGGGTCAACTCGCCTGTGAAGTCCTCAATTTTGCTCTAAAACGTCTCATCAAGGAAGAACGACCACGTCGTATACATGGCAAAGGCTATGGCATGCCCAGCTCCCATGCCCAGTTTGTCGCTTTCTGGAGTGTCTCGCTTGCGCTATTCCTGCTTGTCCGTCACAAGCCCCCTCATGTGCTCAAGGGCCGCGCGAACAGCGGTGTGCACCGACCGTGGAGTCTTGTCGAAAGGGTGACAGTGAGTGTGGCTGGCGTGGCGATTGCGGCGGCGACGGCATGGAGTAGGGTATATCTCAACTATCATACCCCTAAGCAGGTCGTTATAGGATGTGTCGCTGGCGCCGTGAGTGCTATTGGATGGTTCATCATTGTCGCTGTTGCGCGGCAGACGGGCTGGTTGGGCTGGGCCTTAGAGACGCCTTTGGCAAGAGCTTTTAGAGTCCGTGATCTGGTGGTGGAAGAGGACATGTGTCAGGCTGGTTGGGAGAAGTGGGAGGAGCGAAGAGTTACTTCTCGAACTACAAAGAACAGGTAGGGGGAAAACTAAAGAGCCATTTACGCTAGATGTCGTGAAAAAACAATGATTCAGTGTGATGATTAGTTGAAAGTGTCAGGCCGTGCGAGCCTAATAATTTACATCACATTCATGAAGCTATTGGTAATCTCCGCCCCAATCTTCTAAATTATCTATAAAATAAATCTCGACGCTGGCATCAAAGAAAAGTCCAAATCATTGGAACACAAAGGGAATCGTTACAAGTGTCAAACCAGTCGTGAGAGATCATCATCCTCGCCCCGTGAGGGGCCCTGCCCATATTTTCCTGAAACTTTTTAAATCCATGGTCCTCTCCCCGTATCCGCTTCAGCTCTGGAGCCATGGCGGCTATGTAACCTGCCTAAATCCCCCATAGTTGAGTCTTGTCGGCTATGAGCCCTGGAGCTCACTGATGGCTTGTTGGGTTTGTGTGAGGATGGGCCAGGTGTTGGCTCCTGTGGGCTGTAGACAGCTGAGCTAAGAGTGGTCTCTGGAGGTGTCGCCATCCCCGCGCTCAGGGGGACAGGGGGAAGTTCTTTCTCGGAGAGGTCGTTTTCGAAGTTGTCTTGAATCTGATATCTAGTGCCTTCGCCGGGAACATCGACAATGGCGATGGCGAGGGGGCTTGTCTTTCTTGGGAAAAATCTAACTGTGCTGTTGGGGCAATCGAGTTCTTCCACGCGGCTTGTGTCTTGTTTGGGTTCAGGCTTGGTAGGGCTCATGTCACCACCAATATTGGAGAGTCGTAAGCCAATCTGCACAGTTGCAGTAGAAAGCGCCGAAGCGCCACTGGATCGGAGTTTTCTATCAGGTAGGCGGAGAGCTGGTGGTGCGAGAAGGTCGGCCAGAGATGGAGGTTCAGGTGCCGCTTTGGATACCGGACCTTTGTAGAATGTTGTCGGTAACAGAATGGGTGATTTGGGTGGCTCGGGCTTGGGGAAGATGCTGTACATGCTTCGCTTGAAGTTCTTGATAGACTCCTTCGACGACGTTCGTACAGGTTTTGGCGCCGCTGGTAGATCACCCGAGTTACGCATGCTTCCCAAGCGGAGGGGCTTCAAGCCACCTTTGAGGAAGTCCTTGCGTGCGCCAAATACCTTGTCTTCCACCCTGTCGTCCGCCATCAAGTCTTCCCTGCTGTTAGACTTACGGGCCGTTCCCGGCATTGCTGAGAGGGGGGTTGCAGGTTCTTGATCCTGGTCATCAGCCCATTTCTTGAAACTTCGAGACGCCTCAAAGTCGTCGTCCGAGCATCCAGTTGGGGATTTACTCGATCGAAGGAAGAGATACAAGCAGCCAAGCAAGAATCCTGACATGTTCATCACAACTGTTCCGATAATGGATAGTTGCATTGAAGCATCTCCAGCTGCTCCAGGATCGTGGAACGCTGTGTTGTAATAGAAAGTTATTTGCAGAGTCTGATGCCAATTAGTTCATGTTGTCCACAGAGTATTGATGCACTTACGTAGGAAATCACAGCAATGATCATGTAATAAACCATACGAGACGCCTCATCTCTTTCAGTGACATCCATCCTGGCTCCTGTATGAAGCTTGAAGCAAATTATACCGCACTCAGCTATGACGAGAACGATGATAGTGAGCAAAGATCCGAAGATTCCGGTGTCATATCGATGAAGGAAAGATACCAGGCTTGCAAAGCAAAATTCTGATGGGCGAACTACAAAGGTGATTGAGAACACTATGAGCAAAAGGGTACCAATGAACGCGAGACAAGCCACGGTGTTGAACCGCCCACGGAAAGGGAATATGTTGGGCTTTGTGATGCGGATGGTCAGTTCCAGCCCAAATATCAGCTGGATAAAGGGGGCAATAAAAAAAGCTGAGTGTGTTAGCAGAGTCAACAATATAGCCTCGAACGAGCCGACTTACCTGGAAGCATCATTTGTGAGACCATGGCACACTCGAGGATCATGAGTGATTCAAGTCCCTTGGCTTGAGCAGTAGCATACACAATTCCCTGAGTTACGATACCAATAGATAGGACGAAAGGGTAGATGTCTCGTCCCTTGACAAGTCGGAACCAAGAAGACCTAGAAGGTGGATTGTGAGAAGAAGTCTCTGGAGCGTATTAAAGGAGGCACCTACTTAAAGTTCCACGACTCGGTGCGCTTTAGTGTCCTCCACGATCTCAAGAGTATGACGAGAGTAACCGCGAATGCCACCACCAAGTTGAAAACAGCCAGAACGATAATCGAGGTACGGACTGAGCCAGCTGCAGCGAACTTGAGTTCGTTGTCCCATTTTGATGTTGAGTTTGCCTGGAACTGAAAGCCCATCGAGTCCATGTTTGCGTCGTCGTTGTCCATCTTTAATCTTTATCGTATCCAATTCGAGAAGTCTTTTCGAGATTACTAGTAGGCTTGAAGCCTTTACAGTGCCGGCACCGCGTTGTTTGTTGAGGTGACTTTTAGTTTCCCATGTCGATGTCGATGTCGTTGTCGTTGTCGTTTTGAGTATCGATCGAAAAGGGACCCTAATGTCGAAAGGAAAAAGAGATAAAGGAAAAGAGACAAGAAGCAGCCAGATAAGATGTAATAGCAGTCAGAACAGTGTAGCCTTCTAAAGCAAGTATCAGGTCAATTGAAGCAGAGCAGATATGATGATCAAGCAAATACACAGAAAGCACAGAAGGAAAGTGGAATGTATGAGATGGCACCTGGCCTGTGGCAAACGAATGTCAAATCCAAAAAAGAAAACAAGAAAAGAAACGGAGATCAGACAAAACACTACCGACTAGGTGGGAGAGAGCAGACGATGGAGGCAATATAGGACTTGTCATGTCGAACAAAGGGCAAATCACATCGAGGCTGGGGAGCTAGATTGTCCTGGATGCACATTAAGCTAAGCTTGAGGAACCCTGCACGACTCAGAACTACCCAAATAGCAAGGATGAAGCTGCTTCGTGACGGAGATTAGTAGCATTGAGGCTTTCGCCCCTGGCAGACGGTGGTCGATGCATGGAGGCCAAGCCCAGCGTTTGGGTGGGTTGAGAGCCATGTCCCGCATTATGGCGAGAAGGGTATTGTTTCACTCTTGTAGATTGGGTTTCCGGGACGGTGATTCTCGATAACACTGACGAACTTTCTGCAACAGAATGTGGGACCTGCCAAGAGGAGAGCGGGCTTTGGGGTTGGGGAGTTTGAGGTCATCATCAGCTGCTGTGTTCGCTCGCTCGCTCCACGACTTTTGAAAATGGTTGCAAGCGTGCAGCCACAACTGAATCTTGAATTGGTCATAGTTAATACTTAGCACTTGAACTCCTACAGAGAGACTGGTAAGTCCAAAAGTCGCCGTCAGAGCAGAAGAAAGAAAAAGCGCCGGCCTCAAGAGGCTGAAGCATTGTTGTGACAGAGTCAAGTTTCGTCGTGTTGTAAGAGGCAGGAGTACTAGTCAAGCAAATAGCGGGTCGTATGGTCTATTCCGAGTGGGTACTAGCGGCCGGCCAATAGATGCAACCTCACCGCAGACTTCAAACATGGCGAGACAAGGATCTTCAGGCTCTTTGGTATGCGGAATTAGAAGCCAAGACAGCTGCCATTTCCTAATCCGACCCAGAGAGTTTGAGATTCTAATGGCAAGTCACACGGATCCTCTTGCTGCCGAAGGCGGGGAGGGCGCCCGGCCACGAGGTATGGATACATTGACGTTTCGCAAGGATCACAGCCTGCACCCGGTCACAGATCTGTCAGCACAAAAGAGAACTTGAGCTTAGTAGTTAATCAGCGTAGTATCAGTATCTAGGTACCTAGGCAGCCAGCCACCTACGGATGCTGAGCTAACGCTGTGAAGCCACTTGAGAGAACCAAGGGAGCCTGGGCCCCAGGGACGTAGTTACATAGTATATGCCTAACTTTAGTGCTTTTAGACTATGGAACTACTAGTTCGTTCTTTGGCTCTTCCCCGGCGGTTCGTTCTCCATCTCGTTGTTTCAACCCTTCTTCCTACCCATATACGGGACACTAGGAATAATGAAACTCGAACTTCTCTAAGCGAGGACAAAGATGCCGGGTTCAAGGTCCAAATACCGGACTCTTGACATTCTTTTAGTCACTTTAATGCAGCAGTCCTAGATTGACAAGTATTATTATCGGCTTCTCTTTGTAAGAAGGCCGCTGTATCCACTGAAACAATCTTGTTCTGGGGTAGAAAACGATTCCAAGTGGATGCTTTAGCAATCCCAGAGGAGAGGAATCTTACTGCAAATGCCACGAGGATTTGGATGTTTGGTCCATAATTTTGACTATTCGCAACCTAGCATGGTACATACAACCCTGAATTTGCGTAATTAACGCAGTTGTACTGTATCTGCCTATCTTCTTGTTCTTTTTCCGACCAAGTAGCCAAGTGCTCAACAAGGTTAACAAAGTTGAGCATTGGCCACTCTGCATTGATACAGCAATGACTAGCAGTAGTCAAGTACCTACCTATCTAGTTGTCAACTGTTGCTTGCACAGAGGACAGGCAGACAAGCAAAGCAACTCGAGCCCATCTTTACCGTCCTGAGTCAAGACCACGGACACAGTCCAGGTGCTTAGACCACTTCCGAATGTGAGTTCAGATGCAGGGACCCTTTTTTCATCACTTCATCTCGGGCACTAGAAAGTGTTCAACACAGGTTAACCTGACCTGAAGCTGTTTCCTCCTCAAACCTGCTCTCCCAAAGTCGATGCATCAGTTTCGTCCTAGATAAGACCGGGGACGCTATAAGTCAAACACGGTGGCTCTCGGGTATTTAATTAGAAGACCTTAATGGCTGACAGTATTCACACCTATAACTGCGAACATATAGATGCAATCTCGTATGCCATTAATGCGTACGTACGTTGCCTCGATCTCGGTGCAGTGTATCCGTAGTGGGTGCTCCAAGTGTGTTGGTACGAAACATGGGTTTGAGATGAAATATTATCTTGGCATAGTGAAATGTTCATTTCTAATAACTTCGCCATATATTCTATCGCTTATCTGCTTCTATCAGTCTAAGTCGCGGCAAGTCTGAACGAATAGCATATATATATAAAGCAAGTAAAGAGAGACCCTCTTGCTTGGTTGTTAGAGAGCCAAGAGGCAGATACTGCACGGCAACCGATATTTGAATTCTTTCTCCGCCAGTTCATACCAACAGTTGTGATTCTAGCCTACCAACCTACCAACATTGGTAGGTTGATACTCTGTACGGATAAGTAAAAGTGAATTGACATCAAGACCCACGAGCACCAGCCTTAGACTAGAGGTCCGAGCCAGGAAGCGTCCGTGGGTAGCTCATGAGATGCTGATCATTGCAATATACCGAGATAGTGCTGTTACAAAGGTTCCAATTTATATTCACAGGATGCGGTGGTTCTCTCAGATCATGAGGTAGCTTGATGATAGAAGAAACCCAAAATTTGTGCAGCCTACTGATTTTATCAAGTCTATCTTGAAGTCTATTTGATTCCAAATTGTACCATGTGCATCTCCAAGTCGTCCTTTGGTATCTGAGGTTGCGTCGGACTGGGATAACTCCGGTGTGATCGTTACCCTATAAGCTGTAGATCGATGCTTGATACTGATCAATACCTGGCCTCTCCCGGCTTCAGCTAGATTGCCGTCCATGCAGAATGTCGCTTGGTATTTCGCATCTGCCATGGTAACGGTAATGGCCGGCTAGTTGACGGGATTGTTTCATGCTCATAGGTACCTTGGCATTCATGACACACAGACTGAAGCAAGAGCAATGCCTAGGCGAGGCACAGGTTTAGAGACCCTAAAGTCTAAATACCATCACATGTTGACAGCACTTATAGTCGCCACTGTAACTGCGTGAACATCATACAGTTCCCCGCCCAACAAGAAGAGGACAAGTGGATGTTGCGCCTGTAATTGAAAGCACACTACAGCGCGATGATCCTTTTCTCGGGATAACTGATGGAAGATCGAGGATTCAAGACTGGAACAGAGTAACCTACTTACGGTACCAATCGCCTTTGTTAGTAGAGAACTTCAGCATACGTACATGCAAGTGCATCGATTTTATAAGCTCAATTTTAAAGCAAACGTCTCGGAGACACCGAAGTACTGGCAGTTAGCACTCTTGCTGATCCTTCGTACTGGAACCCAATGATTTATCGAGTTGCGCTAGGGAACCAGTCAGATTGTTGGACTTTAGTAATCTTGAACTTGTTAGATTTGACATGTCATATCTCTGAGCCTCTCTGTGAGACTTGGTGACTGTATGTTGTTGTTAATTTGATAGATCAATAACATGGAACAACAAATACCCCTTTATTCATATGCTGTGAGAAGCTATGGAAGAAATAAATGGTATACCATTGAGAGAACGACTTGGTTTTCCGAGTCCAGTCGTGTGCTACGTAGTATCTGATAGCATCTGATAGAGGCAAGTTTGATAATGTAATTGTTAAGATCGCAGAGAAAATACATCCATTAGCCCTCGACCAGGAAATCCGTAATCATCCACATATCGGCGAAGGAACTGGCTGCTCCAAGTTACAGCAACGGCAGTCATAGGTTAGTAGTTATCTCCAAAAGAAGGGTTTACCGTTATAGCCTGCGCTGTTACCCAAAACTCAAATCTTTCTAAACACATCGTCCGCAACATTCCATTTCCTGGTATTTATTGCTCCTGTCTTCTCTATAAGTCACAGATGATCCAAGTGTCGTCCTTGTGTCAGGGCACCTACCTGATCGTGATCGCAGTTGTCATTTTTGGCACTTACCGTTTTCAACATTCTGCCTTGTCATACAGAGCTTTTTCTCCTTACTCCCTTCTAGAACTTCAAACAGAGACAAGTGCCTTGTAGTCTCGCCTTCCTCCTCCTACTATTCCTCTGTGTTTTGTTTCCGGGTAACCATGATCTCTTTTGCTGACAAACAACAAATATACGAGTACACTCACCATGCACTATGCTCACGTCCGTATGAGAAATCTCTCGCATTTGTGAACCGGATTTCCTCCGAACAAACTGTAATCCTACTGACAAACTTAGTGGACAGCAGAAAATTTCAGACCTGAACTTACAGTGCTGGGGGCAGTTAGCCTGAGAGCAGGTCCAGTCTCCAGTCTGCCATCAAGTGGATAAAATGTCTCAGCTCTTGTGGTCATAACGTCGAGTTTCCTTGACCTTGAGCTGGGCGGACTCATGCTTTACGTTCTCTCTTGTCATATTTCTTGCATATATGTAGAATGTACTGGGAAGTGTGGACCTGCGTTCTTGCAATGACGGACAGTCCACTATCGTTTCAACGTTTGACTCCTTTCACTCTGCCTATAAATTATACTGGTGGGTTTCTGATCACTATTGTGACTCGAGTCGGGCATGGTCGAACTCTTAGTTGCACATAGAGTCATCAACTGAGTCTCATCTGACAAATCACGTACCTCCTATGCCCATCGACGTTTGAGTCCCAGGAGGATATAATTATTGTATGTTGAAACAGGGTGTGCTACAGATATCAGGTCATTGCCGAGTCCTAGAGAGGATCACAGGATGCAAATGTCCCTCAGTAGACGATGCTAAAGGACCAGTTCCGATGTTGCACTCTGAAGCAAAGGTATACTGCTCATTTGAGACTATGGTTCCGAGATAATTCGATTTCTAATACCCGCATATGATACATGCGAACTCTCAGATCGAAAACGTACGCCTTGATGGTGCATGTTTCACGTTTCAAAATGAAGGATTCAACTTTCTCATCAGGCCATGACTGTCTGTTTGGAAACTTCGCTTACATAAGTTCCAGTGATCCGTTTCAAGCAGATTTTCCGCGAAAGGGAGAATAATCAGAAATCGACCTCGTTGTTTGTCGTGGCAGCCGTTAAATGTTCAATTGATGCAGCGGTCTGACATCCAAGTTGTTGCTTTATATAAGATGCACTAAGATGGATTTCGTCGCTTCACGACTGCCCGTCTGTAGTCAAACCTACTACTAGGTCATCAATATCTTGAGCATCATTCCAAGCTTATTGAGTTCGGTATCCGCAGAGCCTGGTATGATCTGAACCCCCAACAATGCCTGCTCAGCTGGTTTCGACAATATTATGCGCAGTGATTAAGATATCGAATTGGATTGAAGCGGACGGAACAGAAATTGATCTCTGTCCCACTCAGATGGGCTGCTGGCGTCTCATCTTTAGAAAGCATGGGTGTGTGGTTTCCAAACTGGTAGTTGTTGATTCGCCAACAAGATGCTTTACTCCTGCGCGTATCCAGAACCATCGCAAGCTATGCTCAAGTCGATACAATGATGCCTTCAATATGATGCACTGCAAAGATCACACGATTTGCATGTGCTCCAAGGATCATATTGCTTTGTCCCGATTGGGATGGCCAGACATATCATTTGAATACGTATACAGATTGACACATGGATACAAAGGCACCCGAGAGCTTGTTGAGTGCAATCGATCGAGGCAATCACGAATAAGCCAAGCGGGAGCTACGGACGTGTTCCGAGGGGGATAAATACGGCTGCGATGTGCTGTACTCTGTACTCAAAAGTAGGTAGCCTCGGTCTGGCTAGGAATGCATGTAGTCGAGGGCGTGTTGCGCAATCTAGACCGATCTGATCTGCAAGTAGGCCTAGAAAAATGAGACAGAGATTAACAATGTAACTTGGCAACATGTTGACATATCAATCATGGAAAAGTGATTTCTAGCATGTGAGCGAATGGCTTTTCTTGCCATGATGCCATGTTCTGTCATGATACTTGGAAATCAACAAGAGATATGGAAGGATAAGCTTCAAATCAAGAGTTGAGCTGAGACGTCATAATGAGAGCTTAAGCGGGTCCATCTGGGAGAGCTCCCTGGATACAAGCTGTTGGGTTTTGTGCAAGCTGGAGGCGACAAGCTAGCTAGCAAGCCACTCTGCTGTAACGTTAGCATCCACAAAAAGAGGCGGTGGTGGCACCAGAAAACAAGAATCACAAATGAAGGAACCTGGATTATAGGGAATACCGGAAGTATTACTCCGTAAATACGGACCACGAGGGGTGAGATCTCGATGGCCAGCATCCCAAACAGTGGGGGAAACCAATCAATGCTTGCATTTCATTTCATTTCAGGTAAATATGTTGGGAATGGAAACAGTATGCAGATTTACCCGCGTCGGAGCACAGATTCGGTCTCGGTCAATATCAGCAGAATCAAATGACTACGCACTAAGCCTTGAGTAGCGTAGGTAGGGGAGGATAAAGCAATGATCAAAGACTGAGGTCATGAATGATACCTTAGTACATACCTAGACACGTCACCGCCACAAGCATATAGCTTTAGCCCATAAATTACCCCGCTATCTGTGGCGCTTTTTTATGCTTCACGGGAACTTGACGGATCTGTCTGAGCCTCTGAGGCTAGCCCATTAATTACATTTCCCCAATCAGACCTTTAGTACATGTCATACTTTACGTCGATATGTATATCATATATGCGACAAAGTCGAACAAAGAGAGTAGTGTACTCTCTGCAAGGGACATAAAGCCAATCATGTGTCATTAATCTAAAATACACACATCTTACGTATTGCTTGCCCTCAGTGTAGCGGGGTTATTGAGCTTCCAAATCAGGTACCCCGCGACGCGCAAGGCGCGTTCAAATTTGATACATACAGCACTGTCTGTATGTATCCGTAGTCCTTTTCTTACCCCCACCAAACAAAGCAAGCAAGCAAGCCTGGGCTCCAGCTAGACTCCCATCGAGATGACGTCCCAGTGACAGATTGACGTCAGGCATCTCTCTCGAGCAACCATCATTGCTATCTTGCTTCCAACTGGCTCAAGTGAGCCCAAGTATACTGGGGTGCAATCCCCATATTATCCTACTCCGAAGTAGCAAAGCATTCTATGTAGGACTTGTCTGCAACAGATTAGTCTATGACGACATATCTCTTCTTCACATGATAGCCTTTCTGTACTGGTTAGAGGCTCTGACAAGACACGTACGGATACGGTATTGGTACTGCAATCCACCAAACCTGGATGGACAATCTTGATGAAAAATACCTAACTTTCTTGTTTGCCTCGACTGCGACTATCAATTAATACCACTCAATACTCTATATAAAGCCTCCTTCCCTCTCTCCAGCTCCATCCATTCTCTTCCCTCATCATCACACACTACTTCAATAACTCAACAATCTACAACAAACAAACACCTTTCATCTTAAACAATGGATACCGTCAAGAACACCGTCAACCAGGCTACTGGTAAGAGAATCTCGACTCAAGTGATATATACAACATATACTGACGATCACCACAGAGAAGGTCCAGGAGGGTCTCTCCGGCGCCAGCAAGGAGGGCAACAAGCAGGTTGCCAAGGACTCCAACGCCGGCATTGGCACTCGTGCCTCCGCTGCTAAGGACGCTGTCGGTGACAAGGTACGCAACAACAACAAAAAAAGTCAAATCAACCTGAAATGAGTGCCATCAAGTCTTTAACGAGAGGGCTCAGGAGAGGGTTGAGATGATCCGCTGTTATAAGCAACTTACTAACATTCTCACAGGTTGACGAGTCTACCCACGGCGCCAAGAGCGAGACCTACAAGCAGAACCCATAAGTACTTTCGAGTATCGAATGAGGAATGACACGATGGAATGATTTTGAAGGAGGAACTGGGCTGTCTCACTGAGAGAGTTGCAGTGCCATCAACATTGAGCAATCAGATACCCCAATTTAATAGCTCTTCAATCCACCTATGAAACACAATATCAGATTCGCCTTGACGACTGTGACATGAATGCGCTAAGCAATTTCCTTAATGCAGTTCACTTATACCACAATGGGCACATATCAGGTCACGTGATCTGACATGATACATGCTTCACTCGATCATCTTGTGAATTGAAGGAAATAAGTAGCAGCCAACCAGGGGATGTTATACACAATTTAACTTTTGTTCAACAGCTTCAGCTAGCACCTTTGTTATCAGACATCATGTTGCTGTTTAGAACCCTTATCCTTTTTGGTCATTCTATCCTCTGGACTAGCTGGTTTTGTATTATGTGAGTAAAACGTTTCGACTAGTGAGTCATTTGACAACCCAGACATCTTGGATAGCTTATGTTTTTCTCCGTGTTTCACAGATTCTTCTTTCCCTGGCGCACAATCAAAGCATTCGAAATATCCTTGGCCGAGTACCAAATGACCCACAGTGGGATGAACACCCAGAGAGTATTAAAGAAAATGAGGTAAAGCCAGAGGTACATAAAGTTGCTGGTGTCGAGGTTGGGGCTTCCGACAAGCCACTCGGGGCAGAAAGTCATAAAACCTAAGTTCGTGTCTGTCAGCACAACTTGGTCCGCTAAGTGCATGATTGTTGATGCAACTTACCGCCGTACAACTCGCAAGTAGCTAGGATGATCATCCAGATGCTGGCCTTGGGGTCTCTCCTGGCAAGGCAATAGCATACGTAGATAGCCAGGGGGCCGTCAAAGAACACAGTCAACAACTCCAGACTCACAACCCCCAAGTCCACGCCAGCCCATCTCTTATCGGCCTTGGCATACACCATCCACAGCATAGCAAACGGGTTATCTCCGCCCGACTGGGCACCATACACGCGATCGTGGTACCCTAGAAACCCGGCGGGTGTAGGGAATAGGTCCGTCTTTGCATCGTTGAGAAGCGGCAGGTGCGAGAAAAAGCAGTGGTACAAGAAGCTTCCCTCGAGTAGGAAATGGCACAGCGCGTCGGCGAGATGCCAGATGAAAAGGAACCGAAGGGTTCCCGAGGACGAAGATGGCAGGAACTTGAGGGAGGCGACGTATGCGGCAAAGACGATGGCGAGGGTCGAAAGGAGAGAGATGATTGTGGTTTGGTCGAACAGGTCAGGCGGAAGAGACGATACAGTTTCTGCAGCCATTGCGATGGATTCTGTCATCGACTTTACTAATCGATTGGCTGAGAGCTTGTATTCGATGATGCGACTTCAATTGAGGTGAAATCGGAGACGTGATTGAACTTGTGTCAAAAGAGAAGCGGTGTCAAATACTCCGGTAATTGAATTCGGTGGGCTGATTAAATGCGATCTTCAATGTCTAGGTAGGTAGGTACGTGGTAGTACCTACCAAGGTAGTGGCTACTACTGTGGAGTACAGTAGCAACAACAGCCACTTAAACCCAGAATCGTCTCAAACAGCTCTAAGACCCTGAAAAAGATGAACAAGACCTCAAGTGCAGAGCTGGATGCATCGTTTTCTTATTTCGTTTATTTAAGCAGAAAACGCCAACACTAATAATCTCTACCAAAACGCCACCTGTCTTGTCTGTTTGTCTGTTATACGAATAGTATCCCTGCCCCATTGTTAATTTACATATGTATATCCGTAAATAAGTGCCGTCTCATTTCTCCCATTCTTTATAACTCTTCTGCTTCTGTCGCGTATTCCATCCGAGTTTCCCACTAATACTGTTGACCCAATCCTCACTTCTCCGTCCTTCAGCCTGTACTGAAGCAAATGGGAACCTACTCGCACTGATGGTTACGTAGTCTCCTGGCTTGAGCTCCACACGCTCTCGGCCATCGAAGCTCGCCCACGAAGATGTCCGTGCTCCGTACGGAACACCAACTCGCAGCACGATCGTGTCGGGTAGAATGATGGGTCGGAAGGATAGCGTATGCGCGCATATGGACGTCACCAGCATCACGGGGTTTTCTGGGTGACACAGAGAGCCCCCAGCAGCCAGGTTGTAAGCTGTTGAGCCAGTTGGTGTTGACACACAGATGCCATCGGCCAAAACCGAGGTAAAGTGCTCGTCATCTCCAAAAATCTCGGTGGTTGACAAGGCTTAGACATACGTTAGAACATCTCCTGCGGGGGTAGCGTTGACTCTGGGGTTCTTACTTGGATTTGGTCCTCGATCCACCACGACCTCATTCAGAATCTCAAACGTCCCATCCGGTCGATGCGTATGCTCATCCTCCCTCTCCTCTCCGATCAGTTCCTCTACCAAATCTCGTGGCTGGTCCTCGTCCTCATCGGAACCATTATCTAGCTGTGATTTCTTACGCGGCTGGCTCCTCATAACAGTGCCCTCGAAGCGTAGCCTCAAACTCACGGTGACACCCTTGGTGAAGGCAGTTGTGAGTGTTTCTTGGTACTCTTCAAAATCGAACTTGGTCAGGAAGCCCAGGCTACCTAACGCAAAGCTCAGCACAGGTGGCACGATGCGCTGGAACAACCAGCTGGCGTATAATACCGTGCCATCACCACCGAGTGAGATTACAAAATCAAAGGTATGGGGTCGTGTTCGACACATGTTCTCATCCCAGTATCGCAGCCTTTTTTTGAGTGTGTCTTTTACCGTCTGCTCGTCTGCGCCGTCCTTTTGGACGTATCCCTTGCTTACCTCGTCAATAATTCCACTGACATCAAACTTCTTGTTCGTTTTGAGCTTGTCTTGAACGTAAACGGTGTAAGCGACCTCGTGATTATGATTCAATAGCCATTTTACCAGTTCTCGTGTTTTAGGAATCAAGTCCTGGTCGTAAATCTTTGTCAAGATAAAGATGCTCTTGACCTTGAATCGAAGACGCATGCTGCTTAGCCGACGGCTTAGTTCTCTTACACCCCATGCCATGTCGCTGAGCTGCTGCTTTGTGAGCAGACGACTTCGCACATCTTCCTGGTAACCTCCAAGGTCAAACTCAGACATGCTCTTGGTCATTTGCTGAGTCCAGGCTTGCTGGTCAGCTTGGCCAGAGTGGTCCATACTACCGGGCTCTACAACAGCGCGACACTTGTTCTTGACTTTCGGATCGACGATCGAGTCAAGACCCTCGTCGCGAACGGCTTCAACACTGTCGCCATTGAGAGCCTTGTGAAGACTGGCTTGGCTGGGGTCTGGGCGACTGCTTATGTATGAGGAGCCGTTTCCCATCGAAGCCTCCGAGTCGAGATCGCTCGCTGAGCAGGCAGCGTCTTTGGCGCGTCGCTGGCTATCGAGGAATTGGTGGACGAGGCACTCGTCGCGACGGGTAGGGTGACGCATCATAGGGGCTTTGATCTCTGAGGCTACCATGGAGCTTTTGCGACGATAGGGATTTCCTGGATCAAATACAACCTGTGTAGATGCTACTGTATTAGTCGCGCCATTCTCGTATATTGTGTGTGCTGTCGGCGCAAAGGTGCCAGCCAGTATTAGTGGATGGTCAAGCATACCTCCACTGCTTTGGCATCATCGTCCGAATAACCCTCAGATCCATAATCGCCGTCTTGGAAGTGTATATGCTTTTCTGAATGATCGCCCATCTTGGAGACTGACTTTGTATCATACACAAAAAATGGTGCGATGGATGGCTCTGTTCAATTCTTGTCCTATATTGCTGTGTGATGACGTTGTCTTCCAGGGCTCAATGGTGGGGCAGTTTGGCATTGGCAGATGGGCCCACTGGTTCAAACCTACCTACCTGGTGTTATATCGATACCAGAAGTGCTGGGATCCACGGCAGCGGGATACAAATCTAGTAAATACACGACAAACGCAGACTTCATCTAGATCCGTAGTCTATGTATGTTGCGTCGATCGAGTCGATTGGCACGAGATAACTCAGTAGGAGCTGTTGGCTTACTGATCCTTACTCAACATGCCACTTGATATAATGAGCATGATCTAATGCCTTGGACAATCAATGCAATGAGTTACAGTTTGAACAGAGTTCAGCATCCAGCATACTGGAAGAATTATATATGATTAATGACAACTATAAATGCTAAGGTCAGAACATGGAGCCAGGAGCATAGCTGTGCGAGACCCATCAAGAGCAAGCTACCCTATACATCGAAATGTCCTTCACTGCATGTCGTTTTCCCTCCCACTCATAACAATGGTCAAGTAATCATAACGGTGTGCTCCTTCAACATTATATGATGTGCGCATTCAGTAGGGTGATCCTAGATGTAGTGAGGTTGGATATTGGTCTGGTCATGCACTTGTAAAATCCTGGTATTTGACCATTTTCCGAAGTGTCCACACAACTCAATTACGTCGGTGGATATTTTCCCTCTAGACAGCGATTAGGGACTGAGCTGACTACCTGTTGTTATCTGCAACACTTGGAGAAAATAAAGACGGCATATCGACAACGACAAGCGACAGAACAACCTCACGTGTAACCGTACACGCAATACAGGTTAATTGACTCAGATTCCCAATATATGCTTGGTACGGCAGTCGAGACAAAACAAGACAAGACAGTATGAAGCACCTCATTATGGTGGGTGCCTGCTACTTGGACACAATCCTCAAGAATGTCACCATCAACTTCACATGCATACCGTCTACTAACCTACCTTCCAGTGTACCTTTTTTCCCGTCCGAGGACGCAAAGCTACGTGCCACCAGTCTCAATATCCGACGTGGGGGCAATTGTCCCAATTCGCTTCAGGTATTGGAGCAGCTGCTCACAGAGCATGATGGTCTCCAGCTGCATCTAGTGTCACCTCTACCCAGCGCCTCATCTTCTGCAACAAGGCGTGTTGTGTCGTCCTTTGGTCCGCAGTCAAATATTGACTTTAGCCATTGCATATATCGTCATGAGAGTACCGAGGCGGCAAGCAGTTACATCATTCGCAGTGAAGCATCAGGCAGCCGCACGCTCGTCAATTACAATGACCTTCCAGAGATGAACGAAGACGAGTTTGGCAAAATCGCGCGAAGCTTCGGAAGCGACCAGGAGACTTGGTGGCACTTCGAGGTAGGATTCAAGCGGCGGCCTTTGCACATGGACGCCAGACTAAACGTGGACGCAACAGGGCCGAATCCCAGAAACCGTGCAAAACTGTATCCGACTGCTGCGTAACCTACTACCGAAAGCCACTATCAGCGTCGAAGTCGAGAAGCCTGGCAGGCAAGGTCTATCAGAGTTGGCGGCAGAGGCGGACGTCGTCTTCTATTCGCGAAGTTGGGCTGAGGTGAGAGCGGACTCCAAGATATTGGGCTGTCGTGGTTGATGTGATTTATTAACAAGGGGACAGAGTCGTGGACACAACACCCCGGAAGAATGCCTGAAAGCCGAAAGGCACCATAAGGCGTACGTATTATGACAAGAGAGACAATGCTTGCTTGCTTGCTAGCTTGCGCTTGCGCTGGCTTGGGTTTGTTGGCTGACGAAACAATACATACATAGGTTACTGGCGGTTTGTACGTGGGGTGAAGATGGAGCAGCTGGATTGCGTCGGTCGACGGGCGAGACTCTTCGCTGCCCTGTCCAGAGCAAACCCGGAGGAGACATTTCCGTGGTTGAGTACGTCCTTCTCCATGCCCCACACATCACAACACAGCACGACGCATAACACAAGTCGCGTAGAACTGCAGGAACTGACCACTGTCCGAGATATAGTGCAGTAGGAGCAGGGGACACATTCATAGCCGGAATGCTGTATGGGTTGATATGCCACCCTGGCGACTGGAGCACGGGGAAGAAGCTGAGTTTCGCCGTCCAACTGGCCACACTCAAAGTCCAACAGGAGGGGTTCGACGGGCTCGGCGTCGATATACTGGGGGCGCTGACCGAGGCCGGTTGAATACCTGGGTGTTTGGCTATGGTGGTCCCAGCATCAGCATGATGCTACTGCTTGACGACGATCCAGACACACTCACTATACATTACAGGTAAAGGTCAGACTCCTTGGTGCAAGGGTCGGATGCCGGAAGGTCGAGGGAAAGTTGAGGACGCTAAACCAGCATAAGACAGCGTGTACATAGTAGGATGCATACAGCAAATCCGGGACCATATGCTGAGCTGTCCACTGATGGCTTAAAGCGGCCGATAATGTCCTCAAACTGATCGTGAGAGATTAAGTGGGAAACAAGAGAGACTGATCCTGGGGCTAGAAAGGCGCCCGACACGACAGTGGAGGAAGGAAAAGGAGGGGACGGACAGAACCAGGGAAGAAAGGCGGTGAAAATTGGTGAATAACTACTACAGTCATACTGTAATAATTAGTGTACGGATACGTACTCTAGCTAATAAGGTCAGACGTTAAAATGGAGGCGTCCTGCTTAACCGACAAGTCAAACCTGTCTGTCTTGTCTAACTTCCAGGAGTTGATGCGATGCAAGTGGATGCAAGAAGGGGGACCGGGAGACTCTGCCTACAGGTAGGTAGGTAGGTAGGTAGCTAGCTGCCTGCAAGCAAGAAACAAACGACAAAGACAACCATTAACCACGCGGATGCGCCGGGGCTACTGCATCAAGACAACGATTAACTAGTTAGTCCAGGAGCGCAGTTGAGCGAAATCGCCATGGTTGATAATATCTGACGAGCTAAAAGCGACTGTAGCATGCATGGTACCAGGGCAGTGGCCAACCATCTGCAGCTAGTGTTAACGCACCTAGACCTATGTACAGATAAGAGCAGCAGCTAGGGGGGCAAGCGAGCCGCTCGACAGTATCGTCATGCGATGCAGAGTTGATGAGGACTCAAAAGCCCCGAAACGCAAGCCAAGATCCATGTGCCGTGAGTGGCTGATACGCCTACGCATCTGTCTTGGCTTGCTTTGGGCAAGTGGTTTCGCCGTTCTTCGGTCTAGCAGCATGTATGTATGTACGTACCATCGTGACATCCGGGGACAAGGGACAAGGTGCGAGACGTGTCAGATGAGACGGGACGGGAGACGAAGAAACAAGGGAGGCAAGTCAGCATCAACACATCCACTTCCACCGTATGCGTGTAGTACGGGTAATAATAACAACCTAGAGGTGCTTCCCGTTGCGGTACTGAGCTGTCATGAAGGTACATGAATACGGGCAGTGCCGCCTTGGAGCTATCCCTGAGCTATCCTAGGCCTGAGCAGCAAGATGAAGATCGGATCATTTTGAGTTGAAGATCAAGGGTAACGACCTTCTGGCCCAGAGACAAGACAAAGGGGTAGCCTGTATTGTTTGCTTATTATTGGCAACAAATTAACAACAAACAATAAACAAGACCAATCCGACGTAGGCGGACAGGCGGGGTATTATAAACACCAGGTACTATTGGAACTACAGTGACTACAGTACATACTAAGGTAGGTGATACCGAAGAGCGGTTGATGGTTGATCAAGGGGGAATATACATACTGTAGGTACGTATCTAACTCTTACCTGGCATGTGGGGTTTCTTCTCACGAAAAGGTGAGGAGTGAAAACCGAGCCATCAAATTCAAGACAAGACAAGACAAACTCGCTAAAGACAAATGTGTGATTTCATTGAGTGCTTGCTTCGTGAATGACGCGGGCCCGCCCTGTGAGGGTCTCGGAACCCATGCACGCAAAAGTCTGTGCCAGTGCTAAGGAAAAGAAAAGGGGGGGTGGGGGTTATGCCTCTTGTTGAGAGGGAGTATTTCCATCCCCAGTCGTCAAAGAAGAGCCCAGTCGCCGCCATCAACTGCCGCAACAATATGGTGTCGCGTTATCTTTCAGGGTGTTAATCAACTAACATCCCGAGTAGTGCGGACTCGGGCGACCAAAGGCCTTGGGCAGATGGCTGAACTCTGACCCGCTCTGGACATGCCCGATCGGTATGTATGGAGCTCTCGGACGGAGGAGCGGGCGGCAGCTGGAGAAGCCCCGGCCACCGGGGGCTTCACCTGTGGCATACCTTCGGATACAGTAGAGTAGCATAGCTGTCAAAGCTACGCCGCAGGGCGTTGACCATGCACATGTTTTGAAAGAATGTCAGGTAGTGCTGGCGACTGACGATCCGAAAGTAAAAATGTCTCAGGGCCCAATGTGGTAGTGCGTACTGGGAAACTTGTCCAACATTTATTTAGTATTGTACATACACTGATTAATCGTGATTGAATCATGGATTCTCTTCCAATGTATTGTCACCTAACAGAAAGAACTCTGTGATGAATGCGCATGCTCGTTCCCAACCATTACTACATACCACGAGTGGCGTTCGTTGTGATGACGGTAGTACAGTAGTATCGATGCTGAGGGTTGCGCCGATCCAGTATTGTTAAATTGGCCATGGTAGCATATTTGCCGACTGGTGTGAATAAGTAGGTAGGCTGTTTCACGCTGGTAGCAGTTGATGTTAATGATGCTGTGAGCAGGGCCGGCAGGCATGTTTGTATCCAATCAAGACGTGCAATCTTGCAAAAGCAAGAATATGTACACAGGCAGTCAGTCGCCAGGCAGACTCGGTTCCTTGGCTGCTCAAGGTTCCGGCGTCAAGCCGCCCGCGAATCTCCAGAGGATAACCCTTGCCAGCCCAATAATATGCCCATTGCCGTAACTCACGGCGTACGATAATTAGTCTTATTCCGCCTATGGCCACCGCCAAACATCGCCCCGCTGACTACTGCCCATGCGTGCGAAAGTCAAGTCGATGTTGCTTCGTTCACCAAGGTGGGACTAACTACAGGTCAAGGACCTTTGAGTAAACGATGAGGTGTCTTGCACATTTGTTCCGGATTCATCGATACATACAGGAAAACAGGAAGTTGTGTGTATGAGGATCAAAATTGCCCAAGACCGGATGTCCATATCCTAGGCACAGACTATGCTGGCGAGTCATGAAGAACATGAGCATAATCAATGACTGTGCGCAGGTCATCGTCTCAATAAAGGCACTTGCATGATCACAAACCCGCTCTACGCCGGGGCCAGTGCTGTAAAAGATGTTGCTCATTCCACCCGGTCAGGCCGGGGGTCGTCTGCACCGTTGCGGCCTTCTGAGGCGAATCCCACTTGCTGACTTACTTACATGCATGGGTAGCTAGATGCTGCATGGGTTCTATAGCAGGCTGAGCAGCGTGTGTAAAAGGCGCAACAGCGTTTTGCAACTCGAGGCACCAAAGCCGACTTGTTCATCACATGTGTGATTGTTCCCATGATAACACGCCCTGTACTGAAAGCACTGTACTCTTGTTCATTCTATCCTTTCACGTCAACTGTAGGTAGGTAGGTACGCAGATTAAATGTAGCAGCATATGAGATGAGACTTTGGACTCTGGAATGCCTATTTGTGCCGGTAATACAGAGGACATACTTGTAGAATTCTTCGTACCCCCGATTCGAAGTATCCATAATATCGAATGGGTCGTCGTTCTGTGGTTGACTCTTCGTACCTTGCCCATGCTGATTGATTAGTCCTGAACCCATGGCAGCGGGTTTACCAAGCGGCTTCAGGCACTACGTCCATACTCGATATGGTCTAGCGCAAGGGCAAAGCATCCCAGGTGTAAGGTCCCTGGGTCTGATCGTCCCCGAACTGAACAAATGCTGCCTCGGTCAGAGAGCCGCTCTTTCACAGATCCAGTTGGCGTTGTCCATCAATTGAAGTGAAGTTAAGGTCTTGCAATACACTTATTGCGTGGCGTGCATTAATTCATGCCATCATACAGTTGTTTCATCAGAAACCCAGGTTAATGTCGAGCCCATCAATAAGACTAACCCAAGTAAGTTGATCATTAGTAGTAGGTGTTGTTTTTGGCGAATTGTTCTTTTTCGCTTCCTTGGCGATACCTAGATGCTGTACTGATCCCTGGCAAGCGGGTTTGGACCCCTCCACACTCGCACCCTTGTCATCGTGTGTGGTGACTTTTGGAAACCCTTTACGCTCAGTTTTGAGTTGGCGTAGCGTGGGTTGCCATGCCCTGCCAGAGTACGTACCAGTAACAAAGCCTGTGCTTATTTTGTACTTGTATATCGAGCCATATGTAGACAGCTGTGATGCAATATCCACATACTTAGACTTGGTGTTGAGAGACAAGACTTGTTGATCCTGATGCGCCAAGCTAGTTTTGACTTGTCGTGAAGAGGTTGACTGTGTCTTTCAATAATTTATTGCCAAGGCTGTTCACAGGTATGTTGTTTCCCCTTTATGCTGTGTGTACAGTATGTTGAAAATGGACCCGAAAGGCCCCAAAGACACTTGTGGATATTGTTATCATTGACCTATCAAGCAATATCTGACTCGAACATGATGTTGTACTCGCCTCGCATAAGGAAGGGGATTGTTTCTGCGTGACGCAGATAAACCAGTGAATCTGCTTGTTTGACATCGAATTGATAACCGACGGCAAGGGAGAGCTAGCGTCTTAGCAGGCTGTAGAGCTAATTGTCATTCGGTTGAAAAGGGAGGGGTGCATCAAATACAATTATGGCGTGTTGCTATAGATATCTGCAGCCATAGCGTAAAACAAAGGCAACGGAATTTCAGCCTCCCTACTCTGTACTATAGTGCTTTGCACAGTACTGTACTGTTCTAGTTTGAGTCCGAGAGGTGACAATTGACTTAAAACCAACCTGGACACAAGGTGGAAACCATGTATGTACATTTGCAGACTTACTGCTCCGTCGAATTGCAAAGCCACCAGACAACCGCTTGTCTGTCTGACTGGACATGATGAAGCCAAGTATGTATTGATGTACCCGGCACACTGATGATTTTATATGATGAAGATCGTCAAAGGAGGGCAAGCGAAACTACCTTTTGTTTTGAAACCATGCCGAGAAGTATCGCAGATTGATGTCAAGATGGTTCTCAAGCTTGTGCAGGTTGGGCGGACCTTATTCTAGCCCGAAAAAAGGACGAAGCCAACTAACTGAATGGATACTGTTTTGATTTTTCTATCAACATACAGTACATAGTAGTTACCTGCCAGAGGCTAATTTGGTAAGCAAAGGACGTTTCTCAGATGACGCATTTCGGGAAGTCCTCGTCAGCTCGATGGGCAGATGTGCTTTGAGATGCAGCAGCGTAGGCGTGGGTACTTTACCAGGAGCCATGCATATTCAACAAGTGTCGTCGCAAAAGAGTATGCAAACCGTCACATGGCAGTGGTTGCACTTCGTAACTCGAGGTAGCACATAAACGCTGTAAGATGTTGACAACCTGGCTCATAATCACAGCGAGTAAATATCTCGAAGTCTATTGGGTGTCAAAAGGTTGCCAGTACCCTGACAACTTGAGGAAAATGGAAGGTCTGAACATAGCCAATGCGTGATTCCGGTTTGGTCTCGGTTGGTCCTGAAAGGAATGAATCGTCGGCCATAAGGAGCCTGAGAGGAACAAACATTTGTGCCCTTGTTCGGTGGGACACAATTCAAGGCCCACAGGCAAGTCGAGTCCCAGCTCAAAGTTGTCAAGCCTTGTGAAGCCTACCTGCCTACCTAGGTAGGAAGGCCAGACAATATGCGCCTGTTAGATGTTCAGGGCACAGGCGGAAGGCGCGACGGGCCTAGACGGTGGCAGGATTGGCTGGTCAAGCATCCTGGCACCCCCTGTCGGATCGCGCTAGTATTCCATCATGATAACGAGCCAGGGCTTTTGAAGCAAAAATAGCCAACTAATCTACCCCATCGGAGGGGATCGTCATTAGAGAATAATGACTGTCATCCGTGAGGTGGTGGGGATTTGTTGAACTCTGTGGCAGTCCGTGCTCATTGGGCTCATTGATAGTATATGTCTCTCCATGATAGCGCCATGGCTACTACTGTATAAAACGAAAACTGGTGTTAAGTAAACGTAGTGAGTGCATGGCATCGATGTGTTCTCAAGCGACGCATAATAGATCGCCTCGTATCACGTCTTTTAGCGGAGCAAAACGGTCCATTGATCTTCCCTGTACACCGTACTGTGTAGACATATCACAGATTCGCTGGGATTACAACACTGGCAATCGGGAAAAGTTAAAAGAAAAGAAAAGAAAGAGGAAAAAAGATCAGTTGAGGGGCACGCTTTGGTTCCCCATCTCCACCGAAGCTTTGCAGGGAACGTGTAGGTGGCGCGCAATACCAGCCCTTGTTTGGGGAGGTGACTGATTCAGTATGTAGAATCAAGCCAGTTGAAAAATCATAAACAGGCCAATTTCATCCACAGGTAGCCCCAGCTGATCCCTTTGTAACCTTTCATGGTGGGCCAGCTGGCTAGACCATGGACATGTACGGTGAGACGCCTGGACGCCCGAATCTTTCGAGGGAGCGTCGCTCTACGACACCGAAAAGTGGCTAGATCCAGAGGGGTCAGCCAGCAAATGTGCTGTGCTCCACAGAAACTCATCTTATAACCGTGGTCAGCAATCGATGAAACTGTTCAGGTGGGGGGATAATCCTCGTAAAAGAAACAGTCCAAGCAATTTTTTTTTGCTGTGCTGCAGCATGAACTTGATGAGTCGTCTGCGTTCCTTGTTCCTCCCACAGAGGGGCACTGAGATGAGACAAGGGAAGTGCCAGAGTCGGAGAGCGAACAAGTCGTCGCTGTCTGTACATGGTGGACTAGCAAATTATTATCTTCCCACGGTCGAGTGATGTTCTGGCAAGCCAAGTCTATACCGAAGTCAAGTCTGATGATCGATCTTGTATTGAAGCTGTTCCGGGTTTTCCCCCTTCTTTTTACATCCATTTACCAACAGATGTTAGTTTTGTTGTCTCACTCGAGAGGCGTTGAAGCTTCAATTGGATCATCTTGTCTCAGGCCTCCTGCAAACTTCACCCAGAAGCGAAATCTGCGTAAACCAACTTAGGATAGACATGCGACGTGCCATACAGGCATGCAAAATAAGAGCCTAGCGTCTATAGCAACAGACCCGTGTTTCGGTTTCGGAAGTGAGTCGTTAGACGACGTGGCAGGCAGGCAGGCTGCAAGAGCATGAGTTCCACCAACACGGGCGCAGACAAACCCAAATCCCATGCCCGACAAGCAGCCCACTTGCTGAAGTTGTGCTGGTGCTGGCGCTGGTCAGCTGGTGTTTGGCGCTGGTGCTGCAAAGACAACCTAGAGTGACCAGCGGTACCCTGTTTGCTTGGCTTTTCTGTAAGAGGTGGAAGTGGTACGCAGCGAATTAGCACATGCTGGGCCCCTCAGTGCTTACCCAGTTGGGAAAACGGTTACTGGCTTTGCGACCCCTGAGTGGAAGGCACGAAAATTGTACTTGGCACTTGGCTGATTAGTGAGTTGAGGGACTGAATAGACATATTTCCGCACTTTCCATTCTCAGAAGATCCAGTACTAGAGACATGGGCGATGGCCCAGAAGAAAGGTCACGTATACATACATGGAAGGGAAAGCTGGGCCTTCAGTGTCACCACTACTCGCATCTTCCGCCCTTCCATCTGTACTGTACCTAGCTGCTTAGTCCTTTCTGGAGGTACCTACACAAGGTAGCTGACTCACCTATGCCTACCTCATTTCATTCCTAGGTTCCTTTGGCATTGGCTTTGGTACTCCAGTCAGTGCACCTACCTTAGGTAGGTACAGTAGGTACTTAGTACAGTAGTAGGCGCCTTCGGTGCTCAAGGAGACAGCGCCCACTCAGTGGATGGCCCACGTCAACTATTACCTCCTAGTTAGCCTCCTGTCTCCCTAACTGATGGGCGTTTCTCATGAATCAATCCATCCTCAACTTGAGGTCTCCAGCTTGAACCCTGCCAGTAACCAAAACCACCTTATCGTTACTGGTACCTTAAATTACGGAGGAAATTGCGCGCTTGCGATGTCTCCAGTACTCGCGTTTAAATGTCCTCGTGCCTTTGTATTGGTCTTCTCGCCACTAATAAGGCATTCCACCAACTAGCACACACACACACACACACACACACGCTTGCACACCGCTAAAGGTTGGAGTCATCGTTCGCTTGCTACTTATTAGGTACTGTATAGAGAGTGACAGCCCACGCGTATAGGTAAGGGCACTAACGTCTGCGCACCGACCTGATTTGGACGATCTGTTGTTACTGTACGGACACAGTCAGAGCATGCAGGATGCAATGTCGGCCAGCCACATGTTGGCTACATATTAAAGGAATCATCGTTTCCACCCTTGCTCAGTATAGATGCGGTTCCACATCAATATTTGAGATTGTCTCGATAGATTCCTCATCTAGACCATCTGACCATCGAGCTACATGATGCCTGCGAGGTCGACTTGAGATGGAGTTTCGCTGCGCCATCATACCCTGGCAGCCTGGCAATAGCTCGATTGGTTGCTCAAACTTTCATTCGGGCTACGGACATCAAAGCCAAGTAAGTACTGGACGCCATGTTATCAAGCTATTGTTTTACACTCTACTTATCACCTGCACCGTTGCAACACATTAACTGTGAGCTCTGGTCGACCACTCGTTTTGCTAAGCACCCGCTTCACGAAATAGAGAAATGAAGAGCTGTTTGATAAAAAGCTTTGAGATTGCAAAGACAAGCACGGAACTGAGGAAAGGGTACTGAACCGTTTTCACCGGTGTGCTCGATGGTGATGAGGATTCAAAACTCATTGCAAACATACCTAGTCAACCATCATACCCAAGCGCTTGCCGATCAGATATAATTGTTTCTTTTAGAATAACACCATTTCCTACGGCACCCTCCTGCAGCCCGCTTCTAACATTGACATGGAGCCGAGAAATGGGAATTCCTTCTACCATGGCAGGGGTGTCTGAAGTGATTAAACAAAAGCATGCCAAACCACCAAAGCGGTGATGCGCATCCCGCCTTGATGAGATTTGAGACCCTTCCCGAGTGGCACTTTTAGCAACAAGGCAATATCCCATCCTTTGAACAAGACGCGGCGCTTCCTAGTTGAGGTCCCTAGCCCATCCCAGGCCCCAGAGATGCATGCATTGTGGCGCCGTCTGCTGGATCATTCAGCGCACCCCATTCCTCGGCTCCACCCCTGCTGCTTCTCGGCCAAATCGTACACGAGTCTCTACCAGGGACTGGCTGTAGACGCACGATTTGTGGTTTATTGCGACTCCCAGCCGTGGACCCAATTCTTCTCCATCCCTTCCATTGTTCACTACTCCATGTGAGTTGCATCCTTAGCGGCAGGGGTGATTATCCTGGAGTCCAGACAACCCGATGATGCCCACTTCCTAAAGACTCTGTGCTCATGGGTCTGCAACGCAATCATAGCCGTGGAAGGCTCCATCGTTACTATTACCATCACCACTACCACTCAGTTTTCTTGTCTTCCTTCGCCTTGTTGGTACATACCATTCCAATGTTGGCGTAGTACTGACGGAATCGTCGTGAACGCCATAGCCCTCGCTACCTCAACCCACACTCCCTCACACAACAGCAAAAGGATTTGTGTGTCTAAAGATCCTCGAGTTCACCATACTGTGGACTGTCTCAATCCCTAGAACAGCGGCCTAATTCTCGCTCCGGCACTACTTCCCGCCTACCTTTCGCAGTCTCTAGCCCCGCCCGTTGAGACACCCCCTGCCGGCCCATATGACGCAGGCCACCACTTCAGCTGCCATGCTAGAAATTGACAATCCTAGCACAGGAACGAAGCCATCAGGGCCAGTTCTGGTGAGCAACCCTTGTCGGGTACCCCTCACACTCTATTCTGATTTGCCGAGTATCATAGCTTCTGCGGTTTGCAGCCAGTTGGTGCTAAATCGTCCATGCTTCTTCAGTGCTTGTCCTTCCCGGCCCACACCCAGATCCCTGGAGAGTTGATCTTGTTCAAGCTGCTAGGCTCGATTTATTTCCAAGCCATCGATTGCCCCATGTTTCGTACTCCCTTGAACCCCCTTGGGGACTGTACCTCCACTCGACCACTTGACGATACATACATAATGAAGTCTGTCCCTCAGATGGTTTGTTTGCCATATTAGAATCATCGATCAAACACAAGTTGAAGACGATAACAACATTCGACATCGTCCTGTCTTCTACAATCAACACTTCTCATCTCATCTCATCTACCTTGTACACTTTCCCTTAATATATTCCAATATGATGCACCCACTCTTCGGCGTACAACCAGTAGGCTCTCTGCCTGTCACATATCCTCACGACGTGATGCTGGACGATTATACACAACAAATGGCCTGTTCTCAGACTTCAAGGAGGCCCTCGCGATGCTCCGGCGGACAGCGTTCTGGTGGAAGTGCCATGAGAGTGGTCAAACCCTCAAGTGCCAACAACAGCCCTCGATCGTCTAGCCTCATGGCTCGACGCAAGACTCTGATGAATGACGGCAACTCTCAACGAAGACAACAGCAGATCATTGAACAACTTGCTTCATTCTGCGATATTGAGTCACAACAACCCTGCCAGCGATCCTCGCGTCCCGTGAGTTGGCATCCGAGTTCTTATGGCCAAACTTCGACACAGCAGCAGATGCCCGCCTTGGCCACAAGTTACTCGCCTGTCAGTCAACAAGACCTATATGGAAGCTATTCTCACTACTCACCTATGATGGGTTCAACATCTTGCGGGACATCACCCCTCGCCTTCTCCCATCTCCCACTGCCATACCAGTCTGCGGATACTATGGCATACAACCCCTGCCAAGGAAGCTGCATATCGCAACATTCACCAGCTGGATCTTTGGCGATGAACACTCGTTCAATGCCGGCTACCTCTGCCCCTGTCGAGACTGCGTACAGCAATGGGTGGGAGTGGAATAACTTTATCATGCATGGATTTGGCTCAACAACGCCGCCAACACCAGAAACACTCCCCCAAAGCCAATTGTCTCAACCTGCTGTCTCTGAGGATCTACAATACCAGGCACTTGACGATGCTTCGGAAGAAGAGGGCGAGATCCTGGTTGGAATGGGCCTCTACGACGCCCCAGAAAAGTTCGACGAGGACCCGCAACTGAACAACTACCGATCCACTGTATCATCTCTACTTGGGTCGTCATTTAGAAGTTGTGAGTCTAGTGGCAAAGGCCTGAAACTTGAGGAAACATGGGAACCTCCCAAATCCGACGATGAGGAGGAGGAGGAGGAGGACAACGAAGAAGAAGAAGAAGAAGAAGAAGAAGAAGAAGAAGAAGAAGAAGAAGAAGAAGAAGAAGAAGAAGAAGAAGAAGAAGAAGAAGAAGAAGAAGAAGAAGAAGAAGAAGAAGAAGAGGCGGAGGAAGACAAAGAGTAAAAACATTGCAAAGCAATCATGCAATTGCGAGTACGAATAATGATAAAAACATGTATGAATATGGTGTTATGAGGCGGTAGGAAAAGCCAGCTCTTTCTCTTTCTTTTTTTTTAACGGGAGAGGGGGAAGAGAATACAGGGTCTCAACGACACAGGCACAAGGCGTCTTTATTTTGGGATTATAGGCATGGTTACAAGCGATTGGATTTCAGCATGTATAGAAAGAAACTGGCTATGGATACCCCGTGCAAGAGCACACTCAATAGGCAATAGGTAGATGCAATATGTTAGGGCTCAGGTAGCCTTACAACACCCATTCAAGTAAACAATCACATCAAGACAAATGGTTCTTCTCCACATGTTACTGTACTGTTGGTTTCTTTCCCTGGGCAGTATGTATGAAGATGCGAATGGACGTGAGGCAGGTACAAGAGACCGGCCAGGAGGAGCCGCGTTTCTTCCAACGTCTATAAGCAAAATGCGTTAATCCCTGCACGACATGTGGCATTCTACGGGTTTGTGCTTCCGTCTCTCCATCAAAGCTCATTATTGGTCAAGCGGATGTATCAGCAAACGCCCCCTCCCCGCTTGCAGCCAGCCCTGTGTGGCGTGTGTACCTACAGAGTAACATCTCAAAGTTCTAGATGCTACAGACACCCACTTTATTGCGGCATTACGTATCTGCTTCCAAGGAAGGGTTGGCTGTGGCTGGCAAGCGAGAAGTGGCTGGCTCCATAATAGTTGGTGACTCAAGCAAAGCCTGTCAGTATACTAGTAGTACGAATATAAGAGAACAGAGTTAATTCAAAGCTTACGGAGCAGGGTGATGATGAATTAATGACTACAGCAAAAACAAGAACCAGACATCCGTTCCCTAGGAGATACTTTGTTGGGAAAGGTGACCCATAGATCCTGGGGGTGGGGGAGCAACAGACAATCTACCTAGGTAGTACTAATAATAATCAGACCTCACGGCATAAACCGCCTCGCCCATTTCGTCTCATGCTCTCCGCAGCCAATTTTTCTGATAACTTGAGAAACCCAAAATTTAACACTTTTGCGAGAAAGTAACTTCTGATGGGATCGAGCTCCACTGCTCCACTGCTCCACAGCCCCAGTGTGCATTTCTCATGAACTGGGGTCATTCAAAGGACTTTGGCGAAGAAAAGGGTTTTTTCTTCTTTTTTTTTAGTTTACCAGAACGAGGAAGAGGTTTTTAGCTAAGATGAAAGAAAGTCATGAGAAAAGCTCGAGTCAGCTAAGTCCAAACATTCAAGAACACCGATTTGTGACTACGGAAATATGACATGTAGTAATGTATCCTCCATAACCAGTGTGAGTTTTGTCATTTGCAGGACAAGGAGCCTCGGAGATATCATTTGGCTGGCACTTGGCTGCTTAGATGCTTCATCACCCGTAGTTTTGTTATGATTGTTAAACATCATCTTTTAAAGTTGAAACCGGCCAGAAATGATAAATGGCAACAACAAGAGTTGTCATTTTTCTCAATCGAATCCTGTTCACTTATCAAACACAATCGACTCATAGAGAGAGATATAGACTATATCTCGTACTTTGATGTGTAATATGCCGAAAGCTGCAATACCGTACAAACCTCCTGACCAACCTTCAAGCACTCACTGTATCTAGAAGTAGATGTGCACCGTTAGAACGAGCAACCAGACAACGGGGTCTTTGACACTTGAGGACGGGAGGCTCATGACGATGACAGCACCAATTTGTTCAGGCGGGCGAGAGTCATGATTTGTGCGTGTTTCTTGAGAAAACCAAAACAATTTTTTCTTTCTTTTTTTCACATTTTAGGAAGATAAGAGCACATCTCTTTAAATTATAAGCTGGGCAACAAAACGTTGTTTAAATATTTATGCGAGCAGTTCGTGTTGGCTGGCTACGATTATTTGTAGTAATATGTGACCGCCCTCAAGCACCGGAAAATTATTTCATCCTAACAAGATCTTGAATTCAAAGTTCGCCGTCTCCAGAAGCTTGCCTCGCCTCACCCAGACTTGATCAAGTCATTGAAACAATACATTTCCTTAACATCCCAAGTCAAGAAGGAGTATTGGAAAATGGTACAGTACGTCTTTACGCCGTGGCGCGACCGTTACGAGCTGTTGCTCGTGCGCGAGCAGATGTACACAGGTATCACGACCAATGCTCAAGATCCAAAACAGAAGCTGCAACAAGGCGTCAGTGGTCCTGGTGGAAGCGAAGACATACAAATATGTCAAGAAGTTGACAACAAAGAAACCCGGGCACGACAGCACCAAGCGGTTGCGCGTGTATCGATGTGGATGCAGCGAGGAAATTGTCCTCACCTGATTGAGTCGACGGCGCTTTTGATGGCTGCCATGCTGAGTGATCGGGAGGCAGCTACTAGGGAGAACGCAGCCTCTTCAGCATATGCCATTCGGGCAGCGTATTCATCGGCATTCAGCAGGTGAGTTTCATGGCCTCGAATACACTACCGCACGGCGGCGCTGATGTGTAGCCCAAGGTTTGTTACCGGCCTCCTCGACAGTCACCAGGATAAGCAGCACAAGCAGAGCATGTACTCAGTTGCAGACACAATAGGGCTCCCCGCCACTTTTGTCGAATTACGCCATCAATGCACACACGAGCAATTACCCTCGTTGGCAAAGTTACGCACAGCGGCCAGAAAAGCGTTGCTGTGGATCTGGGATTACCATTGGAAGCAGCTGGACGAGGACAGCAGCGATCCGTGTCGTATGGCAATACGCAGGTATCTTGGAGAAGGAGATGAGACGAAATTAGGGATTATAGTTGATGAGTTTGAACGGTGGCCCAAGGAGCGCCTGCTCAAGACGATTCAAGAGGTCAGAAGTAGTCTACCGGGAAACCAAGTGTTTCTTAAATGCGCACAGTTGACGCAGCGACTAAAAGATGCAGAAGAAAAGAAGAGGGCGACAGAGCCTGGTACTGTGGACACGAAAATGAAGGATCATCAAGTTGATGATGTCAATGTAGTTGAGGAGGAGGAGGAGGAGGAGGACGACGACGATGACTTTGGTTGGTCGCAATTCCAAGGTCCTTGGAAGCCCAAGCCTATTGGAATTGTCTAGTGTTTTTTTTTTTGGGAAGTCGGGTTTAAGATATTTGATACTCAGATCGATAGACTCATCAACGACCACGTACCGGAACACGAGGTTGATATTTTGGTGTTTACAGTAAAAGCCTGGTATCACGTGCCTTCACCCACCCACATCTGTAAACGTCATGACAGCGGCGGGGACGGGAGCCATGATGCTTCGGCTACTTTGCCTTGGTTGATAAGATTACAAAGCCTCGCAGTTCATTCGGCGTTCTCCTCCAGCGATACATCCACTCTCTACCCGACATCTGCCTCTGCATCTGCCTTTAGTCCTATGTATAGACTCGCGGCAAGTCGACCGTTTCTTAAACAGAAGATCGGATCTTTATCAACTGCTGTAAGTCCATTGTGTGACTACTTATGAAACGGACTCAACTGAGACAGTATAGCTCGTTGCATCCCGCGCCATGCATATACAGTCAATTCCCATGTGTATGCAAAACATCTCCAATCTTCCACTGAAGGAAGTCACATCATGGATTGATCTACAAACTAACTCAACCAGGGGAGGGAAGCTCCAACAACTACGCCTACTTGGTAGTTGACGACAAGTCCAAGGATGCTGTCATCATTGATCCCGCAAACCCTCCAGAGTATGAACGCATCTCCCGAGAGACTTATTGAAGCACACTAATCGATACGTCGTAGGGTCGCACCGATTCTGAGAGATGCCATCCAAGCGGGCAAGATCAACTTGACAGCTATTGTCAACACCCATCAGTGAGTTCCGTACTGGCACTGGCTCAACAAACCCCACTGACTTCCTTGCTGCCATTGGGATCATGCTGGAGGCAACAAGAAGCTGGTAAATCACCCCAACGACAGCCCATTTACGGACGCTTACTGACATTCCAAGCTTGCCGAACTTGGCACCCCCAAGTTGGATATCATTGGCGGCAAGGACTGCGAGGGCGTGACCAAGACGCCGGGTCACGGTGAGACTTTCAAGCTGGGCGGCATCACCTTCAGAGGAGTGCACACGCCGTGCCACACTCAAGACAGCATCTGCTTCTTTGCGCAAGACGGAAACGACAAGGCTGTTTTTACTGGCGATACTTTGTTCATCGGAGGTAGGGCCAAACAGACTCTTGGTGTTGTGAGATTGAACTTATGCTAACGATGCTGATCAGGATGTGGACGATTCTTTGAGGGTAATGCCAAGGAGATGCACGAAGCTCTGAACGAACGCCTCGCAGAATTGCCCGACGACACTGTTGTCTATGTAGGTCGCGAGAGTGCAGCGCAGACAGACGTAGTTACTGACATTGTTCCAGCCTGGACACGAGTACACCAGGGCTAACGTCAAGTTCGCCGCATCTGTTTCTCAGCGCGAGGCTGTGCAAAGCCTGCACTCATTTGCTGAGAACAACAAGATCACCACTGGCAAGTTTACCATCGGAGATGAGAAGGTACGTGCAAATCTTGAGTGTAGTCGTCGAAAACAGGAGGCTGACTTTTTACAGGAACACAATGTGTTTATGAGAGTCGAGGTTCGTCATCAAGAACGATACTGGATGAACCATTGAGCTGACACCAGCAGGACCCTGAGATTCAGAAGCAGACGGGCGCAACCGAACCCGTGGCAGTGATGGCGAAGTTGCGTGAGATGAAGAACAACTTCAAGTGAGTAAGTAGCGATGCCTCTGCGTCAGCGCTTCTTGCCTTTCTAACCAGTCTGTTGAAGAGCACCTGAGCCGAAAATATGAGTGACGGTTGCGATCCAAGAGATGGATCAAAGCATTGGGCGTATTTGGGGAGCGGATATTCTGAGTGAATCATTGATTGAATTGAGGTTGATACCATATGTAGCATCTTCTATTGAGTATGTCTCCATGGATTGCTAGGTGCCTGTCACAAAGACATTGACATCGCTTGCTACCCACTGGAACCACGCCGGTTTGAAGTTTTCCGACGAGGCTTGTTTTAATTTTGCTTCACTGTCCACACTTGCTCGCTGTAGTACATCAAAGCGGCAAGCTCTAGCATTTTTAGAAGCGGGTGTTGTTGATATGTGTAAAATATCATAAAGAAAAAAGATGTTCTACTTGACCATCGGATTTCGGTGTATTGATCATATTCGATCGTGTAGCAGGCGTAAGCAAACCTTGTGAGTCTTTTCGCGTTGATCGTTCCCCATAGGAGCGCGGGTGACTGTTATGCAGTTTCAAAGTATGAAGAGACTGTGAAAGAATATTGAAGAATGATGGTTTGCATTGAGGAAAGAAAATATAATAAAGAATCCATTCTTAGGGACCCCGTACAGTCTTAACGATACTAATAGACGGTGCTTACACACTGTCCATGTGCTACGCCAAATCCACTATCGTCACTAACATGGAAGGTGCTAAGAATCTGTCGTGACGTGACATCAGCTACTGGGAAACGTCTTAACAGTTCTTGATCTCACCAAAGCGCAAATGGTAAGGAACTCTCCGAACGGATTCACTGCAAGAGTAGTATCTAACAGATGCCTATAGCCTCCAAAGCGCAAAGCAACCGCCGCCAGCGGAAGCGCTGTACCCAAGACGCGCCAATCCAAACTCGCAAAGGAACACAACGTCACGCCGCAAGAAGAGGGCGAGATCCGCGAGGCATTCAGCCTATTTGCGGAGCCCATGGATGGAGAGAAGTATGGCGTTTTACCTATTGATGATGTCAAGTCTGCGCTCATGTAAATGCCCCCAAAGAGATATGCCTGGAATTCTGCTAAGATCTTTGTTCGCAGAGCCCTCGGCGTTCCGCCGTCATCGCACGCAGAACTCAAGGAGTTCGTTTCAATCCTAGATCCCGATAACGACGGCTACGCGACCTTTGAACCCTTCTTCGCCATCTGCGCCCTCAAATTCCACACAAGAGAGCACGACTCAGATGCCCACCGTGCAGAGGTCGAGGAGGCTTTCAGACTTTTTACAAACGGGCAGGACGGACCGATCACGCTGGGGCATTTACGGCGCGTAGCAGCCGTGCTGAAAGAGGACGTAGATGAGGAGCTGCTCAAGGATATGATTCTCGAGGCCAACGGAGGCGTAGGTGTTGCTCGAGGTGTAGGTGCTGAGGAGTTTGATCGGGTTATGAAGAGTGCTGGTGTCTGGAGGTGATTCTCCAATAAGATGCGCAGTCGCACTACGATTTACGAAGGAACGAATTATTTTGCGGCGTTGGGAGTTGACATAATACGAGACCCAAGGTTGGAAGTCACAGTTTGTGGAGGTAAGGTTTCCTGGACCCTGACCACACGGTGCAGGCTACTGATCGCATCATAGTTACTTGAGCACTTGGCGAGACGATGTCATCAATACACAGAGCATGGTCTTATAGTTTACCGCACTGGAGCTTCTGGAGGACATCGATAAATTCATGGCAGCAGTCATTCAGTTTTTGCATCATGTGTAAAAAAGGGAGAATTGGTTTGCACATTCACTAGTCGTGGCTCTTCTCCAATCTTACATGTACTAGGTTCTTCAGGATCAACGGTCCTGGCAAATGTATATAGTATAATGCCACCTAATTCTGAAACGCCTCATCAGATGCATGCCCTCGTTGACGACGGGTGTGTTAACTGATAATCCTCACAATATATGGATCCAACAGTATTTGTAGTAAAAACAAAGCAATTGTCGTAACTTTCGTAAATCATTGCGGAGAGTTGATTGTCACCGACGGCTTCGGGGCGCCATCCTTGACAGCAGCAGCCAACTTCTCCTCCTCACGTCGTCGGGAATCGATCACAGCCTTGAGCTCTGGGGGAGGGTTAAAGCCAGCATGGTCAGAGTGTCGCTTGTAATAGTAGGCGTCGGGCTTGGGGTGCATCTCCGGGGGAAGGTCTTCCATAATGCACTTGACGATGTTGTCAACCGAGTTCTTCTTGGAGGCGTCGCGATGCCAGACGGTGATGAGGTGAGAGTTGAAGCGGACCGAAAGTCCAACACCACAGAGCTGGTCTTCTACAGAAAACGATGGTTAGCAATTGCCAGGAGAGTTCGGTAACTTGTGAGCTCATACCCTCGTCAAGAACACTCTGGAGCTTCTCGCCAATGGCAAGGAGCTGGACACGGGTCCAGACATCCGGGCCCATGCTCTTGGGGAAGCGGAACGTCCAGCTACCGCCCAAGACGTTGCGTCGGTCTTCCCAGACAGGTCGGAAGCCAGACTTGAAAAGGTAGAGGGACTCGCGCACGCCGATGTTTCCCACAGGAGTGTTGTTCGCATATCTCCAAAAGTCCTGCACCGACTCGATCTGGGTACCGAGCTGCTCGAGTCCGGAGTGGTACTGGTCACCAGTCTCGCCCTCCTTTGCCTGGCGATCGAAGTAGACGTTCCAGTAATGCTGCGTGGGCAGCGGTCGCATCGTCTTGAGGAAGTTCCGCTTGGCATCATCTCGCTGCTCGGCGGGAGAGTTGGGGTCGTTGGACTCCTGAGCCTCTGGGAGGTTACGGGTGAAGAGAGGTAGGCGGGACGACATTGTAAGTGTTTTGCTCGGAGACGTAAGAACGGATGTCAATAGGGGAAAAGAGAACGAATGTAGAAGAGGAGGGTTGTGCAAGATTAAAAGACAAAATATGAAAGGAGATGAACACGGAGGCTTGAGTTGAAACTGCCTATAGCACTACAGTACTGCCCGGTCAGTTCGTGCTTTGTTACCCTGTCGGGGAGCTTGGGCTGGCGCTGCCCAGGCTGGCTGATGAGGGGCACGTCAGATAGAATAAGGAATGGACAATTTAGCACAGACAAAAGGCAGCAACAGCCCCTATTATTGTCTAATTTTTAGTTCAAGTGGTCTATAACTTAGTACCACCTACCTGTTTGGATTGGGAACAATAACAGTGCTAAGGAAAACTAGGATACTAACCGCTGGATGTATGTGCTTGGTTGGGCAGGTAGGCAGGTTAGTAGTTAGGTATTTATCACTGGTTGTCGGGTTGTTAATCTACTACGGATATTAAGGGTCGAGTTGAGCTGTAGTGGGGATATGGTCATGATGGATGGAACCTTGCAACCTCTAACCTATCTACTACCTAGGTAGGTATGCATGCATTTCTTAGCAACAAACTACTGTGCTGCAGTAGATACAATCTGAGATCCAATTTTGATATTTGCATTTGTGAGCCTGAACCGGAAAAGATGATTTCCTTAGCAGAATAGACTACTCTGTTTCACTCGGGACCTTTTCTTTCCTCTTCCTTCAACGTACGTGGACTGAAACAAAACGAGACATCCATGACATGACATGACTGCGGGGTCTTGCAACAGACGAATAAGATACCCCAAAAGCCATGAATCTGGTTGATTGGGCTGATGCATTTATTAGCTGCTCGTTCATCAACCTCTAACCGATCTTCAACGGCAATTCTCAGTGTAACCAACGATTTAGCGAATCACTACGGCAGCCTCAGATATCCCCGGGATGGCTGAAACTCAAGTGGGCTACCGCATCTAGGTATCATTGGAACTTGGCTATTACCAAGTCAACTACCGTATCAACCAACACCTTGGTCAGTGAAACGAACAGTAATGGCAAGGTTTGTACTGAGTGCGATTACAATGACCTATTTGGGTTCAAAAACACTTCTACGAGTATGTACATGGCAGCCTTGACTTTTTCCAGCCTGGTTTTACTATCACATAGGTACTTCGAAGCTGAACAGAGCCTCTCAGAATAATTACATCTTTTAAGAAATTAACCGAGGAATGAGGCTAATTAAAGTCTTATAGCAACACTACAAACTAATAATTGTTGGGATCGAGGTCTATATCTGACAAGTACAAACAGGACTCCTCTGATAAAAGGTCTCCACCGCGTGCATATCATGAGTACTAACTAAAGTAGCAACTTCACCTCAACACCAACACCAACTCAAGTTACTTAAATCCTACAATCCTTGAAGAAAACCCGCACCTAAAAGCATGTCTCACCAAGACTCAGAGCCCGAACAGGCCATCGCAGAGGGGGAGATTCACGGCGAAGAACCACCGAGAAAGCCGAATCACAATGCATGCGAGTAACAATTGTACAATTCACCTACAGTGCCTGTTCTAACATATGAAAGTCACAAAACTCATGACATCGAAAAGAAAAACACCACCATCAAACGCCGCTGCTCGCCCATCACGGAGCGGAAACCCTTTCAGCGATAGAATGGGTCTGGGCGCATATTTGGAAGATCCTGCCTCGTACCCATCTTCACGAGTCATCTACCACAACGACAACTTTGTAGCCATCAATGATCGCTACCCAAAAGCCACTATTCACACACTTCTTCTCCCTCGCTCTTCAAAACACAATCTTCTTCACCCTTTCGACGCGCTGGATGATCCAGAGTTTCTAGCCAGCGTACGAGTCGAGACACAGCGGCTCAAAACCCTGGTGAGCAAGGAACTGCAGCGTTCTCTAGGCGCGCACAGTCAAAGTGATGTGCACCGGCAAGCCGTGCTCGAGGGCGATGCTGAGCCGGATGGGAGTGGGGAACTTCCCGGGGGTCGGGACTGGGCGACAGAAGTCAAGGCTGGTGTGCATGCGGTGCCAAGCATGAAGCACTTACACGTACATGTCCTGTCAAGGGACATGTTCTCAGAAGCAATGAGGCATCGCAAACACTACAACTCGTTCAACACTCCCTTTCTCGTCGACTTGGACGACTTCCCACTTCCAGCTGACGATCCGCGTCGGAACACAAAAGAGGAAGCCTATTTGCGCTTCGACATGAAGTGCTGGAGATGCGAGCGCAACTTTGGAAACCAGTTCCAAAAGCTAAAGGGACATCTTGCAGAGGAGTATGAGGCATGGAAGAAGCTCTAACGCATAAGAAAGCGCAGGTAAACGGAAAATAGGGCCTGTTTTCCCTATGCATATATCAGTGCCTAGTTTCGATATTGTTACAGCAACTCCCGTAATGAAAAATCCCAAGAGTAATAATTCCACGAAACCGACCAGCCAGCCAGATCCCTATTCCTTATGTTACCAGGCACCTTAATCAAACCAAACCCAGACCCTTTTGCCTCAGTAGTAGAATACAATCAATCCCGTCCCTGGGGTTGTCGCCACGCAGTCTTCTTCTTCAGTGACTTCTTTCTTGTTTACTCTTCATCGTTGTCCTCCTGCGCCCAGTTAGCAAACAGTGCACGTTCATTCAAGGCCAATAGGAATATAGTTACCTCATCCTTATCAGACAAATCGGCGGCGGAAGCTTCCTTGTCACTCACATCGTCGGCTACTGAACGTTTAGTAAACTGACCCGTTAATCAAACTAGTGTTTTATCTTACCAGCGTCATCGCCCTTGTCTTGGTCAGCCGAAGCATCAGCTGGGCTAGCAGTCTTGGGCTTTCTGCCGCGCTTCTTGGGTTCCTTGGGCGTTATAGCAGTGGGCTCTTCATCTTCGGCGGTAGCAGCACCCCGGCGAGGTCGTCCACGTCCTCTCTTGGGAGTACCATCATCGTTTACGGCCGCGACCTTCTTGGGTGTGGGAGCAGCCTTCTTCTTGCCACCACCTGGAGGACGTCCGCGAGGACGACCAGTAGGGACGTATACCTTCTTAGGCATGGGCGCCGCGCCCTTTGGGGGCCTTCCACGACCGCGCTTGACGGGAGGCTCGGCAGCATTCTTGGTCACGCCAGCTGCGGACTTGGGAATCTTTGGTGATGACTCGCCTTTAGACGCGACATCTTCCTTGGTGCGCACCATGATGCGAAAGATGGGAGAAATAAAGAAGAATTGAATGAGAAATAATGACAGGAAAAATTCTCGAAAAATGGATCGAGTGAGCGCGACCGAAGATTGCACGAAGATAGGACTTGAAATGTGATGCGCGTGCGGGTTGATGAAGATAAAAGAAGAAGATGAAAAGAAGAAATGAGTGTCACAGGCTGTTGGGCGTTTGGGTACGCCGGTAACAAAGTACTGGTATCTATCTACTACTTATGGATAGTAGGTAGTAGCTGGAGCTATAGTAAATCTTATTAAAGTGGCTGGAGTTCGCGTCAGTTCACCGCGTGTAGAGAAGACAGAATAATTTGGCCAGTGATCTCCAGCTTGAACGCAGTTTGTTTTCTTTCACCACTGTTGGCAGCGACTATGCTATAAGGGATATAGCGCTTCCGCATTTTGACTGACTGCTTGGCCCAAGCTCCTTCTTGTCAGCAGTCAGAACTGGGAAAGAACAAGACAAGGGCCCCCTGTAACTGCCCCTAGCAACGCGAATGACGCTGGTAAACAAAAATCCATAAAGCGGTTAAAATGTGGATTATTCTTCGACACCGACTTCACGGCAGCATCAACGATATCAGTCAAACGCTAACGAATATGGCTTTGGATTCGAGATTGATGCCTTCTGCGGCCTCTTCTTCGAGCTCTTTTTGTGAGGGCAGAGTCCATTCTTCCGCCTCGACTCCCTCACTGAGATCTCGAGATGCTGCCTTGTCCATGCCCGCCAAATTGGACGGTGGAGGAAATGTAAAAGTTGTTGTCCGAGTGAGAGCGTTTCTCAAACGAGGTGAGTAATACGGAGAGACTCTTTCGGTTTCTTTCAATGCTTCTCAGAAAACTTATCAATATTCCCTTTAGAGCTTGAACGTCAGGCAAAATGTCTTATTGAAATGGACCCCATAACTCAGCTTACTACTCTGTCTTCGCCCGATGAGCCGGACGCAGAAGCTGCAAAACTCAAGACCCGAAAGGTCATTGAAGAAAAGAAATTCACTTTCGACAACTCCTTCTGGAGTCACGACACTAACGACGAGCACTATGCCACGCAGGAAGACGTTTACAACAGCTTGGGCGAGGACTTTTTGGATCACAACTTTGAAGGTTACCACACTTGTATCTTTGCTTACGGCCAGACCGGCTCTGGCAAGAGTTACACCATGATGGGCACCCCCGATCAGCCTGGCCTGATTCCTCGAACCTGTGAGGATCTATTCGAGCGTATCGACGCTGCTCACAGCGAGAACTCCAACGTCGCTTACAACGTCCGCGTCTCTTACTTTGAAGTGTACAACGAACATGTTCGCGATCTGCTAGTGCCGCCTCAGACAACACATAAGGCACCTAACTATCTCAAGATTCGAGAATCTCCCACTGAAGGCCCATACGTCAAGGATCTCACCGAGGTACCCGTACGAAACATCAACGAAATTCTGCGCTACATGAAGCTGGGCGATACGTCCCGTACGGTAGCAAGCACAAAGATGAACGATACCAGTAGTCGAAGTCACGCTGTCTTCACTATCATGCTGAAGCAGATTCACCACGACATGGAAACCGATGAGACAACAGAGCGAAGCTCTCGTATTCGATTGGTAGATCTGGCTGGTAGCGAGAGGGCAAAAGCCACCGAAGCAACTGGTGCACGATTGCGTGAAGGAAGCAACATCAACAAGTCCCTGACTACTCTTGGACGTGTCATTGCTGCTCTGGCGGACCCCAAATCATCAAGAGCTGGAAAGCGAAGAGACGTCGTCCCGTATCGCGACTCTATTCTCACTTGGCTTCTCAAAGACTCGCTGGGCGGAAACAGCAAGACAGCCATGATTGCATGCATTGCTCCTTCAGACTACGATGAGACCCTGTCGACGTTGCGATACGCCGACCAGGCCAAGCGAATCCGAACCAGAGCTGTAGTCAACCAGGACCACATTTCCACAGCCGAACGAGATGCGCAAATTGCTGCCATGGCAGAAGAAATCCGTATTTTACAACTTTCTGTTTCCGACTCGAGACAGCGTGAGAAGAATGCCAAGGAGGCGGAGGAGAAACTGGAGGAGTATCAAACCCACGTCAACTCGATGCAGCGTATGATGGAGGAGCGCAGCATGGTGGCCGAGAGCAAGATCAAGAAGCTTCAGACAGAAAACGAGGCTCTTAAGCTGCACTTAAAGCTTGCCATTGAGAGCCTCAAGAACCCTATTCCCGTTGTTCCCGTCACGACAGAGGGCGAGTTCGACGACCACGACAAGGAAAATGCCTCCGAGTATGGTGAGGACGAAGATGAATACGACTCTGAGAGCACAGCATATGGCGACGAGGATGAGCTGCAAGAGGAGATGCACCGATATCTCCAGGACATGGGCAACCTGAGAAAGTTGATGACGGCGGATCTTACGAGGTTCAAGACCGAGGACAGTGCCAGGATGCCACTGGGTAACAAAGAGTTCTAAAATGTGTGACGACTAAGGGACATCAGATTGACGGAATTATTAGCTAGCATCATGGTTGGAGCACGGTGTTTTTGGAGCGTTGGTTTGAACGACTTGAGTTGAATAATTCAGCGTACGAATGAATGTAGGTTTGTTGGATGCAAATTACATAGAAAATTCTACATCATCTTTCTTTTTTCTTTGTCTTATGGAAAATCTGGATGTCTTGTTGACACTTTGCATTTGCTTCAAACGCACCAAGCATATGAAGGTGGACGTTGTAATATAAGAGGTTCTTTTCACAAATGTCAAGCTTTGTGACCCTGACAGACAGAGAATCCTGGGTAAAATGGGTTGTAAGTAATGACAACTGCCATCCCAACTATTTATTGCACGAGTTAAGCGTATTTCATATCCATCTATGGTTGCATCCTGAATCTCAATAATCCAAAGCTTTTCATCTAGGCATCCAGACCATCAAGTTCAATCATCTTTCTCACCAGTGTAATAACCTCGTCGTCCTTGACGCTCATTTCAGGATTCTCCACCTTCTTTGCAATTAACTCATCCACCATACTTCTCAATCTTGCCAGCAAGACACCGATGCGCGCCCACCCTCTCAACCTCAACCATCCGTCAACAAGGAGGCCTCTGCCCAACGTGTCAAGTTCGATCGGGCCTGAAAAGAGGAGGAGCGTATATGCGTTGAAGGCTTGTACGTATATGTTAGTTCTGTTGTGCAGACAGAACTCATGGGGTTGTACTTACGTGTCAGATCGCGAACAAAGATCTTGCTGGTAGAAATGAGACTGAAGTATGCCATGTAGGCAGCATTACCTGAAAATCCTTGGCTTCCGAAGAGCGTACTGCTCGGGTGAATAAAAACTCGACCGTTCTCCTGGTTAAAGAACTTTATCGACTTTGCCTCGGGGTCCAGTTCAACAGCACCAGACATAGAACTAGCAAACTTCTTGTCAGGATATTGAATACGAGCAATTTGCGGCGTGAATGCCGCTGCAACCAAGGCCCGCAGAAGCTGAGATCCGTCAGAACTAGTTTCACGAGCGTGAGCTTCACTTGACGCTTCAGAAGGGGCGACAATGCCAATTTCCGCAAGTGCCGCGTAGTACTGCGCACGCGTGTTGGAGATATCAGACAATGTTTGGAAATTGAGAAAGTTCTCCTCGCACCACGATCGCACTTGACGCTGAGGTAAACGGTCTTGCATCATGGAATCCCATTCCTGGAAAGCCTGAAGATCGGTCAAGAGGTCACCATCACCACTGTAAAAGTTCATGCGAGCTTCCTTTGCCTCATCTCTCCTCTCCTGTGGGGATAGAAAAGGACTTCGCGTGCTCAGTATCGCAGCAATGGTCACGCAATCGCCCAGGCAGCCGAAGATCGCACCAAATACCATTAGCTTGCCACATCTCAGGTCAGCTGGTAGCATAGCTAATTGCTGACCCATGGCAGTGAGCTCATCGCCATCGAGTGCCCCCATGCGCCGCAAGAGCTTCATAGCACCGTCGATAGCTGTCGAATCAGGAGGTGTAGGGGACCGACCAAGGAAGCCAGCAACATCCTTCATTCCCATAGCGCGAACTGATAGGCAAAGCTGTTCCAGGGGTACCCGTCGGATTTCAGGCTCCGGTCGCTCGGGCATTTGTTCCTCGAGCTTCTGTGTAAAGAGCTTATAACATCTGCCTTCTTGAACTCGACCGGCTCGACCACGTCGTTGTTTGCAGGCAGCCCGCGATGCCCATGTCTCTTGGAGTTTCCGCATATTGTTCTGGACATCAAAGCTAGTTTCCTTGACTTTTCCGCTATCAATTACCGCAACGATGTCGTCAATGGTAATAGATGTTTCTGCAACATTGGTCGCAACCACGATCTTTCTTTTTCCCGGTGGAGGGCTTGAGAACACGCGTTTCTGCTCGCGCGTTTCTAGCGATGCGTGGAGTGGTAAGACATGAAGAGAAGTAATCGCCTTTAATGCGCGGCAAGCCTGGTTGATTTCACCAACCCCAGGAAGGAAGATGAGAATACCTCCAGACTTCTTCTCGTATGAAAGCTCAAAATCAATAGCTTTGACAGTCTCAACCAGCAGATTGTAGTTGATTCGATGTCCTAGCTTCTGAATTACCTTGCCCAGAGCATCTCCGCTTATATACTCGGTGTCGGAAGTCTCAACACCGTATGCAGTCATGCGGATCACGTCGTCCAGATAGTACTCGTCTACTGGGAATGTTCGGCCCTCGATCTCGACAGTGCCGACGCTGAGTCCTTCCGAGGCAAAGTAGTTCTTGAAGGTCGCCGCATCAAGCGTAGCAGACATGAGAATAAGTTTGATCATATCCTTCTTTGATTTCATGACCTCGCGGATGAGGTTGAGCAAAAAGTCAGTGTCTAAACTTCGCTCGTGTACCTCATCAATAACAATGTGACTGACATCTGCCAGAGACGCCACGACGTCTTCAACTCGACCTCCTGAAGTTTGTAAACGTCTGAGAAGAACACCAGTAGTGACAAACGTTATCCTGGTGTCCTTAGATCTCTTGGACTCGCCACGAATTGTGTATCCAACTTCCTCGCCGACTCGTGAGCATCTTTCTTCCGCTACACGATCTGCAAGCCCAAGTGCTGAGATTCGACGCGGTTGTGTAACAATCATGTTCGCGCAACCGCCTAGTCCTTGCGCATACAAATCATCCAGGATGAATTGCATAGACTGTGTAGATTTCCCCGAACCTGTTTCTCCGCTGATGATGGTGACATGGTTGCTTCGGACAGTACCAATAATGGCCTCGCGCATCTGCCACGCAGGCAGATTTTGACGCTTACTGATCATGTCTTTCAAAGAGGTTGATCCTTGTCGTCGAAGCCACTGCTCCCGGTTCTTCTCATCTTTTACCCATTTTATCAGCTTGGGTACACGAGCTGGCCGTTTCTTCTGTGCGATGGCTGCGACAGGTTTATACTCAGCAGCAGCTGAGGAAACCGCTGAAATGTCAACTAGTTTGCCAGGATCTTCGATGATGCTGTTGATATTCTGTTGAATCCAATCCATAGCCAAGAAAATCTTCATAGGTTCATCACGCAAAGACTCCTCAATATACTCGAGCGCTTTTCGGACAATGCCGAGCTTGATATAAGAAGGAATATTGGCCAAGATCGAGAGAATCAAGTTCTCGGGATATGTGGCCGGACGACGGATTTGTAGCGATGCGTCGACAAGCTGTTGCCCGTTCTTGACGGAGTCCAGTTTGATGCGAATAACATTATCGCCTTCACGCTCAAACCCGTCCCCATACATGGCTTCAAGACTTCCAACTTCTTCCTCCCATTGCTCTTCGGGCGTTCCAAGATCCAAGAAGTCGGCGTCGTCAGGACTTTTGGACTCGATTGGGAAAAGTAAGTTCTGCAATGTCTCGGCCGCCTTGTCCTCATCCATGTCCTGTTCGTCTAATACCCTCGTGGCCAATTCAAGAGAATAGCCTGCCTGGGCAAGTCGCTTTATAATGCCCTCTCTTCTCAGATTAGTGGTACCGACTGAGACTCCGGCTGCATAACTCTCCGGTAAAGCCCACCGAGGAAGATCATCCTCGGGAACGTGGATGAGAAGCCACTCGAGTGTCTCTTCTCGGTCCTTGCAGTACTCCACTGCCTCTTCCACATGGCTCTTGCGAAAGCTGAGCTTCGCGAATTCGGTGACAATAGTTTCTTTTTGTGATTTTGACATGTGGACATCATTCGGATTCCACTTCACGCCGGTCCGCAACAGAGTCTCCAACTGAGCCCTTGTCTTCTTGCCCATTTCAACTTTGGGCACTGTGCTCCAACCTTTCATGATGTTTGATGCGCCTTTACCTGCATTGCTCATAAGGACCAGTCCAGCCGCGCCAGGCATTGCAGCAGCCTTGGCTTTGGCGGCCTCAATTTCCTTCCTCTTTTTATCTGCAGCAGCCTTGGCTTCTTGCCGCTCTTGTAGAGCCTTGAATGGATCTGCCTCGTACTGCCAAGATTTCCCTTCTTTGACATCTTGGGCCTTGAGGGTCTGGAAGTCTTTCCATAACGATTTGTGTTCCGGTGGAAGAACGGTGTGCTTGTTCTGCATGCTACAGACTCTGAAGAGAGCATACGTAGCCGCTGCATGTTTGGCTTCTATGGCTGTGGGTCGAGTGATCAAATGTTTATGTGTTGCTGGAATTTTGAAGGGTTCGAGTCTGATGATTTCCTGCGTCTTGGGATCTCTAGCGCTCATGGTAACCCATACTGAGAATCCCTCGGGTGTCTTTCTGGTATCATAGTCGGGCCTCTCCCATCGTTGCTTCTGGCAGTACTCGCTGAGTAGGTTGACAGGCAGCTTTCCTGTCCATGAAGAACCGCCGATAAGTTGTTTTACCGTGGGCTTTGGCGGGCCTGAATCGAGTGCCGCTTCAGGAGTAGAAGTGCCACCTTTTTGGCCTTTCTTACCCTTAGTTTGGTCTTTGAATGAGCCAGATGGCATGGGATCCGAAAGATCTATGCCCCCACCAGCTTTTCCTTTGCCCTTTTTGACCATTATGAAGGGTCGTTGCTTATTGGTCGTGATGTTGTAGAATGAATATTGTCAAGGCCAGGATGATAAGTAGCTAAGTAAGTGGCAGCTAAAATTGGTGGAGTTCCTTCTACAAAGTAAGTGGACAAGACAATATACCTACTATCTACCTACTACCAAACATATTTCGACCAGCTTTCTTTAGTTGAATGAGTCGTATACTTTTAATGTATCGATTCAGAGTCCAAATTTTCTATTTTGAGACTTTACTTTGTGGTTGTTTTGATTTTAATGGATTTACAAGAAAGATGTACTTGGGAATCCCACTCAACAAATGACGCTTACTATTAACGAGACGGATCAGTGAAAAATTAAGCACTCGGCGCATAGGCGCACAATGAATAAACACACTGTGAGAACGTGCTATTGCTGCACGTGTTATACTGTGTAGATGATAGACCACGCACGGTCTAGAACCCCGCCATTCATCAGACTTCCACAGTATTCTGAAAAGCCTTAGTCTAACTGATATTTGGCCATCTCTACATTTACATTATTCCAATCAAACGGCACCTTGTATTTTACGAGTTTAATGAGGGGCAAACACTCCTGTTATTCTTTTTTATTTTATTTTTACAACTTGACTACGGTTCCCGGCTACTTTTGAACCAGATTCACCACCACTTGGCAGTAAATTCCGTAATCCCGAGCTTCACCATCTCAGAAGTCCTGATGCACTAGCATAGGCTTCCCAAGGCACCGCGTCCTCAATTGACGCTGCCTTGAGCTTTGGCGATAGTCCTGCGCAAGTCCCATGTGTCTGAACACCAACCATCCTGATGTTTCCTGTGTACACACGTGAACTTGTCGGTTTGTAGCTTCTGCATCTGTGACCGAGAAGCCAGACGCCTCCACTGACTCCGCTCTCGCCTCACTTCTTCACTCAGGCTGGAGCTTTCAAGCTACCATAGGGCCTGTAATTTGAGGGGGTATGATTTCCCTCCTATAACCTTCCAGATACATTAAAAAGACGCGGTATGGGGTGTGATATCATGGGGATGGGGGTAAACGACAGTCGGGTAAAAACTGTTCTGGGGGAAGGGGTGTCGTGATGGTGCTATGTTTTTTGGGGGGAGGTTGGGATTGCTCCTCGCTTTGAATTGGCTGTCGAAATTCCGATCCTGGATCAAAAAACTCTTTACATGTCCATGGCGTCGTTGCCCTTGGCAAAGTCGAATCCTCCTGAAGGAGCAGCACCATTGGTGCCGAAGCCGAATGTACCGTTGGGGCCGGCAGGCTGCTGAGCCATACCATCGTCAGCATTCTCCTCGTCGTCGGAGAAGTACTTCTCAATGATGTTGTAAGCCTTCATGTAGATCTCCTCGTTGGCGTTGTTCTGGCAATCGTGAATCTTTTCCATGCCACCACACTCCTCAATGAAGAGAGCATATCGGTTGATGGAGTCACCAGACTCGCCAGCAGCCTGCTTGTCAAGGTCACCAATCTTGAGGATGTTCTCAAGACCATCCAGGGCAACCTGAATGATCTTGTTATCGGGACAGCCGAGCAGGTCACACAGGGGCTTGATGCAGCCTTGGGCGACCAGGTAACGGATTTGCTCAGGCTTTTGGAGACCACCAGAAGTGGCGTTGCTAATGGCCCAGCAGGCTTCCTTACGGGTCTTGAGGTCGCCATTCTGCAGGAGGTGAATCAGAGGGGGGACGATATTGGCATCGATAACAGCCTGGATCTGAGAAGAGTTGCCGGCGGTAATGTTAGAGATGGTCCAGCAGGCCTCCTTGCGAATACCGTCCTTAGTGGAGCTGAGCAATGACAGAAGGCAGGGCAAGGCACCGCAGTTGATGATGACTTGGGTCTGGACATCGTCACCGGTAACGATGTTACCAACGGATCGCAGAGCAGGAGTCTGAACGGACGTAGAAGCGTGCATGAGGAGCTCCACCAGTCGGCGGGGGATGCCAGCCTCGATCACGGCCTGGATCTTATCGTTGGAACCATCAGAAAGGTAGGAGATAGCCCAGCAAGCATCAATCAGGACCTCATCGTCAAGAGAGTAGACAAGCTTAGACAGGACAGGAAGTGCGGGGGCAATCTGATAGGTGGTCAGTACATGTTCATTTGATCATTTCATTTTGACTCACAGTAGTCCAATCAGGCTGAGGAGTCTTGCCACGGCAAAAGTTGCTCAGTGTCCATGTAGCATTGCGGAGCATGCTAAGCTTGCGGCTGTCGCCGAGAAGGTTGAGGAGGGGCTTGAGAGCGCCACAGCTGAGGACATAGTCACGGCAGTGAGGGCTGTCACCAGCGATGTTACCAAGAGCCCAGACGGCTTGTTCCCGAACATCAGGCTCAGGGCTGGCAAGAAGCTCGACGAAGATGGGGACAGCGCCGGCCTCAATGACGACTTGGGTCTGGGTGGCGGAGCCTGAGGCAATGTTGGTCAGGGCCCAAGCAGCCTCGAACTGAACAAGGGTGTGAGGGGATCGCAAAAATTCGACAAAGCGGCTAACGACACCGGTCTTGATGACCTCCTCGATCGGGGGGTTACGCTCCTTGGACAGGAGCTTTCGGAACTTTGTAGTGGCCTGAATCTGCGAATCGATCTGGTCTGAGAAGACTCCTTGCACCATCTGGGGAAGGTCCTCGTTCAACTAGGATGGGAGTTAGCAAACGGCTATAAGAAATATTTAGCTTAAGCTATGCTGTTTGGAGACATCCCATCGACACAAGGAGCATCGAGTAGAACAGACATCACTGCAGCAATGACTGACATCGCTCAAATCCACCGAACCTGGATGTGGGGTTATGAGGTGCGTATTTCCCCCCCACATCACAGGCCAAACGGGAGGGACGGAGTGAAGCGATGGCGACAGTATTTGCGCAAACAGCATGCATAGCCGGCAGCTCAACAGCCAGGGGGTCGATGATACATACCTGAGATTCAGTAGGAGCGGACTCATCATCGCTATCAGGGGCAGCACCAAGGGAAGCACCAGGTCGGTTCTCACCGGTTCCGATACCTCGTCGCTTGGCCAAGTTCTCCTCACGCTTGGCCTTTCGGATCTCGACTTGCTGCTCCTCGCGACGGCGGCGGAGTTCTTCAGGCTTGAAGGTGTTCTTCGCCTTGAACTGCGTGCGGCGATGCTCAGGGATGTATCGTTCAGCCATGGTGACTGATGTTATTCACGTCCGAGGGGGCGTTGATAGGTAAACAGCAGCGAATTATTGTGCGGGGTGGAAGAAGCACAAATAGTTTGAAAGAGGGAGGCTCAGTGTCCAAGAGGGGATTACTGGCTCCGAAAAGTGGCGGAGAGAGTAGAGAATCTAGGATGAGAAGAAAGGATTTGAAGAAGGGGAAAGGAGAAAGATTTGTTGTTGATGGAAATGGATGGGGAAGAGAAGTCTCGGTGGTCGGCCGGGGACTAGGAGGGCGTTGAAATGATTGACCCAGTGGGCGAGTCTCTCCAGGGCTCTTTAGGTGGCCCCAGGCGGTAGTGACTGTCTGCTAAACCCAAACAGAAACTGCCACTGTCTCTGACAAAGTAAGGGCCCAGCGGAAATTTCAACCTCAGGCAACAATATGAGCCTAAGCTTTAGTTTGTATGCCAGGTAATCAAATCAGCTCTGCTCTACAGGCGAAAAAAGAGGGTATGATGCAGATGATGTGGGTAAGGCAATCTAGAATTTGTCTAGAAAAGAGAAGAACTGTTTGTTTTCTATCCACTTACAGAACATGTAAACATAGCAACCGACAAAGGGTCTACAATTCTGAAAGATCACTCGGCGCTGAAATATCAGGGAATCATCATTCGATCAAAGAGTGTTTTGGCACAGATTCTAGGCTAATCTTATCCACTGATCTTATTAATCTATGTTGAGTACCTAACATAGGATCCTTTATTAAGTACTAATGTAAACCTAAAAAATCCACCTCAGTCTCTGTACAGTACTGTACCTCAGTACCTAGGTATGCGTGCAACTCGCCACCTCATGTCATACTTGTGTCGTGTACCTACTTACCTAGGTATGTCTGATTCGGAACAGTAGGGCCACATGCAAGGTCACGTGCTCTCGCGATTGAGAAGGAGGGGCGCGTAAATAGGCGCGTCTACCCGCCCAGACTACTAAGACACCCAGTTCCGTCATTGTCGACCGCGTCTCACGGGCCCTCACTTGCACAACGTTACGGTTTAATGCTGGCACTTAACGCGGTCACGTCATCGAGCTCATCAATTAGTCGATCCTCTGATTCAAACCTTATTTCGCTACTTTCACACCAGCTCTAATGTCTCCACCAACACTTCCGAACTGTACACCAATTCGTGACATATTGGATGGCAAAGTTCGGCGCGGTGTGTTGGTTACTATAGCAGGCATCCTTGTGGACTTTCGTGTCCCAGTCCCTACAAGGGGCACAGGTAAGAACGAAATCTCGCTCTTGCAGCTAGTCAATCGGTCTAACACGCCCAGATTGGAAATGCACACTCCGACTTTATGATTCTTCAATGCAAGATGACGATGCAATACCTGTCAACGTTTTTCGTTCAAAAGACGAATGTCCAAGGGTAGGCCGTGGTGATGTTGTGCTGATCAGAAAAATCAAGGCAAGTTTTTCACCACATGTGCAGCTGATTCCGCACTAACTATTACCAAGGTTCAACAACGCGAGCCAGAAGGATGGTCTTTATTGTCCAACTTTGAAACCAAGATTTCAGTCTACGAAGCTTCCAAGATTCCTAAGCCTCCTGGCGAAGCTTCATGCGCAGTCTATCCTATCAGCAGCTCTAAGGACATTCCTCCAAATGGCCAAGAGAATGCTTTTGTTTCCCACATGTATCACACTATTAACCTAGATCGGATCCCGGCTCAAGAAGAGTTTGAAAGCATGATCGTTACATCTGCAAATGTAAAGGACAAGTTCAGCCTACTTAAAGACGTCAAAGAAGGTCAGTTCTGCAATATAGTAGCCCAGATTGTTCGGCCACCGCACGACTCAGGTGACAGAATTACTTTGTGGGTTTCTGATTATACAGAAAATTCGTCGTTTTTCAACTTTTCCATCGGTCTAGGTGACGTTTCCCTTGGGCGAGATGGCGATCCGTACGGCTATACCGACAAGTTTACAACAGCCGCCAAGACGACTGATTGGCCAGGGCCTTATGGCAAGAGGTCGATACAAATTACCTGCTGGGAGCCCCATGCTGGCGTAATTCGCGACGAAAACATAGGTTTCGAATCATGGGTCGACGCAAGGAATTTACAGATCAAGACAGGCCATAACGGTAACAATTTGGAAGGCTTCCTGAGGGAAGATCGTGGTGCTTTCGGCTCCAAGATTGGCTTGCAAAGGGTGGACATGACAGCTGGTACCGATTATGTTAACCCTCATGCGAAGGCGGCGTTGCAGAGAAAGAGGGAGTACGAACGCCTGAGAAAAGACCAGCTCAAGGACATCAAGGAGGCCAGCAAAGCAGGAGAAAAGCGCAAGAAGGGTATGGAAACGAGCAAGGAGGCAAAGAGGGAGAATGCTAGAGCCAGGCGAAAAGCCAAACGCAAAAGGGAAGCCGGCAGGCTAGACCAGGGCGATGACCAAGCGGAAGAGGATACAACACAGGTTGCGGACTTAAACACACGAGGTATTCTCCCCATAATACACACTGGCTACCCATGCTAATGACTTTCAGTGAAATGCGAGAACCAAGAGAAGGCGGCTAGTCGACTTTGCGAAATAACTAGCATTGTGCAACATGAAACTAATATTGAAGGGGAAAACATGAAGGTCGCCTTGCCGTTTGTAAACTTGAACTACAGGGCCAATGTTCGAGTTGTCGACTTTTCTCCTTCAAACCTTGCAGATTTCGCGTATCCAAAGAAGGGGTCAGAATATGACATACTCTCTGATGATGGTGAAGATTCTCTGTCCGATGATGATTCCGAAGATGATGAGCAGCCAAGCCAGACGACGCTGGATGCTTTCGCTCACGTACGGAATTGGGAGTGGCGCTTCTTCTTGGAACTCGAGGACGCAGTTGACAGTCACAAGCAGAAGAAGCAAAGGCTTTGGGTACTCGTAGATAATCAAGCCGCTCAGTGCCTTACGGGCCTCGATGCGTCAAACCTGAGACAAGACAAAGAGCTATTGTCTACGCTTCGCGACAAGATGTTCACTCTCTGGGGAAACCTGGAAGAGAAGAAAACGGCCGCCCAGGAAGCAGTAAGAAAGGGGGAGCCTCCAGCTGATAGCGATGACGAGAACGATCGAAAGACTGCAGGCAACGAGTCAACGACGCAATTGACGAATCGATCTTTTCCATGTTGCATACAACAATATGGCATCAAGGTTACCGAGCCAGATCCGTTAAAGGCCAATGCAGGAGGCGGGAAGCGGTGGCAGAGAATGTTCCGCATTTTTGGCACCATGATTGCAAGAGGATAGACGTACGGAAAAGTTTTTGTCGGGTCCAAAAAGGAAGAGAAAAGTGCTCGACCGGGAGGGAAAGTGAATTTGGAGTTCTAAGTCTGGGGCGTTAATGATTTTTAATGAGTTGCTACTACTAGACCATATTGCGAAGAGTGAAACTGAGGCGCAAACATTTCTGATAAGAAAATGGCTACTTATGTATACATGTGCAGTCTTTTCACACCCAAAACTAAAAGTCCACTGCCACATACCCAGACTCCAGCATGTAAGCCCAAAGCGACAAGAGACGACATAAACAGAAATAGAAAAAAGAGTTAAAACGACTAAAACCGCCAGCCTGCCAGGCAAATGGAGAAAACAGAGGCCATTCTCGCCGTGCATCCAAATAGCTATACGCCCCCCATATACGAGAGGCCAATCACGCTGCGTTCTAATCCCCTATAACTTCATTATCTGATTCATGAGCTGGTCGTTCCGCTTCTTCGTCTTCATTTTCGTCATCGTCCTCAATTGGGTCATCCTCCAGGAGGTCCTTTTGACGAAGATCCTCTCGTGAACCCTCCTCAGGGGGCGGCGTGCTATCAAATATATCTTCGTCCTCAACCACAAGCGCTTCGCTAAGCTGAGGTTTTTGAGACTTGGATGTTGCGGGGTGCATGTTGGCAGCCTTTTTCCTTGTTCGCTCGGCCAGCTTCTCTTCGTCGAGATATGTGACGACCTCTTTGAAGTTGTGGCCGAGTTTGTTCTGGTTGCGAAGCAAACGTCGCCGCAGCTTGCCTGCATGTGTGCCCTTGTTGTCCACAAGTCGTGCGGTAATAACGAGAACGTATTTGGCGGTGAGTTCGCAGAGTGCCTTTTCAGCCTTGAGTTCAGCAGCGAGACGCTCTTCCTCAGACAGGCTCTCATCCTCGTCATCTCCCTCCTCCTCCTCGTCATCGGCTATGGGATCTTCATCCTCGGCAGGTTCGTTCAGCAACTTGTCTTTCTTTATCTTCCTGGCGTATAGTTTCTCGGCCCCGTCAAAAATAGCGATCAGCTCAGGGATGAGTCCCGACTCGATCTCCTGAATCAACGCCTTATATTTTTCACCTTCTGCAGAAGGCGAACCAGAACTTGAAGCTGGGCGAACCATTTCAATGGTAGGCCGTAGGGTTGCAAAAGTGAGATGAAGATCACACAAGCTGCCTGTGGCAAATAATCGCAGCTGGTCGATGGCGGCGCGTGAGGAAAGAGTTTCGATAAGATGTCTGCGGAAAGTCTGGCGGAGTACAGATAGGCGGTTGAGTTCAGCGTCTGCGATATTGAGGCCTGATGAAAGAAGTGTGTTATATGCCAAAGCCTTCCACATAAAGTAGAACTGGCTGGTCTTGATAGCATATGAGACCACCTCATCCTCCAGGTCATCAATATCCTGATCGTCCAGAGGTTCATACTTGCCGCGATGCACAATATTGGCGAGTATTTGAATTACGGGTGCTGTCGTTGACTCTGTAGAATCCCCCTCGGTCTCAAGAACGTCCACACAGTTGGACAGACTCGCCAGTTTGCTGATCTTCAAGAGAACAGTGGATAGTTCCTTGAGAAGCGATTCCTCCAGATTCCCTCTTGATGAAAGCTCGTAAGTCTTGTCAAAGTTGTGCAACGCAGTCACGGCCGACTCCCACAGATTTGAGATCTTGCCGTCTGTGACTTCCTCCAATTCGTCGTATCGGCGCGAATGCAATAGCGCTGCTGCAGCTTCGGATAAAACTCTCTTGTCGTCATGTCTATTGAATTGAGTGACGATCTCGTCAAGGAGCTTCTCGTACTTGTTCGTGTTTTGTCGCAATTGCTTGAAAACTTCAATGTCGGGAAAGTGTGCTAGGCGAAGAACAATTGCGGCCGTGTCCGGCTCAGCTCCGAACTTGCTTAGAAGATGAGGGATAACAGTGACCAGCTCAGTCGCAGTGTCCTCTGGGCTGATACTCACATCTTCAGCATCTTTGGATGAGTGGTGCTTCTTTCGTGACCTATCATGTTCTCCGGAATGAGTCAGGCTTGACTTGACTGCCGAGCTCAATACATCCAATAGTATGGCTTCCTCTGCAGGTGAAGGAGCCACAGCCTTCTTGAATACAAGTTCGGGGTTATTGCCCTTGGATCTTGCTTTTGAACTTGTTGTGTGATCAAATAGTAGATACCCAGCGAGCAGTGTCCATTGCTTGATTTCATCAACTTTCTCAAAGAGAACTTGGGACGCCAATGAGATCCTTGTCTCTGGAACAGCTGCGTCCAACAGGTCTACGGCTGCATCCAGCCCTAAGACCTGGTTACTTTGCTCCTCCTCAATTTGACTGTCATAAATGGCGAGTGTCTCAGCCAAGCACTTCAAGTCAACCCATTCGACGCGAGGGACGTCAAGAGAGGCTTTCTTCCCCTTGGGAATCTCTTCCATAATGTCGGAGTCACCTAGCGACTTCACCTTTTCGTTGATAGCGTCTTTGGTGCAGGCTACAAAAAATCCAACAACAGCCTTTCGAATTCTAAGCTCGTTGTCAAAGATAAGTTTTCCAATGGCATCAACCTCTTCGCCCTCAAGCATGTCTTGGTCACGAAGGACGTCAATAACGGCAATCGCTGCTACGCGCACAGAGACGTCGGCATCTTTGCAGGCCATTTCCACTAGACGGGGGCGAAATCTGTCGATAAAGTGTCCTAATGTGTCTGCGTCTCTTCGGAAGATTTTAGCAAGGTGCCTAAGAACCTCGTGACGTGTGGGAGCATGAGTATCTGACAACATCCAGCCTAGGTAGCGCAGGTAGCCGGGATCAAGAAAAAGGGCTGGCAAGGAAATGATCCAGTTGCCGAGAGCCTCCACACATTCTGTCCTGATTCTAGGGTCAACATCTCGGTAGCGGTGGACAAAGACAGTGTCGAAAAATGACTGAATCATCTCGGAGCAAACTTTGCGATTGCTGGTGTTCTTTTCCGCGTCACGCTGCACCGCAGCAGTCATCTTGACTTTCGAGTTTCGAGCTTTTCCTGCCCGTCCAAGCCTGAAATCAAGGTCGTTGGCGACCATGACAAGGGCAGACTGAACTGCCAAGGATATGGTGGTAGCAGTATGGCGGAAGGGTCGGAGGCTTGATGATGACATGCTGGCAAGCCATGCATGAAGGTTTTCAACCAGAAATTCATCCCTATACATAAGATTGTTTTGGTGCATGTTGACTATGAGGTTTTCGAAGAAGCTGATGAGTACGTCTCGGAAGGATCGCGACTGTTTCGTCCTGGAAATGAGAGGGTAGTCGGTTATTTCTTGCTATACTCATGTCAGCCTGAATTCTTGCGATAAAAGTATGGCGTAACACTACCTCTTGATACACGCTCTGCAGATCTGCCAGTCGGCCAGCGATGTTCTCAGCATCTCTAACATCATCTTCTGTGATGAGTTGGCTACAGCCAGCACATTGCAAAATACAATTTACTAGGTCAGTAAAAGCTGCCACCCCGTCGTCATTGTACTTGTTCAACCACTCTTCGGCCACCGATTTACTGGAGTCACCAGAGCCGAAAAGATCAGCTGGGTCGCGTTAGCTCATAGAAAAGCGCGTATGATGAAAGGGATTTTGCATACAATAGAGACCGGTTCCTTTCACCGCCGCGTCTTCGATCCGAACACTCTTTTTAGGTCTGCTCGGGAGGCTTTTGGCGGCATGGGTGACTCGCGCAGGTCGCAAAGGTTTAGAACCATTGATCTTTGGCTTTTTGGCAGAAGGTTTCTTTGCGCGACTTGTTTGTGTCGCCTTCTTTCTAGAGCGTGGTGCGGGATGATCTTCGTCGCTGTCGTTGTCAGGCTCGTCGCTCATCTCCTCATCTGAATCAGGCGCTTCATTTTCAGCGGCTTCTTCTTCTTCTTCGCCATCGTCTTCTGCATCGTCCTGGTCGTCTCGCTTGCGTTTTGGTTGTGTTGGCTGGGATACAGGTTCGGGTGTGAATTTGGAGGGCGCTCTCACGACGCGTCCCGATCGGCGACGCGTTGTGGCATCGGGGTCGGGTGCTGGGCTTGAATTACTGTCCATGGTTTCTTTCAAAAGGTGGTCGCGCTATAGAGAATTGAAATTATCAAGTCTCAATCTCAACAACCCTCGATGCGAGGGCAACAATGGAGTCTTTAACCACTTGGCGCGTCGAATGTCGCGTGGAGAAGGTAAGTAGGCAGGTAGAGTGCAAATAGGTTGAGATGACGCCGCAAGCTATTCTGGAAAGTGGGCGGGTGGTGTTAGTTTCTTCTGCATGCCTACGGCTGAATATCGGGTGGCAGCAGCTTTCGTCCTGAACCGCACTTCTCAGGAGTGCACTTTTCAGTACGTCTACCCCCCCGAAATCCCCCAAGCCACACCTAAGCTCGGAGCCCTGAAGCGTCACCCCCACAATCCAAGCACGAATATGGGTCAACAGCCACGACTTTGACCAACTACCTCTTATCTCTTATCTAATAGCAGAGACGACCCTTTGACTCGTGCCTCAATTGAAACCAAGGCATTCATTTGTTGGTGATGCTGCGTCAGTATGGAGACGGTTTTTGGCTTTGACACTGTCGTGATTCGAATTGATTCTCATTAATTCCTCCCTGTCTGACCTTTCTCTCCTTTCGCATCATCACAATATGCTTTCAAAATGGAGTCACCATTTCCTCCCTCATCCTCATCCCCTGGCGATGGCCGCATTGTTGTTGGCCTGCTCCCCGCAGGTGAAAGTGGCCTCGAAGCTATGACCTACCAGTATCCCCTAAAACTGATATCGCCGGCTCCTTCGTCAAGCCAGCCAAGTACGCTGGTGTTTCTCCTGTCTTATGGAGGGGGTCTTGTTGCTGGAGACGGTATCAACCTGGTAGTTCACGTCAAGCCGGAGGCGAAGCTCAGCATTGCTACTCAAGGTCACACAAAGATCTTCAAGTCACCTACAGCAGACATCATTACAAGTCAAAACTTGGAGGTCACCATAGACAACAACGCTTCAATGTGCCTTCTACCAGATCCCGTTCAGCCATTTGAAGATAGCGTATACGCCCAGAAGCAAATATTCAAGCTCCGGCAGCAAGCGTCTCTTTGTCTTTTGGACTGGGTTACACAAGGACGCGTTGCCCGTGGTGAGAACTGGAGCTTCAGAAAATGGTCGGGACGTAACGAAATATGGTTACAAGATCATGAGATGACTTCTGCCAGCAGACTCCTTGTCCGAGACTCCATCGTCTTATCCAGAGAAGCAAGTAAATCAGTTGGGCGAACGCTTCCGGAAATGATGCAACATATGGCCATAACGGGAACCCTCATCCTGCGGGGAGCCAAGACAAAGTCATTGGGAGAATTCTTCCAAGCCGAGTTTGCTACCCTTCCCCGCATTGGAGCACGAGATTTTCGATCGCCAGAAGCAATGGCACAGGACAATACAAATACTTCGGATCTCGAGCGTTGGCGGATTCAGAGACTGGATAATGAGAGGGAAGGCGGTGTTCTCTGGTCTGCGGCCAACGTTCGAGGTTGCGTGGTTGTCAAATTTGGGGCAAAAACAGTAGAAGCGGGAAGAGAATGGATTGGGTCAATGCTTGTTCAAGAGGGGAGTATTGCTTCAGAATTTGGAGATAAAGCATTGATGTGTCTTCGATGAGATCTTGCATAGATACCAAGAACCAAGGTGTATATATGGTTGATGTTTTCTAATTCTGTCAGCATGTCGGCGTACATATCCGCCGGTCTTGTTGCATCACCGTTACTGTAACAGCTGGAGCCTGAAGCGACTGCGCTGCCGACATTGCACTTTAAGATCGCTACTTTTTATTGATAAAGCTTGAGTACTGCCAATAACGCGAAGTCGGTTCAATCAGCTCTCATCTATTCCGATGACCCAGACAGGTCCTTTAAACCAGAGCCATCCTATGCATATAATGTTTTGGGTCAAACGTCCCAGATTGGCGACCATTTCTTTCCACAACCACATTGGGGCAACAGGGACAAAGCCATTCTAAGCATTAGTACTTATGATACTACTGTTTTCATGGCTCTCTGCCTCGATCCTCTCAACAAGACAACCTTTGATTCTAATATTCTTCTTGCCCCGGGACCATAAATTCCTTGCATAAGAGTCATTGCTTGGTGTCATATCTATTTCCTCTATATGAGAAACATGTGAAGAAGGGAAAAAGTGACATGATTATCTCGCAACAAGAAGAGGGCAGTATTTGGGTAACTTGTTGCTTACTGTAAGAGCATTTTGAGTGTCTTTGTGTCGTAATGACTGGGGCTACCGTTTTGAGTCTCTGGCCAATGGAACCCGGCTCTATTTCCGCATTAGGAACTACCTACAGTGTAACGTTAGCGCACTGACTGTCTGTGTACTAAAGTACCTAAAATGAGAACGTCCACTATCTGTAGTAAATCTCTCCCAGCCCTAGTACTTAAGAATAGATACACTATTACAAACTATTGCTTCTAGAGGGAGCATTGCAAGACTAATTCCGAGGCACTGCTACAGTAGTTGGTGGCTCATTCTATGTAACTCGCTTTGATGGTATTCTTGATCAGTGACATTATCAAATGATAGGCGGTGAGTGCAAATACGGCAGAATTTCTCGTCCCCCACCTTCCCGCCCCCCACTATCTAACTTTCGGCTTCGCGATTCAGACTAAATTTTTGTAAAGCTTTATAGAATTCCAGAACCTGCGACAACGACAACCACCACCACGATTTCCAGGCTATCAATTTCATCTCAGTCACCAAAGTTAAGAGCAATATGAACAGAGGAAGGGCATCGGCCCGGGGTACCCGGAGAGGCGCTGCTGCCACAGGTTCGCGAGCAACCGACGAGAGCAGCGCTGGCCTTTCCGCTACCCAAGAAACTTCAGGCAGTGCTACTCCAGCCCCTCAGAGCACATCTTCCACGCCAACTCGCGGTGGTGCTACCGCCCGGGCGACGAGAGTACCTGCGGCCGGTCGTTTCCGGCCCAAGAATGTTCGTCGAGATGAGGCAGAGAGAGATACTCTGGCCCGCCAGGAGGAACAAAAAGCCAATGAGAGAGCGGCAGATGAGCGCAAAGCTCGCGGTCGCTCACGGTTCAGAAGCAAGAGGAGTCGCGGTGATGCCATGGGTAGAGGTGGTTTCGGTCGAGTGATTTCAGGAGCCAGTGGTCCTTTCTCTTCCGGCGCAGGAGGTAAGACCAATGTGTGGAATGCTCTATGTTGCTCGCAAGTTTCTAACAGCTACAGGATCTGGCGGTCGAGGAGGTGGTGGCTGGTTTGGTGGTGGAGGCGGAGGTGCTGGTGCTGGTGCTGGTGGTGGACGAGGTTTTAAATCAGACTCGAAGACTGGATTCGCTCAGGCGACGCGGAATCGCGAGGCTCGAATCAATGCGGATAAACTCCATGTTCACACGCCCGATGAGGACCCCGACAGCGAGGACGAGGCGATGATGGAAGCACTCAACTCCAGGGCTGTCAGTGTATTACCCATGGGTATATATCGGCGGGAGCATAAAGATGAGGGTGTCATTGTGGCCACTACAGCAGAACTGGAAGCCGCCGAAAATGCTCAAGTCGTTCCTCCTCCGCAGTCCAAGGAAGTGGAGGAGAGCCTTTGGGTGGATGGTGACGTAGGTGAGGTCCAGCCGACGGCCGAGAACCGAGAGGATGGAGGCATTTGGGACAACGGCTCAAAGCCCACTGTTATCAAGAAGGAGCAGGACGACTCTATGGACTTGGACCTTGAAAGCAAGGTGGATACAGAGACTGAGAGCAAAGACACTTCTACGACGCCGGTGCCACAAACCAAGAAACCAGCACAAGAATCGGAAGAAGCTATGATCCGAACAGATCTAGAAATTCTCGCCAATGAACTAGGCGCAGTTGAAATTTCCGACAGCGCAGAGGGAGAGGATGCGAAAACTCCAGGTCTTAGCAACAAGGATGGTCGCATGTACTTGTTCCAATTCCCTCCTGTCCTACCTCCTCTAAAACAGGTTGCCCAACCCAAACCTAACAAGATCAAGCCTGAACCGACCGAGGGCGAAGACAATGTTCTCGAATCAACGCCGGCTGCAGCCGACGCCGCTCCTGTCGATCTCACCAACGAATCGAACAATACTGGCTTCAGCATCCCTGGCTTCGAAGATCCAGAACAAAAAGCTGGTTTCATGTCCAGTCTACTGTCTTCCGGTGGCATGGTGGGTCAGCTCAAGGTACGCAAATCAGGCCGCGTAGAGATGGACTGGGGTGGCAGCACAATGGAGCTGAGCCCTGCTGTTGGTATGAACTTCCTGACAACGGCCGTCATTATCGAGGAGAACGATGAAAAGCCCCGGCCAGGTGTTGTTGGAGGAGAGAGTATTGGCATGGGCAAAATCATGGGTCGTTTTGTCCTTGCGCCTAAGTGGGACGAGGAGGAGGAATGGGAGGTCTCGTCCGAAGACCTTAGAATATAGTAGAGTGGCTTTGTCGTGACTGGTGTACATATAGGTAGTCATGAAGTACCTCATCAGGAAGCTCGTATGATGAGAATAAGTACCTACTTGGGTAGACAGACATATATATGCTTGAGAGAAGTGGCTGAAAGAGGAGGCGCCAGACCTGAATGAACAAAGATACCCAACATAACCCATCCAAAAATTATCTCGCCTTTGCAAGCCCATGTATTTTACAAAGTGCACGGTTTCTTTTTGATGCTTGCATTGCGTCTTGTATTGCCAAAAGCTGATTGTCCGCAAGGTAGCGGGAACAAGGCTTACCATTCTCATGAATCTAGAGGTGCTGCAGGTTGCAAAAGAGGGCCAAGCAGTTATTGGAAAATTACGAATCATCATAAATACATCAGAAGCTATCCAAACGCCTGACTGTTTCCAAGAAATGCCCCATGCGCCTTGCCTTGTAGCCCCTGCCGGTTCAGGGCTTCTCTCTGCCTTCCCTCGTGTAACGCCTCTCTTATAAGCTCAGCCAATGTTATTATCTTGATATCCATATACCAAATCTATCAGTCAGTTGCTCAACGCCTTTCGCCATCGTGCTTTCCATGACCGAGAAGAAATTATCTGTATAAATGCAAAGTGATGTAACAAGGATAAGGCAGATGGTCATATGGATGGCCTTCCTGTCGTTGATAAGGGTATCATATTATGGATATGGTCATCTCCTTTTCCCCTTAAGATTGTTGCGCTCGAGGTCTTGACTCTGCGCTTCGAGATCGTAGATTTGGTCAAAGGATCCAGAAGGAGATCGATACATCTGAGTATCAGAAGGTGTTTTTGGGGGCGATATATTGCTTTGTAGCACCAAGATTTCGCTCTTAGCGAGACTAGCTTGCCCAGGTGAAAGAGGACCATCAGCTGGGCGTCGAGGGGGTAAAATATAGGTATCGTCTGGATAGGATCGATTGTGGCTATGAGGGGTGACGCTGCTTAGTGAGACGTCATCAGGACCGAAGCCTGGCATGATCATGACCCCAGCATTGTGGCGGTTTGGATTGGTCTTGACGACTCCTGAATGCCCCGTGCCGTAAGTGTGATCGGTAGATTCGAAACCCCTGATTTTCATTGTGCGTAGAAGTGGACGAATGGTAGCCAGACTGGATGCAATAATGGCAACACCCGGTTCTATCAGGGTCCAAACCATGGCATCGGTGCCAGCAACTTGAGAGGTATCAGCTAGATACTAAGCATTCGCTCAGAAGTCACTCACATAGAATGTCCTCGGTATCTGTAAGATCAGCAAGGAAGCGTAGGCGTACCAGGGTTGCGACACTTGCACTTGACATTGCATTAGACATAGATCTGGGGCGGAAATGGAAGTCTCAACTTACAATATACCCAGTCCTAGAATGACGATGACAGTTGCTTTGGCTTGTTTTGTCATCTTCACAGACCACAGCATCGGGATGGGTAGCAGTGCCTGTTGTGGAATATTAGCGCGGATCAAAACATGAAGGAAAACTTCGCTCACATAAAGCCAGTCAGATAGAACCGTCATGACACTTATCGCGTAGGCAGCTGAGACGATTTGGTCGGCGGAAACACAAGTGCCGTCTTTGATACGGAAGTCCCATTGCATCTCTACTGGGTCGCATTGGAAAAGGTTCCAGAACCAGAGGACAAGACTCCATATGGTAATGACGGCTAGACTGATCCATATTATCCAGTTGTAAACCTTCTTGACACTGAGACGAAGCAAGAAGACACCAATGCTGAGTTTGATGAACATCATATCTAGAATGTAAGTTGCCGTTGCCAAGGCTTGCCACTAATACAACGTGAGCTTTCAACCCAAGTATCCATATGGCGAACGGGTACTAACCATAAGGGCCCGTACTTTGGTCTCATCGGACTGAAAAGCGTCGTTATGTTTTCCTATTCCTTTCTCAACACCTTCCAGTATGAAAGAACAAGACACGGTGAAGATGGCCTATTACCAGGTGAGTTTTTCTTTTCTGGTGGTATAATAAGATTGATCATATACCTGGGCAATAAACATGAGCCAGTCGTCTAGTTGCAGGCCTTTCATTAACCAAATCCTCGTGTAGGTACGCAACCCAACTGAGATCCAGCTGATGGCCAATAGAGTTATTGCGGTGGCAACCAATGCGATTCCATTTTCCTCTTTCAAGTCGATATTTTCGTTTGTAGCCATGGCGCTTCGGCGTCACAAGTAGCCAACTGTCTCAAGCATGGCCTGCTTTTCAAGTGTCAAGGAATGGTCGAAAGTGGACATAGGATAGTAAAGAACACCAGACGGGGACCGTGGATAATAATAGTGGAAGCCGGACAAGGGGGCTGGGTCACTCTAAGATATATCTCACAGGTGCAAGAGACACCAGTGAATCACACATCTGATATTGCACCCGACCGACACGGCGGATCTGATCAAGCGCAGGTAAGGGTGTTCGGCACACAGCCCGCTTCTGGGGGTGTCAAAATGAAGTTGGTAGCCATGGTGGTGTGTGGACATGATACGACGGATGCAAGGTACCAGACGTGCCTCCGGTTGAAAGAGAAAGAGAGGGTGTGAAGCTGATGTCGTCAGAGTACCCTGGCACCTTGTCACTTTGAGGATTCAAAGCCTCTTGCGGCATGTTTCTAGCGTTCTTCAGTAACCAGGGTTAGCGGGAAGCGAAGCTGCTTCCCCGATTTCCTAGCCATACAGTTCCTTTCTTGGTTTGACAGGAGTGACGGGTCTGTCATAGTCTTGTTTGGTAACATGTCTGACAAGTAAGGCAGAGCCTCGCCATGTCGTTTGGGAAAAGCAACACCGTCAGTCTGTGGACAGCAAGCATCAACCAGGTAAATTATGATCTTGTGATCTGTAGGCTCTCGTTTTTCGAATTTTGAGAAGTGGATTTCGGTGGCAAACTCGTTGTCGGGCTGTAATGTTAGCTGTTGAGCAAAGGCAAACAAGGACAATGCCCTTGTTTGAACTAAGAACCCTGTACGGCCATTGAAGCCACCAGCAATTACCTTTCTTAGCCAAACGCCATAGCTCGGAGTTTTGAATACTTCCAGTTAGGACTTGTGGAAGTTTCCTCTTTCAAACAACCCAATTGGTCAGTATCGAACAACATGCTTAACAGTCCTTGGGATGAGACCGTTAACAATCGTACATCATGCAAGCAGCTAAGTTTGTGGAGTCGCAAGATTTCCCCAGCAAAGTTAGATGAAGTTTCGATATTCAACTTAGACTAGAGGGCAAAGAAAGATATTGCAGATCTTTGAACCGCCGTACCCATGATGATTTTCCGGTGGCTAGACCTTTCTGAGCTACTTTTCCCGATGATGGGAACCCGAAGCTATGGTAGGACACCTTCAACCGTACTTAGCAAGGCTTCAGCTCAACCACTGTTTCAGCATCAGCTCTGGAGACGCCCAGTTCTGCATCCCTGTTATCGGGACACTGAGAGAGCTTCTGATATAATCGATGGGGGGGAGGATGTATGCAGTCCTGTTTTCAGATAATCGCTCAGCCTCTGGTTATGATCGATCAGTTGTTTGGTTTGACATTGAGCTAATGGCTCGCTATTAGCAGACTAGTCGCGTGCGATTTAGAGACTATCGGCGGGAGGAGGGTAACATTGAAGAACCCGAAGGAACAGGTAGACAGGGCATGACAATCATTGATCCGCCTCGCTTCCGAACATGCCTGTCGGCTATGAAACCCCTGTTCGTTTTCAGGTGTGGCCTCATCACGGGTGAAGACCAGCAAACTGTGTGTTGGGAGCATGAAACGTGGTGATTCGCAGCCACTTTGCTGATTTTGCGTCTTACAGCATGGTCAGTTTCCTTTTACAGATAGGTGCAGTACCCTGTACCGCAAACTCACGCGCCATGTGCCTTAGCTCAACGGGCTTTTGGTGAGACGCTGAAAGTACTCCTTACGGTACTAACGTAAATTATTTGATTGAGCTGCCTGGCAATCTCCCGCTTTCTTCTGTGCCGCGAGCATGACCCTCGTGCAATATAATCCTCCTCCGGTTGACTAACCCCATCGTAGGGCTAATCAAACGAGGAGTGAAATCATTTGTTAATAGTATCGGTTCTGTTGTATAAATTTGGCGGGAGGACGGAAACGCGGAAACTGCGGAAGGTGCTCACCCGTAGTTCCGTGCCTTCCTTCGTCTTCATGGAAGTCAACTGTTTAAGTACCTAAGGGTGGTCCTTCCCACCTCCCCCGTTGCGCAAGAAGCAAATGAACCTGTCAACCGTCAAAAGATTGTTCGTGTAGCAGTAGCTACCTACCTACTAGCTTAACTGCCTGCCATATCGAGCCCGATAAACTGGAAAGTGCCCATGATTGGACATTACTGGGTTGGAAAGTTCCGATCAACTACTACCTAGTCCTGCTAGTCTAGCCCCTCCTCGCCTTGTTCGGCAGTAACCCGTAAGTATGTAGGTAGATATATCCAAGACTAAAATGAGTCTGGGCCATACACAACCCATTCCTAATTTAAGCTGACTTTTCACTATAGAAACTGTCGGAGGAACTAACGCCTCAAATCGAAGTTTCTCGCGCTTTATAACCTAATCCTTACCAAACCTCCGACATCTTCCAGGTCATAGCGCTGGTAGTTTGAAGTCGCGAATCAAACCGAAACAAAATGGCCGATATTGCTGGAGATGTGTCCCTGGGACTCACTTACGCGTCTCACCAATACGGTGATCATAGCCGTCAGAAGCTAGGCGTTTGGCGCTTCTCTAATCGCCCCGATCAAAAGTCAGGCCATTGGGTGGTGTAAGGGCTTCCTCACCTCGAATGCGATATTTGCTAACAGCTACACAGCTTCATCCACGGGGGCGGTTGGCGTGATCCCCGTAACAATGAAAATGATTTCACCGAGAGCATAAAGCGTATCGTTATCTCAGGTGCTGTCGCAACCCTGGATATCGCCGGTTTCATCAGTATCGACTACCGACTATCCCCTCATCCAGAGTTTCCCCAGGAAGAAGCCAGCGCAAAGCACCCAGATCACTTGGAAGATGTCTGGTCCGCCTTGGGATATGCACAGGAAAAGTATGGGTTGTCGGAGAATTACATACTGGTTGGCCACTCTGCTGGCGCAACCCTTGCAATGCAACTTTTCATGAGTGACACGATTCTCCCATCTCATCCCAAGGGACCCTTGCCTGCTGCCATAATTGGAGTTTCAGGAATCTACGACCTAGTTGGGCTCAACGAGAGGTTTAATGGCGGATACTCTGGTTTCATTGGATCCGCGTTTGGCGAGGACAAGTCTGAATGGGAAAAAGCCTCGCCGGTCAAGTTTGGTTCAAGCTTCAAAAACATGTGGGCGAACGAGAAGTTGGTCCTTCTTGCCTGGTCTCCTGAAGACGGCCTCATTGACGAGCATGAGATTGACAACATGGCAACTCTCTTGACCAAACAGGAGGTCAAATTGGAGGTCAATAAGGATTTGAGAGGTGAGCACGACTATGTGTGGCAAGATGGTAGTCAGATCGCCCGCCTAGTCATCACCACTCTTCACCATTTGCGCAGAATTTGATAATTGCATACCTGAAGAATTTCAAACTTAGACATCATTACCTATTTACCGTATTACTGAGAGGCAATATATTTCCTTACTATGCCGTTGTGACACCCAACTCGCCCGCGTCGATCAAACACACTCCAATTCTCCATCTGCTTATTTCTTTTTCAATAATAACCATCCTGTCGATGCAATTCGAGACCCTGTAACTACAACAGCGGCAAGGAAGAACACAGTTCCGCCCCAAATCTGGGCATAAGCAAAATTCCCATTGGAAGTATCGAGAATGGCGCCGGCGGTTGGTGGCCCAGCCAGACTAGCAAAAGCAGAAATCGTCTGAACCATACCGAAGCGGGTTCCCATTTTGCGAGGGTCCTGGAGACGTCAGTGATCTTGTCATCTTCTGGAACATGGTACCACAAACCTTTGTCAAGCTGGCGTTTGCTCCGACGAACGTTCCTTGACACGCACCATTCGCGAAGCCAAAGAACACACAAAACACATACATGCCCGCAGTAGTCTTGACGCCTATCCAACAGTACAGCATGATGCTCAACGCAAATAGGCCAATGATGAACGTATTTATAGGTCCCAAAACATTATCTGCGAGATATCCCATTATAGGTCGTGCAGGTATACTCATAGCGTTGACAACAAGCAACAGACTGACAGCCTCCACAGACGAGAATCCTATCACGTTGCGTGCATAAACATTGATCTGTACGTTCAGTCAATCATAACCCAGACAAGAATGGAAGCTGGTTGTGTGACTTACATAAAAGAAACCAAAGTACAAGGCATAAAAGTTCAAGAAGGCACCCAGAACGAACAAGACGAAGGGTAGTTCCTTGAATGCGTCCCATTCCATCAATGGACCTGTTTTCCTTGGGGGCAGATATGGCTTCAGCATGATATTGGCAACGACGATCATAAAGAGGGCAACGAAAGCAGCACATCTAACAGCCCACGGGAATCCAATCTGCGGGATAAGATATTGCAGTGTTGCAGGGAAGATGATGGATCCCAGGCCGGTCCCCGTAGCACCCAAAGCGAGAGCAAAGGCCTTCTTCGCCTTGAAATATGAACCTAGAACTGTCACAGCAGGCATGAAGAGCAGAGCGAGGCCAATGCCTGTGCAGACACCCTGAGCAAGGAATATCTGCCAATACTGCTTACATAGACTTGTCATAAATGTTCCAAGAATAGCCAAGAAGCTTCCAAGGGCGACAGTCTCTCTGGTATATCCAGCATCGGCAAGACGACCAGCCGGGGCGCAAAAGGCGAAAGTCAAGAAAGTCTGACAAGAGCCAATCCACGAAATCTGAGATGATGGCAGGCCAAGAGACTCCTCATAATGAAGCTGGTAAACGCCAAAAGAGGCTGGGTAGCCCCATGCCAGTCCATTGATTAAAATAACAGCAAAAACCTGTGACCATGCACGAAACCCTCCATCTGGAGGATTGAAAGTATCTGGATCAAAGACTGGAGGAGGAGCGTTTGTATTGGAGATGGTGGGATTAAGGATCTGGGGGTCTTCTGGCTCGTTTTCGGAAGGGCACGGTGATGACGACCTATTAACAGGTGTCTTCTCAATGTCTTTTCTAAACATTGTTGATACGGTGAAGGAGTATGACGAGGTATGTATTATTAACGTGCTAGATCAAAGAGAAGGAGGATGTTTTGTAATTATCGATGTGCGGTGTTGTATCAGTTGCTCGGTTTTCAAGATATGTGACAAATTTATACGTAACAACAATCATCCCCTCTATTCGACTGCAATTCTTGTGTCATTGTTCAAAAGTCAGTGTTTTTCACCTTCGAAGGGCGCACTCTTCTAGAGTCGCTTTGCCGATATCGCGCCCCACAACCTCAGGGGTCGGCTAGACGGGCTGATCGGATCAGGAAAGTTGTTGCTTGCCATTTTAAACCCGGTCACTCGCCTCTAACTCGTGGGGTCACATATGTACGACGTCTATCGCGCCCTTTACTTACGTGACGGAATAAGATAGGCCTCGAGAGCTTATTAGTCATTGCGCAAGGTGCATACCGATCCTTTTGAAGTATTTCTGTTCACACTTGGACACTTGAAAGTGGTGACAATAACATGAATCGCAAATTGGATTACCGAAGTGTACACAAACCGATTGAACTCCATGATTATGTGATATGGTAGCTAGAACAGCCTCAAGCCGAGTGGATATAAGAACACTACCGAATATAACATATCTAAATACGTGGTCAGCAAGACCGCCCGCCTACTCGAATTTCAATTACTATAAAGGTAGAAGATCAATGTATTCATCTCCAGGGTAAGTCGAGTCGGCGGACCCACCGAGCACCGACGAGCCGTCCCTATTCGAGCCCCGCTCCGATGGCCGGCAATGCTATTCCCGGAGACGGAAGTCTGTTCTGTGAAACGTGTGGGGCCAATGGAAGACGTTGGACAGAGGTCACATTGGTGGTCGCGGCCGGCACCCAGCGTATAATAAACACCAGAAAGAACGGTGCAAACAATGCGCGACAGATTCAGCATTTGCGCTGGACTTGCGATGAGCTGTTGCGACTGCCCATACAATGGTCGCACTGTATCATGACAACTCAACTCTACATAAAGGCGCAATCTGGCTCTTGCGACGACGATCTATATCTAGTACTGTATCGTTGCAGCGGTTCTACCCGCATGGCTCGAACTTTGTGTGTTAGCACAAACTACATGATTCTGATCTGAAACCTGTCGTTCATTTCTGTCCACTGCCACCTTCGCAACCGCATCTAGTCTTAGGAAAGAGGAAAAAAAAAATTACCCCGCGCTCGCGATGGAGGGGTAATCAAGAGGCGGTAAAGGACAAAAGGATGATGTAACTCAGTCACGTGCTCGTGATCAAGGCTTGGCAGCCAATCGTTTACGCTTATCGTGTCCGCATCGGTAAATAGTGGAGCCAAAACGGCACGCTAGTACAAGTTGTGATGGTGGGGATATCAGATTTGCGGTAGGGGTATAGGTACGACCACAATGTTGCCGTTCAGTATTGCAAAATACCAATCTGTAGATAGGCAATACAATAAAATACAGATAATGCCATATATAACACAAAAGTGCGACGGCGTTGTAAAGTTTGTACGGGTGGGTTCATGCATGCAAGCGATTTATCGGCCCGGTCCCGTTGGCGGGCTGTTCCGAGGTTTCGGGTTTTGCGACAGCGCAAACTGCCCTCTGCAACAACAAATTGTGCCAATTCACAGCCACAACATCCTTGCGGTTCCAAAATAAAGGCAAAGTGGTCGCATGGTCCGCTAATAGATACATCGTGACTTTTGAGGATCTGTGTCGCAAGCGCATTGTTGTAGCTTGCATATTCTCCCGTAGCACACTTAAACAGTCACGCGCGTTGAGACATCAAGTTAATATCGAGTATGCTGTATTGATATGAGGTACAACAAAGTTATAGAAAAGTACAGGACAGGGAAACAAATCAGAAACAATACCCGCTGCCAAACCAGTTCACTCCTTTTGTGCTGTTGATGAGCAAATTCCTGAACATCCAGGCAGGCCCTCTTTTTGTTCCCCCATTCCACTTTGTGTGCAATCACAGACACACGATAAACCATCCATATGCCTTTTCTTTGATGCCCTTCTAACCTCTGGGAGATTTTCCAATCCGCGCGCCCCTTTTTCCATTCCCATACCGCCCCTTATTTCTTCACAACTCCTTCACAGACATACCCGAGGCTGGCACAAGGGGCTAAAATCTAGCCTCGTGTACAGCCGAAGCCTACCAGAAACATGGAGAGTGAGAAGTAAAGGACGAAATACTGTTAAAACTCGACGACTCCCACATCTTTCCTCCAAACGCCGTATAAGGAGTGTAATGGTCAACTGACCGTCGTTATTACGTCCCCCCGAGTAACAATCATAAATGCCGCCCTATCGCCTGCAAGACAGAAGAACCAAGGAGGAGATAAAAAAGGGAAAAGAATTGGATGTGCAGTTGATCCGGTGCCGAGTTGTTCGAGTCCGTTGCAGGATTTTTACAAGCCATTAGTGTCGAACGAATAAGACACAAATGACACGCAATCGACTGCACCCAGGCGAAGATAGTGTACAAATGCCGCAAGAATACGACAGCATGTGCTTGTGATCGAGACCAGTATATACTACTAAATCGAAACCCGATACGTACACGGGAGAGACGCCGCTTACCGCTTGCGCTTCTTGGACTTGTCCAGAGTCATTGCCGCGGAGGCGATGGTCGGAGCAGGTAATAGCGCAGGCTGAGCAACGGCGGGGACCTCATCCTTCTTGATGGGCACTCCCATGTGACGACCGTATCGACCCTTTCGGCCGTTGCCCTCGTCCTCACTAATGCACTGATCGGCGTTCAGTCCAGCATCGCGACAACGTCCACAAGGTCGCTGACGATCACAGCCCTTCTTGCTCTTCCTACAGCGCTGGCAACGTGGCTTGGTAGATAGATCGGGTTGATCATCCTCACCAGGAACAAGGGGAGTCTGTCCGGTGGATGCTACCGACTGCTTTCTTGAAGGGGGCATTGAGGCAGGCGACATTGGACCACTGGGAACAGGGGGCAGCTTCTTGCCCTTCGTACCATTGACGGGACGTACGGCCTTGGAGGCCTTGTTTGAAGATGTCTTCGAGACAGACGAAGAGCTCTTGTGCTTTGCAGGGGCCTTGATGGTTTTGGAAGGCTTACTCTTGCCATTGGAGAGAAGAGAATCATCAGCTCCGTCCTCGTAGTCAGCATCATCGCCACTAACTTCAGCACTCTCAGGGGGTGGCATAAAGTGAGACTCGGTAGTCTGGTAGACCTTTCCAACAGTACCGGAAATATCAAGTTTTTGGCGACGAGGAGGAGGCAATTCGGCCTCACTCTCGCTGTCACCATCGCTGGTAGCACCTGTAGAGGAGGCAGCATCGGCTATGCCACTGAACGTGTCGTCGACTGTAGATGCGGAGGTCCGGCCGTGGGAGATATTGGACATGTCACAGAGTCGCATCAGTTGAATGGCAACATCCTTGTCCTCTTCAGACACGCAGCTACCCACAGTGGGGTCGGGGGTGGGAATGACTCCCATTGCGCTGCTGGTATATCCGCCACTATTTCGGTTGCGTCGAGCATCAGGCGTTGAGTACAGACTTGAGTGTGTCATAGCATTGCTGTAGCCCTGCGGCGACTGCATAGGACGAGGGGGGTTCGTGAAGGGATTTTGGTGAGGCTGCACGAAGGGCACCGCGGGGCGATGAGGTTCAACGCGGCGAGCGGGAGACACGGAAGGGTTCGAGGTTGCTGCCGGCATCTGAGGTGGTGCGAACAAGGGCAATTCCTGTGGCCCGACGTTGTCAGTCTCTGTGAGCCCGCCTTGTCAAAATGGCGGTCTCCACTTACCGAGCTTTCAAACTTGGCTCTCTTGCGACGACCACCTTCAACAATGTTCTCAACGCTGATATCAGTGGTAGGAAGTTGATCCTTGTTCTTTCCAGAGGTCGAGTCATGCTCGTCATTACTGCTGTAACCAGTAATGCTGTCGCTATATATCTCGTTGTGGCTTCGCGAGGCTGAGGCGCGAGTCTTGGAAGAGCGAGAGCGGCCCTTCTTGCCATTCGTGCTGGTAGAAGCACTTCTTCGGCCGCGAGCAGTATGGGGAGACGGGCTTCGCCGTCGCGACGAAGGAGAACCGGGCCTGGACGACTCCTGTGCGCAGCGCGAGGCTTGAGGAGCAGGATAGCCATTATCACTATAGTAAGGGTGACCGGCAACAGAGGGGTTGTGATAGGGATGGGGAGCATATGCGGATGGGTTCGCCGGAGGTTCCTCTATAACCCTGACGTATACTACCATGTGGTCTTGGAAGTTCTCATATCGAGCAATCAAAGTGTTTCCTCTCTTGTCCTCAAAACTGACACCCTTTGATCCGGTGGGACCCGAGTACAGACCGTAAAAGTTCTTGACGGTTGTAACGATCGAGTCAGTCGTATCATGGGGATATATTTGCACTCGCATGGGCAAGCGCGCACGATATTGGGGTGTATCAGGGAACAACAGTTCGAATGCGACGTTCTTGGGAGTCACTGTCTGTTGAGGGGACACACTGCCACCATTTGATGACGCCCCCGAAGCATCGAAGGCGGTATTGAGGGGTGACATGGAAGTCATTGTGTGAAAAAAGGAAGTTTTGTAGTGTATCGATGGAGGCGGGCGAGATAGATGGAAGATGGAGCAGGAATATGTGTTTGGGTGTGGTGGTTGCGGGCTTTGCCTGAGATAGACTGGGCCCGGCCCTGTTCACGGCAAGATCGCTCAACAGTACGTTCAGGACCAAGTGTAAATGCCAATGACCAAAGCAAAGGCGACGCGGATGTACAGAGACGGTATCGAAACAGAAATGATGAAGACTCAAGACGCAATCACCATCCAGTACAGCAGTAAGCGCCGAGTCTAGTTTGTGTGTGTCTGTGTGGTCTCAGGGCTTGAGGGCGATGCGTATGACGACGGACGGCGGAGGGCTCTCGTTGGAACGGCAGCGATAGCGTATTGAAGTATATGCTGTTTATATCGAAGGTAGTCAGTAACAGAGAAATGGCTGAATGACTTGAGGAGCGACTGAGATGGCGATGAAGAGTGGTGTATGGGGAGAATGGGCCAGTTGACTGTCTGGCGCTTCCTGGGACGGGGAACGACGGATAAAGCAGAGCGGTCATGGAACTGTGAACTCAGGACAGAAGAGGGGAGATGCAGGGCCTCAAGATTGGGCCTCTATGGGAATCGCGCATGATAGTAAAGGCGATGGGACTTACCAGAGATGTCTTGATCCGTGTTGGGATGCTTGTGGCGGCGTTGAACAGTCGGCAAGAGGATGTGCATGAGGAAAAGAGGAGCCAGATGAGACGAGAGGTTGTTGGATTTTGTCGCTACAGACGAGGAGCTGGCTTCACTAACATGAACCCGCTTGAGTTAGGGGAGTTCAGCGTTAGAGCCCCCTGAAGAAGACCTAAAAGATCAAGTAGACAGAGCGCTAGGAAGAGCCACGATATCACTGGAGAGCCTATAACTACAATGTCCCGGACCCAGAGTCAGCACGACATCCATGGTTTGTTGGCACTGAAATTGGGCCAGGGCTGGTTGGATGGCTTGCCCTGAATAGATCCATCCATTGTGCTTCCATTCGGCGAGGACCCATCCATTGTGGTACTGCGCCGATGAACCCGAGCATCTATTCAAGGAACAGTCATGACGTGCCGCTAATTTCGGTACCATTGAGTAAAACATTTTGAGTAGATTGTCAAGCACTTTGAATAGTATATGCCTGTGAGCTTGGCTCTTTACTTAATTATGGTTGCGACTCACTTCAGGGGGGAAGAAGACAGGGCGCATTCTCGATTGCCTTCCACGGTACGTTGGACAATTAGATTAGTACTCCTCCCGCGCGAACGAACCTAGAAAAGCGGATGCGGCGGTGCATTCATTGCGCAGCACAAATCGAAACGTGGTTGACTGTCTCTTGCGCGCAATGCTGCTACTATTTCGTCTTGCTTCCATATATTGACAGTCGCTTAAAGAGATGAATGCAATAACAGCCATCGACTTTCTATCTGGGTCTCATCTCCTTATGCTCCTGGCCTTTGAAACCCGTGCGGGCCAGCTATCAAAAGAGACCGCAAGGACCTGGGGTCTGTCATATGCCGATCTCTCCAACAGCAAAGCAAGGCGCATACTTTAAGCGGCGACGATGAGTCCTACGTGGTGGCCGACATCTTGTTTTAAGATTGTCGCAATACGCCACTTTAAACTATAGTCTTCAGGAACAGGCCAAGTAGCAGATCAGAAGCAATGGGCCTACGTCTGATTCTATCAAGATGCCATCAAACACCGGCCGGATCGCGTATTCTTGTAGATTGGTTCTGGGGCTCCATCCTGCTGGGTATCAATCATGACGGACAGACCTCTATGGGTCGTCGTCCATTTCAGCGGACCCCCAGCAGCATTGGTTTGGCTTGGCTTCCGCTCCAGGGCTTCCTGTCCCTTCCGAACCTAACCTGACCTCAACTCGACGCAACTCAATTCGATTGATTGACTGACTGACTGATTGCTTTGCTGGCCATCCACTCTACCACTATCTCTAGACTCTCATCGGCCACTCGCGACCCATCCGCTGCTAGCTACATATCCATTGCTCCAAAATTGGGCTAGGCGCTGGCCACCAACGACCAACAATCATAATCACGCCCCAGTGAAAAAGTAAACCTCTCAGCCCAGCCCAGCCCAGCCCAGCCCCTCTCTATCCGGGCCCCCTCTGACACTTGGTCGGTGGCCTCGTGTGAGTTTTGTGACTGTTTGACGGACGACCCTCACATCCAATCCGATCCAGATGTGGTGTGGGCAAGCTAGGAACCTAGAGGAGACAACGAACAACGACAGCTGCAGTGGTTCCCGCTAACCCTGATGAGTGACCAAAATGCTAGGTATAGATAGAATCCAATGGTCGGCCATACTGTAGAATATGCTCGGCGACATCGCTTGTTGAGCTGGGCTGCTGTCAACAAGCGCACAAACGCACACACTCAATACCTCGTCCGCGCTCCAATGGGAGCATGCAGAGCTTATCCAAAGCTCAGTGCGACCTCGCTCAGGGCTTGCAAAAGACGCGGAAGCCCGGCGCATATTGTCTATCATGAATCAATGTGTCTCCCAGTATAGCATTAACGAGTTTGCGCTTCTTAGACCCGATCGTAGACATAAGATACCTATTGGTAGATACATTGAAGCAGCTGGCTATTCCTTCTGTTAACAAGCGCACAACTGCAGAGCGCAGAGCTGTTGAATCAACGGCCCAAACATGTCTGAGCTGGTGGTTGCAAGAGATCGCTGATAGCCAATCGCACTCAATGGCATGGTCGGCCAAGCTAGGGGACCTGTCTACATAGTACTAAAGGCGGCTGATCATGTGTGTCGAACAAACTTGGCGCACGCACGGTAGGCACCACGACTTTTGTCTGTTGTTGATGGGGAACTTCAGGAACCCAAAAGGGGACAATAACAAATCACAATTAAGATAAGTGCTCGGATGTTCTTAAATTTGCGAAGCAAACCTCTTATGCGCTGCTCAATTTCGAGATACTGACACTGAGGAAACGCCCTTGGTGGCGATATTGATTATGACACTTTGATGTTCCAGTGATTTTGACTGCTAGACCTGGTCAATCAATAATGGATGGAAACAATTCCTTAGCCCATCCAAAGGATCGAATGCGCTCTCGTTATTAATTGGAGCCAGCGACGCTATTAGAACGCGCTTTGTGTTATTGACCGCAACTTGACGAGTGCTGGTTTGAATTGCGCCAACTCTTTTCCATAACTGCGCCTGCGCGTCTTATTGATCACTTCAATTCGAGGGATAATGCGCTTAGCTTGCGAGTTAATTCCGAGACATCAGGATCAAAGCGCCAAAACGCCAGCCAGTCTCAACCACTTGCTGGGCGCACGATTCGGGACGAGCTGGGGAATAATAGGAACAATTCACCACAACTGAATGCGCTTGTTTTCTACCTGGCGCCGCTCATAGAGGTTTGATGTCTTCGCGATTCACAACAGCCAATTGTCAGTGCCATGATAACCCCCTCGTTGCGACGCCTTGACCCGGGCGATCAATTTCCCACGGCAGCTGGGGGATAGAGCTCAATGGGGTTTCATATCGAATCGTTCAGGCAGTGTTCGCAATGATTCGTTCATTGCGCACAAGGCAATTGGTAGATGGCCACCCGTTCAGGCTTGTTTTGTTTCAGCACGGGGTCAGATACGCGCACAGCGTGAATGTGGATGGTGCAATGGATGCGATCGATCCCAAACTAGGTCATGGAACCACGGACTGTTTGCTGGTCTGACAGACTCGAACCAGCCTGGACGTGTTGTTTAGATGTTCCTTTGTTTACCTGCCTACTAACCTACCGTGTCTACCCTTGCGGCCTCTACTGTAGGTTAGTACGATGTAGGAAGATATCGAGGTTGTGGACCCCTACCTACACTACCTGTGCAACAATGTTCCCAAAGACCAAAGGGTATGGCATCGACAGACCATGCATACATAGTAGCAGTATGTATTATCCTCAACTAAAACTAGCATTGGATGATTCGAATCTGAGGAACGAGGACCCTCAACGACCCGTGACGGACTAACTTAGTCTACCTTTACCTACCTGTACCGTGCATATTCCGTACGGGGCCAAGCAGACCCTTGCCACACAATGCGATTCAGATTCAGAATTGCGCAACGGCAATGCGCTCTCTTCACTCTGCCTTATGAGTCGACTATCTGTCGCAACCTGAAGTTTGAATTTTACGCCCCTTACTAGCAATTGTTGTGTGTGATTGCGCTGTTCGACAACATAATGCGCCTACCATAAAGCTCGATACCAAAGTTATTCTGCTCTGCTCTGTTCTGTTCTGTCTGTGTGTACAGGGTTGCATTGGAGCAAAGCATGCGATGCGCCCATCGTCCATCAAGCATGACGCTTGCGTGCACGCTGTCACCGCCCCGCCCTGGGTTATCCACGTTTGAATGCGCTGGCGCAAAAAAATGGTCAACAACAAAAAACAAGATGCGACAACGGCAACATCCATCCATCAATCGAATCAGCGCTCGTCGCAGCCCATCCCAGCTCGTCCCCAGCCCAGCCTCGACCAAGTACCTAGTCCGTGAGTGAGTGAGTGAGTGAGTGAGTGAGTGAGATTGAGCATGGCCTAATGTCTCTCTTCATCCCTCTCGGATAGTCTTCCTTTGGACTCCACCCACCTGTAGCGAGCGAAATAATTAAACAATAATCAACTTGACTCCCATCACTCGTACATAGAGTACAGGGTTTGCTTGACTATCTGCCTGATCTGATTTGCGATTCGGTTCATCATCTGGTAGCCATTGATTGTTATGCCCAGAGGCCCGGCGCACAAAACAAGATATGATGTGTATCAACTACTAACTAAAAAGAATTCACTGATCAATTATCATTACCGTTGCTCGTATCTGCCTGTGCGTCGTCCAGAATATCAGTCAAGAATGTGACGAGGTTCGGCATTTGTTATAACTGCTTTGCCAAAATAGTCATCACAATTTTGGACCATCTGGCAGAATTGCGCCCAATCCGTGTTGGCTTTAATCATCGCCTCATCCCTCGTCACGACGCATCCAACTTGTTTGTCTGGCATGTGGCGGTCTCTAGATATCCGTGCGTGTGTGCGTACCTTAAAAATGATGCATCTCAACCATTTAGTCAGCCGCTATTGGTACCCGTTGAATCCCGTGCGATTTCTGTCGCACAAAAGGGCATATTCCGATGCGAAATACGTTGCGCAAAGTCGTAACCCACCGTCGCACAAATCAGTTAATCTGATCTGAATATGACGTTAAAAAGAACATACATTTCAATATTGAAAGACATCCATGGCACTGTCGTTCGGCCTACAGCGGACATTGAGCTTGCCACTTTCGCCTTTGAGGGTTTCATGCGACATAGAGGCGCAAAACACATGATAGTCCCGCAATCTGTCGTACCGTTCGTTGTGAGACCATACCTCTAAAATTAGTATCTCTAAGAATGAAGCTGGGCTGTTTTTACAGTTGAAAAACTGGTTTAATTAAAGCGACTATGTAAGGATGTGTTTGACCTCGATCGTCCTTAGGTCCGTCCCATGTGTCATCATCTTGCGACAGCAAAATAATGACCAAAAGACTCCATCGTCATTATGAAAGATGTCGCAGATTTGTTCTGATGATGTTATATCATGGCACGGCTCAGAGTGTCAGAAATGGTGGCGTAGAATTGGTCTTAGTGCAGCTTGCGTGGCGGCTTGTCTTGACTGTGAGGGGTGATGATGGAGGCATCGCATGATGGTAAAACATCGTGATTCACCCAATTTTCCGGACCCCTTTTTTCTTCTTCTGCTCCAACATTGGCTGATCTTTGAACCTGCTGCATCACAAAGTCGTAAGCCATCCGCATCAGCTTGATCGCATTCTTGGGTATATATATCGACCTGAGAGCTGACATTCGCGAATTGGGCGCATTTCTGGTGTTTTGGTTCTGTGCATAATGAGCGTAACCAGGTCTAAGGGGAATGCTTGGAAAGTGGCGCAAATCGAGAAACTGTCTCAAAAAGTTCGGAAAGTGTCAAAGAGACCGCTCATGTCACTAGAAGTGCCCTTAGACATCCCTCGGTGATATCAGGGGTCTCTACGTATATTGAGAATTGTAGAGATGGGGTTGACTTTGAGTGCGGACAGGACCACGTGATACCGCGGTCTTCACGTGAGTTGAGTTGCGAGATGAGACGCGGGGATGTTGAAAGACAAGATTCACATCAACAATGCTGAATTACTGGGCCTGGGCGCGTGAAGACAGTGTGATGACCGTCAAATATATCGGGAAGCGTTGTGTGATGATCTGTGTGTCAAAAAAATACAGATTTAGGTCGCATCGGGCCTTGTAACAACGTCAAGGTCTTGAAATACTCTTGAAGTGAGACGCGACGCAAGTTGAGATAAGCCCGATAAGGCAAAGCTATGCCTAAGATAGATTGGCGGGACTGAGAGTTCCAAACAGCCACCATCACTGTGACGACAGACAGAAACGAAGCGTCGGCCTCGTGGCGGCCCGTGCACTAAGCCCTCCAGCTTAGTGAGCTCACTCTCCTTGCACTAATGGCCAAAAATAATATTGTACCTGAGCATAAATAAACAAACAAAATTATTAGTGGATACGGCAGGGGATTTATCACCAATCAAGTCACGACTTCCAGCGGTTCTAGCAAGGCATGAAGCTTCCACCACCGTTATCGTTGTCCAGTTGCCCGTTGCACAGTTACCGATGAGATTTAGATGTCTAACATGAAGGCCCTGCTATTCGGATTGCTTTATTATTCTAACATCGCCTCGTTCATGTTCGTCTTTGTTCTGTCCCTTTCCCTTTTACATTCTCGAGCATTGCCAGACTCATCTGGAGATTTTATGCAATCAAGCACCTAATCATCAGGCTGATCTCGAAAGCATCAGCTCAGCTCTAGCACTACTAATCTCCCAATCTCCCAGTTCTATGTGCCCCCTGCAAGCCCGGGCCCCTAATCTCACCAACACCCACCAGCCTGCGGCTTTTGCCTGAATCTTTTGTTCCTGCAGAGAAACAACAACAAAAACAACAAATACCTGTTGTTCTTAAAGCTTCACGGGGCAGCTCTTCTTTAATTCTTACGAAGAGATCGAGACTGCTTGATACTGTATCCATCTTCTCTACATATCTTGCGCGCAACCGTGAATATCAAACAACATTCAACCAACAAACACAAGCACCCACTTGTCGCCTGTCGCCTGACGAACTTGAACTGCACCTGCACCTGCACCTGCATCTTACATGATACGCCAACGCGCCAGCATCCACCACCAAAACATCCCTTCAGCATTCGTACGCGGACTTTGATACAGCCATCATCTCTAGTCGCGTCTCTTTCTGGGTCAAATTCTTTCTCTTATTGACACTTTCTGCAATTTCCCAACGTCAAGATGGACGCCAAGGTACGCTGCCATGCATATTTCTCCCTTCTTTAGCAGCCGTTGGCGCGACATAACAGCCACATCTCCCTTGCATGCCAATGCATGCCAGAGCCTGTTATAGAGTATAAGCTAATGACAATTGCAGCCTTTTCGACCGCGCGGCGCCGAAAATGCACTCCATCTTCATCAACAACAAAAATCAACGGCAAATCTGGCCAACATGGCCAAGTCCACCACAGCAGCTGGCTTCCGTGGCCCTGCTAGACGAGCAGCATTTGGTGATGTGACCAACGTTAGCAAGCAAGTCGGACACATTCGAGATGACGGCAAATCAATCAAAGTTAACGCTAAGAATGGCGTCAACCATGGGCTTTCCGGTACGAAAGAAAACGGTGCTCATGGTAAGGAAGCCTTCTCTCGTCCGGCTCAAAGACTCGCCAACCAAGCATCGACACGAACCGCACTCGAAAGCAAGAACTTCGACGCGAACAAGAAGTCCTATGTGAGGAAGGATGGCCACGTTACCAGCAAGCCTCCTGTTCCTTCCTCGGCCCAGAATGCGCCTTCCCTCCAACCCAGACACCACAAGAGCCAGCCTCAGCTTAAACCTCAACAGCAGCCGGCCAGTCTGCGACGGACACAGAGCAAGCAGCTTGACAAGGTCGTCCATAGGCCAGATGCCGATATGGGCTACAAGGTCACAGATCCTGCGGGATTCCAGCTTCAGGAGAGCGAATACCCCTACGACCACGCTGCTTATCTTGACTCCATGTATCTGCCCATTGAAGCTGGTGCCCCTCTTGATGTGCTCCAAAAGGAGGAGTACCCAGAGCTACCTGCCAAACTTCCAGAGATTTCTGAAGATGATGCTGCCATCCACTCTTTCGAAGAAGGCCCCATGCCCGCCATGTCGGAGCCTGAAGAATGCTGGGAAGATGAAGACGACGAGGATTACGACGATCAAGACCAAGCATACACCACGGCGCACTCGGTTCGTTCCCGAGATATGACTGCTGGTGGTGCTACGGAGATCATCCCTCAACCACGCGTAACAGCCCGTGTCCAGCGTGAACTTGAAGACGCCCGCGAGGAAGTGGAGCGAACGCGTACTCAAGACGAGGTTGAAGAGGAAATGTGGGACGTTAGCATGGTTGCTGAATATGGCGACGAGATTTTTGAGTATATGCGTGAGCTCGAGGTATGTGACATTACGCACGCGACACCTAATCCCAGCACTAATAATGCCCTGTAGATCAAGATGCTCCCCAACGCTCACTACATGGACAACCAGACCGAGATTCAATGGTCAATGCGATCCGTCCTTATGGATTGGCTTGTGCAAGTTCACAACCGGTTCGGTCTTTTGCCCGAAACTCTTTTCTTGACCGTCAACTACATCGACCGTTTCCTCTCTCAGAAAATTGTGTCGATCGGCAAGCTTCAACTTGTCGGAGCAACAGCCATCTTGGTAGCCTCCAAATACGAAGAGATTAACTGTCCTTCTCTCGGAGAGATTGTCTACATGGTCGACAATGGCTACACCGCCGAAGAAGTTCTCAAGGCTGAGCGCTTTATGCTTAGTATGCTGAGCTTCGAGCTGGGCTGGCCTGGTCCTATGAGCTTCTTGCGACGTGTCAGTAAGGCCGATGACTACGACTTGGACACTCGCACTCTCGCGAAATACTTCCTTGAGTTGACTATCATGGACGAGCGATTCGTGGCATCACCCCCAAGCTTCCTTGCTGCGGGTGCGCACTGCCTTTCACGACTCATTCTCAAGAAGGGTGACTGGGTGAGAAAGTTTCGTTGCTGCTGATAAAATAAAGCTAACGTCATATCTAGACTAAGCAGCATGTCTACTACTCGGGCTATACATGGGGTCAGTTGAGGAGCCTGGTTGCGATGATGATCGAATGCTGTGATCGTCCTCACCTACACCATGCCGCAATATTCGATAAGTACACAGACCGCCGGTACAAGGAAGCTTCTTTGTTGGTGCAGTCAGCGCTTGACGCCGGGTTTACTCTTCCTCAACAGGTGGCCCCCGTTCGTCAAGAGCTTGAAGCGTACCGGGAAGACAGCGCTGAAGTGCCTATTGCGCAGCCTCAGCTCATTCCCATTGAGGGTTGAAAATATCTCACCGGTTTGTGACGATTGGTTGTGACCTTTTTTGTTTTTTTTTGTTGTCAGTTTACTGTGACTGATGAGGTCTTACCGGTCCGGTATACCCTTTCCTGCCATCATTACAGCGGGACCGGGATCGAAGCGAAGCATTCGTGATTTCTACTCATCTACCGACCCTGCACCTTGCCTCGGCCTACAACATCAAGCCCTGCACTTTTTTTTTTACCGTCATAGTCTCGTCGTCGAGGCTGGTGCGTCTTCTTGGCAACACTTATTCACTAATACCTGATCGGGGCCGGGTCTATCTGCGACATTAATTATCCGGTGTCACAAGAACTCTCTCCACTCTGTCCCCCGATCTATATGTCCTTTCCTCGTCCGCCCTTGAACTCTTGAGTTCATGTGTGTGTGTCATCAGGGAAGGAAACAACAACACTGTATAACGACTCTGGATGACTGTTACGAATATTATGACTGTGCGACTGCGTTTATTATCATCATTTTACTGCCTATTTGGCTGGTTAATATACCTTCTTCGAAAATCGGCGTCACGGGAAATGGTTCGACCAGTACTGGTTCTACAGGCCTGCGATAGCGTCAAGGCAACTTGCAACTGGGAGACGAACCACGGATGGAGGCGTATGGAGATTCTGATTCAAGGGCCATGGTGGTCAAGCTAGGTTTCTTGGGTGGTGACTGGCTCACAACTCTACAGACAGAGGGGTCGACAGTAGTAGACCAGATCAACAGGGATGGGATTATCATAGGCATGGATCCTTTGGGCAGATATGAGCCAACACCACCACCGCTGCCTTGACCAGCAACCCCATTAGGCGCCCGATTTGCATTTACAACAACATATAGACTATTAGAGGCTCTGGACGCGTGTATGATATCTAATCCTCGATTCTCTTGCTTAAAAAACCTGTCGTGACATCAGTCTTGTGTCAAATATGGTTTGACCAACTGGGGTGCTTGTTGATTCTGTTCTAGGATTCTGGCGTCTTTCGAGACTCGGAGTATGTACGCAGCAATGACAATGTGACCCTGGTACAGTAATCAACTGGTTCGAGCTCGAGTCTGTAGTACAACGTAAGCACGAGTCCATATGAGCAGCGCGTTAGAATACCCCCTACGCGCAGGTTTCAAAAGATGGGATCTCTTGGGCGTCTCAAATACTTCTGGCTGTTCACCGGAAGGTTGATTAGGAAACCAAATGGACTGTACTACATGGGCGTTGTTTCACGGATGAACTAATCAAATGAATGATCCCACAATGCATCACAGATCTCAGATTAGATTCAACCAAGATCAAGAGCATAAGAGCGTAAAGCTAGACGTGACTTGTCTGCGCCAAGATGGTGATCAAGAGCGAATTTACCCCGACCTTAGCTTGGAAACCCCGACTTTTCCCCACGGAGGATTCCCCTTGGCCGGGTGCATCCCCACTAATTACATCAAAGCAGGGGTTGGCCGTTTGGCTGGCTACCTAGAACTGACAGATAGGGGAATGTTAGATCTTGTGTGGGATGGGAAAATCCAGCATCTTAGGAGACAAACATGTCAAAGCTGAACTCTGGCGACTGTGAGCGAGAATTGATGCACTGGGAAGAACTCCGTCAGACACCAGCAACTGACGCTGTAGGACACAATTCCCCGTTATGCCAGTCATGCCAAATACTTCTGTGCGCGTGGGGAAATAGGGTTAGCAGCATGATGGGCTCACCTTGACCAAATTCGGTCAAAGAATAGCAACGTGCCGTGCTCGTGACCCGGCCAGATCCCGATAAATGAAATGACCGGGTTCCGGACAGCACTAGGGAAGCCGGTGAAACCATGTGACGTTTTGATGGTTTGGGCGAGATTCTCGAAAGACGGAAATTGTTCGCTGTCACAAGCACGGCCAGACCCTCCGCCACTCCGAACCTGGGACAGGCACGGGACATCGCGTTCATCCATTCAAGGTGAGAACAGGTGAACAATTTCTGTCTGAATATTAGCAGTGGTTCTTTGTCAGGCAACTGTTGCCAGTAACTCCGCACTTTGGAAATAGACATTGCCTTTTAATACGATTGACTGCGCTACGGTCCAGCGGAGCCGCGACAGTACATAATGTTTCCCACGAGACAAGGGGATCACTCCATACTTGCACCTCAAAGAAGGCTGAGGGACCCAGAAGGGTAAAGGATGGGACATGAGCCCATCTTTCGAACTCCTAAGATCCTATACATCTCAAGCTTGGATGCATGGCCGTTGGAATAGGGGGGGGAGAAGGGAAGAAAAAGGTCAACCGACATCGTTTCCGTGATATTCACAAACCTCCGCTACACAATATCAGAAAGGCCTTCTGATTAAAATCACAGGCAAAAATAAACGGTTTGGTCCATGCTGGACAGAGGAGTGGGCGCTTCTCCGAACTCCGGCTCTGTGGGTCAGTCCTGGGGTCCATCTCCACAATGATATACCACGCCGGGACGGGGAAAGGAGGCATTCCCGGTGGTACGGAAGAGACGCGGCTTCATGATCAAGGGCGAAGAGTCAACAAGCGAGGGTTGAGACCAGCCGAAGTTAGATGATTGACTTCTAATATATCTCCATAAGATCTAATCACCAAGTGTCTCGATCTTTGATGAAATGCAAGTAATTAAAACTCGTCATATTCGGTCAGGTACGGGAGCAGTCTCGCTAAGTTAGTAGTACTTTATCCAGGAGATGCCCGGGATGTCCAGCATTTTGGAGGGGTCCACTGATGAAATCCAGACCTATTGTACACCCACATGTATGGTCGAATGTGCTTCTAGGTGTGCTGGTTATGTTTCTGTTTTAAGCCCCGATTATATTAAATGTGGTAGAGGCTTGGTGATCAAAGCTGGTGACCAAAAGCTGCTCTCGTGTTCATGTCTCTTGTCTACCTATACTGCAGAGTCAGTAGTCCAGGGGCAAGTCCCCTAAGTCTTGTCAAGATTCAGCCCTCAGCTAAACAGGCAAAAGCAACCTACCTACGAGAGCGCGCTTGAAGCGGTCCAAAGAGGTCCAGTTGTTAGGTACCTGTCCGCTGGCCCGGTTGGCAGACCGCCAGAGCCCCACGCTGTTTCCTTGATTCCAGAGGTGCGCTTCCAGCAGCTTCAGTGGCATGAACGACGGACATCCATTACAGGAGCAGGCTGTAATGTGTAGTTACAGCATCAGGGCTCCAAAGTCCAAACATATCTTTTTTTTCTTTTCTTTTTGGTTATCCGACACAAATAGATGGATGGCTACGTATGTACAAGTATCTTGGCTCGAGTCCAATACCAATGTATACATACAAGCTTGTACCTTACTCATGGAATTTCTCCCTCTACTAATAAGCCTGCCCGGGCTGGAAGCAAGGTGAGCTCCCCTCCTTAGAAAGGTACATACAGCAGGTGTCAGGCGCGCACACCTACTGGAGCGCACACCCCCCTCCGCCCGGACCAACCACCGGCCTCAATGAAGCGGGAGGTAGCAAATTTATCTCATCTTTTGCTCCATCTCGAAATTCCCCAATTGACGCATTTCGCTCCTCCTTCTCTGCCTCTTTTTTCTTTTCTTTTCTTTCCCCCCTTGTGCCTCCCTTTAGCTTCGTTGAGCTGTCTCTGATCTCCTGCTGCTATATCTGACTTTGACTGTCAAGGGAAAACATCCTTCGTCTCTGATCATTCTCAAGTCGATCTCTGCTGTTGGAGTCACTCTAGAGTTTCCCCGTATTTCGCCCGTTGTCGAACCACCTCCCTGTGACATTTTACGACGCCGACTTGCCCCCGGACTCACCCAAAAACTTCTGGTTTTGACCTACTGAGCACCGGTCTCGGTCTTTTGCAGCCTCAATTGCTACAAACGCAGATTTCTACCCTTCGAGAGCTTGTTTCCATACCTCCGATCGACCCCCGATTTTACAATGTCCAAGCTTGCTGTGGCCACCGAGGCCGTCAAGGAGGCTGTCATTGGGACACACGAGCCAGAGCAGCTTGCTGCCCACACAAAGGCGCGATTCACTCAGCATGCTGTCAAAGACCCTGAGACAGGCGAGCTCTATCTCGGACCCGAAGAATTCATCAACGCTGTTGCGCCCACCGGCGAAGATTACGTGAGTCACTTACTGCTCTTCCTTGCCGTTTTATCTCTCGGTATGGATATTTACTGGGACCTTACTCACAACTACTAAACAGCACAAAATCTCACGCGACCAGTACTCTATTCTCTTCAGTGTCGCCGACGTCAATGGAAAGGGCAGAGTGAGTCTGGGCGACTGGGGCGTGTTTGAGCACCTTCTCAGCAAGCCTGATGCCGAATATCAGATTGCCTTCCGTCTCTTCGACGTTGAGCGTATCGGAGCTGTCAAATACGACGACTTCCGCACCCTGTATGAGCTCAACAAGGGCCCTAACAACCTAGCATTCGATTGGGAGTCTGACTGGGCCAAGATTTATATTGGCAACAAGAAGCATCGTCACCCTCTTGACTACCCCCAGTTCTGCCAGATGCTGCGAGGTCTTCAAGGCGAGCGCATCCGACAGGCTTTCCACCAGCTCGACAAGGATGGCGATGGTTTCATCAGTGGTGAGGAGTTTGAGCGCATCATTGTCGAGACCGCGCGCCACAAGCTGTCCGAGCACATCCTCGACAACCTGCACACTCTGGTAAACCTGTCCATCGGATCCAAGATCTCCTACGCCAACGTGCGCGCATTCCAGAACGTCATTGGTGGCATGGACCTAGTTGAGATCATCCTACGCCGCGCTATCGATCAGAGCAAGGATGGAAAGATCACCCGCCCTGAGTTCCTGAACGAGGCTGCCAAACTCACTCGTTTCTCCCTCTTCACCCCCATGGAAACTGATATCCTCTTCCACTTTGCTGGCCTTGACGAGCCCTCCGGTCGCTTGGGACTCTCCGATTTCGCCAAGGTCCTCGATCCCTCATGGCGCAACCCGATTTATGATGCTGTGGAGGCTACCAAGGCCAAGGTTGCGGATGGTGGTGTCCTGATGGGCGTCTTGACTTCTGGTTACAACTTTGCCCTTGGTAGCGTTGCTGGTGCATTCGGTGCTTTCATGGTGTACCCCATCGACTTGGTCAAGACACGGTTGCAAAACCAGCGAGGTGCCCAACCTGGTCAGCGCCTTTACAAGAACTCGATCGATTGTTTCCAGAAAGTCATCCGTAACGAGGGTTTCCGAGGTCTCTACTCGGGTGTGCTGCCGCAGTTGGTTGGTGTCGCTCCAGAGAAGGCCATCAAGCTCACTGTCAACGACATAGCCCGAAAGGCATTCACAGACAAGAACGGCAATATCACACTCTGGTCCGAGATGGTGTCTGGTGGTTCTGCTGGTGCCTGCCAAGTTGTAAGTTTACAAGTGATGGAATTCCGAAAGAAGCGCAGCTGACACATGAAAAAGGTTTTCACCAACCCTCTCGAGATCGTCAAGATTCGTCTCCAGGTCCAAGGCGAGGTCGCCAAAACCGTCGAAGGAACACCGAAGCGATCGGCCATGTGGATTGTGCGTAACTTGGGTCTTGTCGGACTGTACAAGGGCGCTTCGGCGTGTCTGCTCCGCGATGTTCCCTTTTCCGCCATCTACTTCCCCACCTACAGCCATCTTAAGAAGGACTTCTTTGGCGAGTCCCCAACACATAAATTGGGTGTCTTGCAACTACTGACTGCCGGTGCCATCGCCGGTATGCCCGCTGCCTACCTGACTACTCCCTGCGACGTCATCAAGACCAGACTTCAGGTCGAGGCGCGCAAGGGTGAGGCCACGTACAACGGCTTGCGACACGCTGCCAAGACCATCTGGAAAGAGGAAGGTCTCACTGCCTTCTTCAAGGGTGGTCCTGCCCGTATCTTCCGATCATCGCCTCAGTTCGGTTTCACTCTGGCTGCGTACGAGGTTCTCCAGACTGTTCTGCCCATGCCTGGTAGCCAGAAGGAGAAGATCCCCACAGGAGTTTCGGATGCTTTGTCAACGGTCAAGGGTAGCCTGGACACCAGCCCCTATGGTCGTAGCCGCAATGCCCTCAAGGTGATCCTTGATCTCGATGAGGACTTTGGCAAGGTCAAGCTCCCCAATGAGAAGGGATGGCGATCGCTACCTAAGATCATGGGCGGTGGCGGCCAGTAAACCACTGGATTGAAACGAGATCAGGTACTAAGATATGCGAAAGGAAGGAGAAAAAAGTATGAAGTCTGCGTTGGTTCGAGGTTGATAAGGAAGCAAGGCTTGACCAAAGCGATTGTCCGGTGACTGCTCGGCTGTGGCGCCCACGGTCGGTCGGGCTTCAATATCCGAACCGCCCGTGCACAAGTACCGGACAGAGCCGAGGAGATGCCGCGATTTCCTTGAGTAATACCCCGGACCAAAGACGCCAGCGGCAGTGTCTGTCTCTTTTGGATTGATCTTTTTCATTTAGAGCGGAAGACCAAAATAAAAGATAGAGGGAACGGGGATACAACTGGAAGACGGAATACAAAAAAGAAGTTTGCTGAGAAGATAACCTTATATTCGAGTCCCGGGCTGAGCGGGCAAGGGGGGAGCGTCTGCTTCTTTTGCATCAGACTCGGCGTTCTGGGGCATGTAAAGGGCATGATGGGAAGCTGTTTTACTACTGTCTTTTTTTTTTTTTTTAACTCTGTTGGTTGTTTATTTTATCTCATCGTTACTATTATTGTCACTATAGCTTGTGTGAATTTCATGTAGAAATGATAGCAAAATTACGTTAGATATATGTGCGTATGATTTGACAGTTGGCTTTAGTTATGTCAGGCATACTGTTATTGAAACAAGTGCAGAATCACTGTATACAGCATCCAGTGATGTATATGATTAAGGGGTGGTGGTGTGAACCTGGCTACGAACTTATCTATGCTGCCAGGCGTGTCATGGATGGTGTGTAGATGGCGCGTATTCAGGGCAAGACTGTGTAACTCTGCTGTTTGATCAGACTTGGAAGGACGCCTGTAACTGAACAGTTTATTCATTAATATGTAACTACTGTCTACACTACTGATACAGCTAGTGTAATTATCTGATGCGCTTGGGAGACTCTAACCGATTCTCTTTTGCTCCGGCGCCTGCCAGGTAGCCCAAAACTCCAATAAACAAAGACGATTTCATCACATTCGTTAGTTCTTTTACACACCCATCGCTCCAAATACACGAAATCCATAAAAGTAGGAACGAAATATCGACGAATGGGATAAGGATAGACATAAAAGAAAGAAAGGAAAAAGCAAACTTTAGAGGCAGCTTTTAATAGTGCACCGTGGCTAAGCGTTGAATCCAGCCCGCTTGTTGTTGAGGTACATACTCGGGGACTTTGGCGTCGGGCTCACTCGTCATGGCCATCTTGAGCCACTCGACGTAATCCTCAAAGCCAGTTGTGCTGCCGGTGACAGTGACCTTCTTGACACCCCTGACACCCTCAAACATGCGCAGATTGCGATACCCTACGCCGAGAAACATGGACTGAACGACGTCGATGGTCAGCTCGTCTAGACCGCTGTAGGCTTTTGTCACGGCGTCTGAATCGTAGGGGAGATCGACGTCGAGGCGGACTTGGGTGTGGAAGCGGCGGATGCTGGGAATGATGGAGGACTCTTTGACAGGGCCGTACCAATTCCGAAGACGGGGGAAGGATGTGAGGAGTGTTGGGTGAGAGAGGAATGTGTTGCAACCGTAGAGAAGATCTGTAGCCTCGTCGTGGATCTGGTGGTTGGTGCGGAGGAGAGAGGCGTAGACTTTCTGCTCAGGACAGGGACGACCGCATCTTGTGTAGGGGGCGGTGATGAGGAGTTGGTCGTATATCTCTAGACGGATCTCGACTGGAAGGTCGAGGAAGCCTGTCTTGTGAGGTTCTCCTTGTTGTTGTTCAACTGCAGCAGCCATATTGATGTTGATTGACTGTCGGTATCAAAGTGGTAAATTTTGGTTGGTGATATAGGTAGATGCTGGTTAAGAGCAAGTAGGTGGTTGATGTTGGCGTTGAAGAGATCTTAAATCAAGTTTGTGAATAGCTGCTAGACTGGTGGCTGACTAGATCAGTAGCTGTTGTTGGTTCGCATGGAGTTTATCCAATAAAGGTGACAGTGACGATGTTGATCTTGTAGTAGCGTCGATCTTTGAGTCGTTGAGTGGTATGATGACAAGACTGATGGGCGTTTAGAGTTTGATGTTGGTGGAGAATGAAGATGAAAAAAAAGAAGCCATAAAAAGAGAATGAGCAGACTTGATATATATATTCAAACAATCTGGAGATTACAAGCTGAATCAAGAAAGATGCCGACCTTGATATAGATGCGGCCGTGGCCGTAGGTGTCGGTAAATGTTACGAGACACGCCCTCCCCCTTGTAATGGACACTACGATTCCCGGCTGGGGCTTCAACTTACGAGCAATCGACCACTAGAGAAACGACGAGCAGGGATTGCGATGATCGGGAGTCGACGGCAGAGTACATTCCAAACTGCTCATTGTTATGGTACGGGACAAAGTCAATCGCATTCAGCGGCCACTTTAGATACACGCCCAGCATCAATCATATCACCCGTTGCAGTATGTATCTCATATGTAGCTGATGTTGACCGAAAGATTGAACCTTGGATTTTTATTCGACCTCGCGTTTTCTCGCCTTTGTTTGGTTGGTGACACCCACTTCAGCCCAAGTGTCTCTCTGCCAGATAAGCTGACTCTCGCGGTAGTCTTGTCTCTTCTGAGCTGAATTGACGAGACAGGCATTTACAGCCAGCCATGAATTGAACAATTGTACATGTACAGTAGAACGAACGCCGAAATACCAGGCGGCTCTACAGGGGAATAGAACGGACAGTCAGTATCATTAAATTACAGCCAGCCACAGATTCCATTATCTATCAGTGGGCTGAGCATGAGGTGACAAGTACCGTAGCGGTGCCGAGCGATGCCCGTCGCGGAACAGCCGTTGACTCCACTAATTTGCAAGGTTTAGTAGTATCGGGAGTTTAATAGGTTCCGTTTTTAAACTTGTAGGCCAGGATCGACTCTTGTAAGTGATGATTATTGAGGCACTACAAGAAGAACAAGAATCAGAACAACAGGAAACATGTGTCATGGTCAGGTATATGTATATATATCTGATGATGCAGAGGAGTTGTAAGAAAGAAGAATGGCCTCAATGTAGACGGAGGTGCAAGGCCGTCCATCATCCTCCCAACAAGTCTGCCCTGCCTCTATTCCCAGTCCTCTTCAACCCCTGCGAGCTCCATTGTTTGATGTTTTCCTCTCAAAAGAAGCCGACTTAAAATGGGTTTTCAGGCGATTCGTCATGAAAATCAAACGGGCATGATTCGGAAATAGCACGGCATGCATCTTGGGGCGGGAATGCATCATCAAGCTGCAGCCACATTCTCATACAATGTAACCAACCGGCAAATGTGTGTACTGCTGTAGGCATTCAAGGTTCGTCTACTTCATCCATTCCATTCTTTTGATTCTTCAAGTGTCCACTTCGGCTCCGAACCTACCGATCGATCAACTCTATTAAAGAAAATAACCCGCGTGAAACTCTGTATTAATAGGGCATCACCTTGTCCGGCCTCTGCCGACCCTGTTCTATTTATCTACATGCTCCACTATTTCGAGCCTCATCCTGGTGCGCTTTCCTGTTTCCCTGGCGTGATCTTTTTTGCGGCTCTAGAACTTTGACTTCTAGGCTTCGTATACACCGCTCGCTACCGAGACAAGGGTTCGACTCCAAGGTGAGCTTCTACTAACACTTCGTTAAATATTCTAGAAAACAACACCTCTCATCTAAGGGGGCGTGAAGTATCCACTTGCTTCAGCATGTCAGGGCGTCTTCGGTCAATTCCCGTTCAAGTATTCTGCAATTACTCTGTAAACCTTCTCTTATCTATGATCATATCTTGAGCCCCTGGATCTCTTTTCCCTTGTATTATATTTCATGTCGATTTCTTGATACGCGCAATAAACCTTGCTCGGATCTTCTCCGTGAACTCACCGTAGAGTTCCAGCATGAGAAGCATGAACCGCTAGGAACCCTCATTTACATCTTCCAGGTCACTGGCAACTCTCCCTGGTTTGTGTAACTTCGATTAATGAAGATATTAATGTAAATATCCGTACATCGTTCATGATCATGATAGACTGGCTGTTCCACAACCACCTCTGATTAGGACATGCAGCCACATCTGGTGTCTGTCAGCCACACTTTCCCCTGTGTACTTTCCTGTCTCGTCCATTCCGTTTTACGCTGACCAATATGAGACTCGCCAAAGAGTACGTACCGAAATGGCGTCAGAACACATGAGACTCTCATTCTACAGCACTCATCTCAAATCACAAGATCCCTTTCTCATGAGCAACCTCAATTCTAGCTTCTCCTTTACTTCTACTCCCCCTTCATCCTATCTACCTGCTTTCAGTCTTATCGCCTAATAGCGACAAGCTGACTGGATACAAGCCAAGATGGTAGTGTCACTTCTCAACTTCCTTTCAGGCCTCTTTGGCTGGGTTTACTTCTTCGCCTGGAGCGCGTCTTTCTATCCTCAGCCCTTGCTCAACTGGCGTCGTCGCTCCACAACCGGAACCACTGTCGATTTCCCCTTGATCAACGTCCTCGGTGAGTCTCAGCCTCCTCCTGATATATTCAGACCCCCCTACGACCTAGGCCATGCATGATACACGACACGAGTGTCAGCCCACGACCTACACCCCCCAGCCAGCCTTGCCCTTATCGCCTCGGTGCCCTGGGCCCGATCATTACCGTCTCTACCAATCCAAGTCCCCCGGTACCGTTTCTCCTTGCTAATCGTAACATTGCTCCATGCTAGGCTTCGCTGCGTACTTTAGCTCAAATGTAGCCTTCTACTACTCACCAGAGATCCGTGCCCAGTATGCTGCCAGACACAAGGGCCTTGAATCTACAGTCCAGTTCAACGACATCACATTTGCCCTCCATGCCCTGTTCCTCTCCATCATCACAACCTCACAGTATCTTTCACCTGCTTTGTGGGGGTTTGCCCCGAATTCTGGAAACCGTCCCAGCCGCTTCATTCTTGGAGTAGCGGCCGGCTGTATTACTGGAGTCTTGTGTACATGTGTCATTGTTTCCGCTTCATCTGGGAACGATGCCGTCTATGACTGGGTTGCCCTCGACATTGTCTACGCCGTCGGCTACGTCAAGCTTATTGTCACCTTGATTAAGTACACGCCCCAGATCGTCGCAAACTACAGAAACCAAAGCACCGAGGGTTGGAGCATCTTTCAGATCTTACTGGACCTCACTGGTGGTGTCCTCAGCGTCAGCCAGCAGGCTATTGACAGCTACCAGCAGCGTGACTGGAGTGGCATCACTGGAAACCCTGTCAAGTTTGCGCTTGGCAATATCAGTATGATCTACGACTCTGTTTTCATCGTCCAGCACTATGTCTTGTACCGTGACGCCAAGAGCACACAATCTAGTGAGCGCGAGAGTGAGAGCTTGTTGCAAGACGAGGAACGCACCGCAGAGCGCAATGGGTAGCTTTTCTGTCCTGGGCCTATGGGTAGACGCTGGGGATTTTTGCTTACGCGCACATCATACATTTGCTGCGATCTTGATAATACCTTCGTCGCGATTTGATTCGAACCTGCATTGTTTTCAGCTGCAAGGTTTATATTGCATTACATCATGAGCCACATAGGCAACATGATATGTACATTTCTGGCATACTATGAGGGGCCACATTGTTTCTATCATGGGATACAGCCCCATGCAGTAGGATGGCATTTTCTAAACTGCTGAAAAGACTTGGTGTATTAGCATATGCCTTGCAGGCCAATAGAGTTGCTATCATTGTCTTTGCGTCACTCAAATTAATCACCCCAACGATATGCTCAAATACTTATTCAGTTATCTCCCGTATTGGCATCTTGTATACAGGGTACTGCCCAAAACTACGTGTAGATGGTCAGCGGTGGCTGAGCTGAGATGGAACTATTTGCTTATGTTGCGTCTCTGTTGCCGAACATCATCCTTCAACACAGACTATTCGTATATGTGGCTAAATTTGGTTGTGACTTAAGTGTATTGTAAGCCGAAATGTCTATTTGAGTACCAATCATATACCGACTTGATGTTGAGTTAGATTCCCAGCAATACTGGTGCAAGAGAGTTAGCTTGAACAAAGGGGATGCCGCGGTGTGCCCGATTGGATGGTGAAGCAACAGAGGAAGCCAGAACTGCCAAATGTACAACACTACCAAAGAAGAGGTCCAGCTCCGCGAATTTGTCTTGACGGAGGCATCTCCAGTACGCAGTCGGCTGAACCATTGCGCGTGCGACATCTGCTCCTAACAAATTCCGTGAGAAACAAACCTGCGTGTACCTTACCTGTTGGATTTCCTCGTCATCTGACTAGATAATAAGAAACACAGAAAGGAAGACAAACAACATCGATATTCAAGATATAGAAAAGGGAATGTCTTGATCGATACTTGGATCAAACGGCAAAAACAGAGGCTCGACAACGGCAGGATTCGAACCTACGCGTGCGAACACAATGCCTATAATAGTTCTTTCAAGAAATAGCAGGGCATCGCCTTAACCACTCGGCCACGTTGTCTTAGGATAAAAATAGTGAATCTACAAAACTAGATATACTTCACATCGACAAGCAGAAATCATCATATTCTATCTTCAGCAATTGTATCTTGCCATTGAAATGTAATAGGGAGTGCACAAGAACTTTCTACTTAATAGTCTAGAAGAAGGGCCTAAGTTGTTCGATTCGAGCCTTGAACAATTGCTAACATGAGCATCGCTCGCAAAACATCAGGAAATACATGTTAACTTTCTATATTGGTTCTTTATTCTACAAGTAATCTTACATCCTCAAATTACAATGTTTTCACGCCGTGTCTATTTTAATACAAAGTTGATCGTCTTTCCTCCCCTCACAGGGATAGCTCTCTTGGCTGCACGTAGATCATACTGCCCCCCAGAGAAGCGCGCTGCGCCCTCCTCAGTCTGGAGGATTTCCTTGACCATCCAGTCACGCAGTTCATCGCCCGCTAGTTCAGCAGGGGGAGGCGGGATATTCACGACGCCGCGTACCTTACCATTAATCTGCACTGCGCAGGGCTGCACTCGCGGCCGGACGAGCTCGGCCAAGGAGGCATCTGTTGTAGGGAAGCTAGACTCGAATATAGAGTGTGAGGAAGGGTGTAGAAGGGCCCAGCATTCCTCGGCAAAGGCGGGAGTGATAGGTGCTATCATGGAAATGAGAGCCTGGGCAGCCTCACGCTTGACAATCGGACTGGCGGTGGTGTTATCGGCAAGGGTGTTGGTGAGGACCATGAGGTCTGACACTACTGTGTTGAGAGAGTAAACTTCGTCATAAGATGCTGTGACAGAGGCAATGGTACGTTGTACATCGCGCCAAATACCTGCTTCGGCGTCCCATTGTGCAAGTTCCCTTGCAGACGCTGATCCGAGGCGCTCATGCTTAGCAGCAAGGTAGTCTCGGGCGGAAGTATTTTTCTCGTAGGGCTCTGCAGCAATGGTTGTAATCTGATCGTGCAGCCGTTGAAGCCAACGTGTAATGCCAGTGATCTTGCTCTCGTCCCAGTTGAGGATATCGCCAACCGGAGCCTGAAAGAGCATGTGCGCACGGGTCGCGTCAGCGCCGTACTTGGAGATGAAATCCGAAGGATCAACTCCGTTATACTTGGACTTAGACATCTTCTCGTATGCGATATTGGCTGATTTTCCGGATGCTACCACCTTGGGTTTATTGGGATCCGTCAGGTCAACCTCGTCAGGCTTGAGGAAGCGGCCATTGTCAGGGTCGATGTACGTCCTGCCGTGGACCATGCCCTGTGTGATCAGGCGCTTGAATGGTTCAGCAGATTTATAGGTTTCCTCAGTATATTGGGGTAGTAAGTCTGTAGAGGCCAAGAACTTAAAGACAAAACGCGCATAGAGTAGATGAAGGATAGCATGCTCGATACCGCCGATATAGGTGTCGACGGGAAGAGTCTTGCCAGCTTCAGGTGAAAACGGCTGGTCTTGGTTATGTGGATCAGCAAAGCGAGCATAATACCAACTTGAGTCGACGAAAGTATCCATGGTATCAGTGTCTCTCCGAGCAGCGCTGTTACACTTGGGACAGGTTGTGTTGACAAACTCAGCCGAGGACTCCAGGGGACTACCACTGCGTGTCTCTGACCAGTCCACATCAGGAAGTTTTACGGGAAGCTGTTCGTCTGGTACAGGTACTGGACCGCATGAATCACAGTGGATGATGGGGATAGGGGTGCCCCAGTATCGTTGCCGACTGATCAGCCAGTCTCTAAGACGCCATTTCTCAATCGGTTTGGCAAGTTCAGCCTTCTCAAGTAACTTGACGATCTCCTCTCCGGCGGCAGTTGAATGTCTGCCCTTGAAGGAACCGCTATGTTCTGTCATGATTCCATGTTCGACAAAGGGCTCGTTCTCCATGGCTGTTGTCGACTCGTCCTCGGATGCGGATAGGACTTGTCGGACGGGCGCATCGTAGTGATGCTCCTTCCAGAATGCATGGTCTCTCAAGTCGTGTCCGGGAACGCCCATGACAGCGCCTTCGCCATAGTCGCCCAGAACGTACGGCGCAACATAGACAGGCAGTGAGACTTTGGTGGCATCTGGTGTTTCTTCGTGGTAGGCGAGCGGGTTAATAGCCCGGAGGTGCGGCAATAGATAGCCCACCTTTGAGTCCGCAGGTAAACCAGGGATGGTATCGATGAACGCTTGTAACTCAGGGTCTGAGGCCGCAAGCTTGGCTACAATGGGGTGGCTGGCTGCAAGAGCCACATACTGAACGCCGAAGAGAGTGTCAGGTCGAGTGGTGAATACTTCAATCGCGGCCCGGATGTCATGACCCATGGCCAAGACGGGAAACTTGACGGAAGCTCCAATTGATTTTCCCAACCAGTTCTTTTGCTGTGCTAAAACTCGCTCCGGCCATGCGTTTTCTTTTGCGAGCGCCTCGAGTTCCTCGAGAAGCGCCTCGCGGAATTCGGAAATGCGGAAGAACCATTGCTTGAGGTTGCGTTTCTCAACCTTGACGCCTGATCTCCAAGAGCAGCCGTTCGAATCGACCTGCTCGTTTGCCAGGACCGTCTTGTCAACCGGATCCCAATTGACCTCGGCTTCAGCCTGGTATGCGAGACCTCTTTCGTGGAGCATGAGGAAGAGCTTCTGAGTGTGTTTGTAGAAACCGGGGTCGCAAGTGGACAACTCCTAAAGTACCTGTAAGGATTGGGAGACTATCTCTTGGGGTTTAACCTACACGATTCCAATCCCAACTACCATTCATGAGCTCAATCTGCTCCTTCATTTTGGCCATGTTGCTTGCCGTCCATTCTTCTGGCGCAACATTTCTTTCAATTGCGGCGTTTTCTGCAGGTAGACCAAAGGCATCCCACCCCATGGGCAGAATTACTTTGTCGCCCTTCAATGACCGGAATCGAGCAACCACGTCGGCAATGGAGTACACGCGGAGGTGGCCAAGATGGAGCGTCCCCGATGGGTAAGGGAACATAGGCAGCACATAGTGGTTGTCTTTGCTATCAGCAAGCTTATCGGACGGTTTCACTGTTTCATTAGGTTCCTTCCATTTCTTGCGCCATTTGTCGTCGATTGAAGTGAGGTCGATGGCGTAACATCGTTGAGAGAGGGTTGCCGCTGCTGCGTGGTGGGCGATGATCGGACGTCGAATTGAGTTATGAAGTGATGGATTGGACGAAGCGCGCCGAGCTGCGGCGCAGCCTATGAGCCTTGATTGCAGTAATGGCATTGGTGTCTGGGCATTATATGACGCTCGTTCGAATCGATCGGTGTCAAGCAATTTCGTATCTAGTGTAGCTGTGTACACTGAGGTCCAAAATTTGGATGTCCTGATGTGGTTCGAGATACCTAGTAACTTAACTTACCCTGTGGTGAAAATTAAAGCTCGGGCCATCCACGTCTTGTCTCGTCGGTACTTAGTCCACCACAATTCATGATAGCCGACTTCAGGTACCGTCGAATGCGTCATGACTGCTAAAATCCACTGAAGTTGATGGCCCTGACCGAGAACGGCCACTGAAGGCTGCGAACAAATGATAAACCCCGCTATCATGGACACGCCCCGCCACAAAACTCGTCCACTCTAGCCCAGTCCAATCGCCCCCTCCAAGATCAAAGAAAAAGAGACGCCGACGTCGTCCTCGACTTGACTTGACCTATCTTGTCTTGTCTTGTCTCACTCCGAGTTATCTCCTTGAGTCGAGATACTTTCCACTTTCAGACCGAGCTCGATAGTTCTCAATCGATAAAGACAGAGTGCCAGTTGCAAGTCAAATTGATCATCCAGCTGTTTCCGATTTCGCAAACACAACCACCTCCCTCTCTCCAACTCAGTCTATCAGCGAGTTGACGATCACCTTTCTGAAGACATTCAATCTTACGTACTGAATTGAACTCAGATACTACGAATACATACTCTTACGTCTGTCGACCAGAACCTTCTCGTCCATTACAATGGACAAAATCACCGATCGCATCGCCGCTCTGCCGGCTGATGGCACCTACTTCTCTCTCGAGTTTTTCCCTCCCAAGACAGCCATGGGATTCTCCAACCTACGAGACCGTCTCCACCGAATGGAAAGAGCACTTCGACCACTTTTTGTGAATGTCACTTGGGGAGCCGGCGGTAGCACCTCTCAGAAATCGCTTGAACTGGCTGAGCTGTGCCAGAGAGAAGTTGGACTTACAACTTGTCTGCACTTGACATGCACAAACATGAGCAAGAAGTTGATTGACGAGGCCCTCTCAGATGCAAAGGCATTGGGCATCAGAAATATCTTGGCTCTGCGAGGCGACCCCCCGCGACGAGAAGAGTACCGCGACGCTGAAGATTCGGAGGATGACGGAGGCCAAGATTTCAACTGGGCCATCGATTTGGTTAGATACATTCGCAAAACTCATGGCGACTATTTCTGTATTGGTGTTGCAGCATACCCCGAGGGCCACGCCGAGGAAAGCCATCCTCTGGGACAGAGCGTGGAGCACGATCTCCCCTATCTTGTCCAGAAAGTCCAAGCCGGCGCCGACTTCATCCAGACCCAGCTTTTCTTCGATATTGAAGCGTACGAACATTTCGAAAACACTCTAAGAGAGCATCCCAGCGGTGCTTTCAAGGGCATTCCCATAATTCCTGGACTAATGCCTATTCAGAGCTACCAGATGATTAAGCGAACCACCAAGCTGAGCCATGCCAAAATCCCCGACCATCTTCTTGAACGTCTCGATGCTGTCAAGGGTGATGATGAACGGGTAAAGATGGTTGGTGTTGATATTGTCAACGAATTGATAGACAAGATCAAGGACATCAAGTCAAAGACACCGGGTCCAAAAGGCTTCCACTTTTACACGCTCAACTTGGAAAAGGCAGTGTCCTTCATCCTGGAGCGAGCAAATCTCATTCCTGACCCCCCTGAGAACGAGGAAGCCGTCGTCGCAGTTGACGAACTCGCCATCCCTGCGCTACAGATCAATGGCAATATGCGCTCAAGTAGCCACTCCCGCTCTCGACAGTCCAGAAGGCACTCTTCTGTTGCCTCAGACCCTCACAATTATGTTATTGTCGGTGACAGGCCAGCAGTATATCCCGAATGGGAGGCCACTGGCTTGGAGGCCGGCGGGCGTGCTGAGGCTGTAAACACCCGCGCTAACACACTGGCCATATCGGAAGGCGAAGGCGCTTTGGGCCGTGAGGCGACGTGGGACGACTTCCCCAACGGTCGTTTCGGTGACGCTCGTTCACCCGCATATGGTGAGATTGACGGATACGGCGTGAGCCTCCACATGTCAGTGACGCAGGCCGTCAAGCTTTGGGGTCACCCCAAGACGCGGCAGGACATTAATGATCTATTTGTCAAGCACATTCAAGGAGAGCTCTCCGCTATCCCATGGAGCGAGGAGGAGCTTAGGGCGGAAAGTTCAACCATTAAACCTCACCTCTTGCAACTAAACGGCAAGGGCTGGTGGACCGTTGCGTCTCAGCCAGCCGTCAACGGTCTGCGCTCCAGCGACGCCACCTTCGGTTGGGGCCCGCCCAACGGCTTCGTCTTCCAGAAGTCGTTTGTCGAATTTTTCATCCCGGCGAACGAGTGGGAAATTCTCAAGGCCAAGCTTGTATCCTCAGAACTGCAAGACTACGTATGCTTCTACGCCAGCAACGCACGCGGCGACTACGTCTCGTCGGATATTGGCGGTCACGTGGACGGCTCGACGGAGGCCAACCCGAGTACAAACGCCGTAACATGGGGTGTGTTCCCAGGCAAAGAGATCATCACGCCAACAATTATCGAAGAAGTCAGTTTCCGAGCTTGGTGCGAGGAGGCGTTCGGAATCTGGGGTGAGTGGGCAAAGGTATACGGACGGGGTTCTGAGAGTGAGACGCTCCTAAATGGCATTAAGGATGATTATTGGCTTGTCAATCTTATTCACCATGATTATGTGAATAGGGATGCTTTATGGGAGGTGTTGTCAAGTTAAGCAAGGTGTTTATAGTGTTTGAAGAGATATGCATATACCTATTAAAATTGAATTTAACTGATATATAAAGCACTTAAATTCGATTTGCAAGAAATAAAACGTTTAAGAATTAAAGAAACGGTATGGTATATATCAATACTATATGAAATGAATACAATAGATACACCTCACAAAATACTAGATAACGACAACAATTAGATATACTTAAAGGACACTGTAGTATGTAATACTAGAATTAAAACAGATCGAGAATTGAGGGTTGAGAAAAGCTCAATTAAACTTTAAATTTCACAATATATAGATAATTATTGGCACTATTCATGACTTATGTTTATTCATTAGCTAGTTTATAGTGGTTATGTAGTCCTCTATTCGCTTTTGGTCCTTCTTTCTCCACATTCCGTCGGAAGATACTAGATAAAGCTAGAGTTGCCAAAATGAAAAGAAACCATGTAGCTAATCGGGGCTGTAAAATTGGGTATGTATGCTGGGGGCAAAGGGGGATATAATAGGCATTAGGTTCGTTAAATGCCGAAAGCTGATCTAACGGCTGCTACCAAAACGAAGTCGTTGCGCATAGAAGCTATTGTATGCGCCGTATAATACACCTTGCAGAGCCTTTATTGAAGGCAATACCATATTTTATTGGCTTTGCCAAGAACATGGATAAATGTCTGCCAGAAACATTTAGGATTGCAGGACTTAGATCTCTCCATTACCCCAGTCGAAGTAGTGTTCATCGTCAATAGGGGGTGCAAGGAGGTCGTCGTCATTCGCGAAAGCGCTAGGGAAGTCCGATCGGCCTGACGCCATACTGCCGATACCGCGAGGAGCGGCCGTCGGGGCGGCTGGAGTCATCGGGGAAGGCTTGCGTTCGACATCACCGAAGATTGAAGTCGCGGGAACGCTGGCGACAGGGTAGCCGATGTAAGTAGCGTGACCGCCATGGCCAGTATAGGCAAACTGGCTAACACTGGCAGGTGTAGGAGTGGGCGCATCTTCATTAGGGGACTCGCTGTCTGGATACTGGACGGAAGATTCGGCGATAGTAGCAGCGGCTTTCCGGCCAGCTGTGCGAGGAGTGACCCCACGGCCAGTGGTCTTGGTTCTCTTGGACGGAGTATAGTCAAGCTCGTCAAAGTTCATCTCATCCTCCTCTTCATCATCTGAAGCGGAGCGCTTGATAGGATGAACTGGAAGTGAGGTCTTGCGCTTGGATCCCTTTCCTGACCGACTTGCCTGGCTGCGGGCGGGAGTAGGCTTGGAAGGAGTGTTAGGACCGGCACCAGTACCCAAGTTGAGGCAGCCAGCGACATCACCGCCGTTGCTGGCAGTGTGACGAAGAGCCTCAGCGTCTTTCTTGATGGTGCGGAACTGGAACTGAATTCCGTCCGTGGTAGATTGTCCAAAATACTTAGCAATGTCTATGAGACGAGGATGTTAGCAAGTGTTGATGCTGAGAGGAATCGACAAGGTCGGAGAGCCTACTATTCTTGTCGATGCCTTGCTGGGTAGAAGGGAGCAGGTTCTCGTCGGTGGTTAGGTCTTTCATATCGAGGCCCTTGGCACGCGCAATGCTGATGATATTGGTCGAAGCCCGAACCTTTCGGAAACGATGATTCAGGGCATGATCAGTCATATCAGAGCCATAACAGGCGGCGATTTCTGAGGGCCGAGTGTCAACCCCAGGCACAGTCATAGGCAAAGAAGGATAACGGAGAGTAGGATCGATAAAGATAAAGAAAGATAGTCTTACCTTTGTAGTTCCACTTGACTTCAGGGTGCGCAGCCACGATAGCGCGTACCATACGGGCCTGAGCCTCGTAGGTCTTGTAGTTGGCCTTGGCGGTTGATGCTGGGGCCATCTTTGGCGTTGATCTGGTCTGACACGGTATTAGTTAGGGTATTCACCCATTTCAACTTATAACTCTCTATGATGATGATGCTTCTGGAAGGGGTGGGAAGGGATCGTAGTGATGATTAAAGATTAGAAGATGAAACTAACCTCAGGAGAATGAATATGCAGTAGAATGCTTGCTGAATGACTTTGAGTCGTACGTAAGCGATGTCCCTTGTCGCGATAATTGAGAGACGGAAAGAATGAATATTTCGATAGCGAGATGAAAGCGCAAAGTAGAATTGAGCCTCGACTTGAGGAAAAGAAGAAAGAAGAGAAAGTTGAGGAAAGGTAAAGCGAAGAAGCACGTTCGTGTTGTAGTGAAGTGAAGGTATACTACTGCCTAAATAGGAAAAGGCGATGAAAGGTGAAGAAGATATGCGCGGTGGTTTGCGCTGAGAAGAGTGTTGTGATGTGCGGGATGTGAAGATGAAGATGAAATGAAGGCGAGAGAGAGTGGAGGGTGATATGTGTGGACGAGTTCGTTGATGATTCACTGTCGCGAGGCAGGGAAACCAACAGCCCCAAGAAACAGACAATAGAACGATGGATGGAAATATCAAAGATCATCCAAATGAGTTCCTCTTCTATGATCGCATAGGAGAAGTAGTAGACGCACCTATTTCTGATGCGATTTGAGACTTGTTGCTGGGCCGACTACATGTAAACGCCAAGATGAACAAAGATGACTGAATAAAGTCTAGAAAAATAGAGGCAAATGAACAACAAGACAAAGAAACAAAACGAATCTGTTCGAGTAGTCGACACTTGATAGAATCTGAGAGGTGACGTGTTTGGATAATATCGGTTTCGATGTTTGTTGACTTGCGAGTTCTGTCTGTATAGGTCCCTAATTGGAGGTAACCTTGTAGTGGGGCAGTAGAGTTCTGGGTCGGTGCAGCAATAGGCGTTGCACAAATCGGACTCGATAAAGATTTTAAGTTGACAGACATAAAATGTTGAAAGTAAACATTAATTGTCTATCCCCTAAAAGAATTGGTGTTTGCAAGGTTACAACAAAGACATGCGGTCTATAGGATAACGACTGTCTTGAGGGTGTGGTGAAGCTTAGATAGTGCGAGACTTGAGGCTGAATGGCCAATGTTCCAATAAAACAACATTACAGAACAAACTAAAGCACCGCAGAGTGAACAAAGTCAAGTGTTGGTGTCAAGGTATTATTATTCTATATTCTATATCATTTCATAGATGGCAATCCTCTAGACGCGCATCTCGCTGCTCAATATACTGTCCAAAATGTGCTCCACTAACAAATCCTAACGACAATACTGTGTAATGGTAGTGTACTGTGGCTGATGCTGGTGGTGAGACTTTTGTGTGCCTGTTTCAGAAACGAGCCAAGACCAAAAGAGACCAGGATCCGGGCTGAAGCCAAGACCCGGCAATCGTTCCAAGATTGCGTAATTGGTGGGGGACTTTGACTCAAGTCGAGAGGCAAAGACGACATGTAGAGCTCCTGTCGCATCTCGATGAGTCTTTGCCTTAATCATCGCTCTTGCAAATCGGTTCGTCGTTTGGACTCGATTCTTGACACACTCAAAGCTTGTTCCCGTATCATCGCCCTCTCACCTCTTGTGTCGTCTCTTATTCCATCTCTTTCAAGAATCGTTCCGTTTTACCTGTTTCCATACAGAATCTCCCGGCGATTCGTCACCGCAGCAGCTCGTAATCAAACTGACACATCAGATTTAATACCGCACTCATTAGATCATTCAACGTTCGGTAGCAGAAAGTCTATTTGACCTCCGCCGCGACGACAAATGGGGCAGGTCGTCGTGTAGGTGTGAGACTTCGGCTGTGGCTTCGTGTGGTTGCCTTGGGTGCCTCCCACTCAACCATGGGGTGTTCCTTGATCTGTGCCTCCTCCGCGACATTGGTGTTGTATATCAGGTACTGGAAACCAAGGAAGAAGTCGCATGACGCCTGGAACATACCCGAGATCTTGAAAGACCAGGGGATCTCGGACTTTGATGTGAAGAACCAGAATAGCTTCATGGTATCTCCACCAATCCAAGCAGCCAGGACTGATAATCGTAGACCCTTGGACGATTTGGTTCGTGCGTTGATTAAGATCTGAGGAATGGGCAGTGTAGCTTCCACGCCGAGTCCAATGCATCCAATAGCATTGGCGTACACAGCATAGAGCCCAGGCATCTGGGAAAGGAGAAGCTCAAGAACAACAAGAGAAGCGGCAAAATACATAATAGCTTGCCAGTATCTGCGTCTAATTAGTCCCAAAGATACTTGTACAATATTAGTAGCATAACACATACCGACGGGGAGATCGCCATTGCCAGAAGTTATAGGGGCGCTGGAAGCCCATCAAGCTGTCGTCGGTGCCGGCAAAAGGGAGACCAGCATCACCGCCTTTAGTGGATGGGGGAGGTCGGAAGTCGAGAGCAACTTTGAGGAGGGCCACTTGGACGACAACCATCAATAGGGACTGAAGGAGTAAGCTCGTATCGTATTGAGCTTGAGGCCAGTAAAATATTCTGCATTCGGGCAATACGGATCAGTCGCATTCCAAGTCAATCGCATTGAGCGAGGGAAAACAAACCTTAGGAAAGACGCGACCAGCATGATAAGAGGAATATCAAGAGAGAAACCTGCGCTGGTCTTGTTTCGGTACATCGAGACAATCTGGTCGGCATAGGAGAGAATGGGCGACATGACGATGAAGAAGGGGGCCACCCAGGCCGTCAGCTCCATGACCCATCCTATGAGACCGTCTGCCATTCTGGCGTTCTTTTGTCCGAGTCTAGGAGATCGAGTCGGATGCAATAAAGCGGCAGTTGTTGAAGGGGATTCGACGCGATGATATTCGAGGTGAAGCTGATAGGGTTTACGTGGACGATGGCGGGTTCATTCGAAAAAGTATGTACAAGTAAGGATTGACACTGTGTAACCGACTGGTTGATATATGCTAGCGGTGCGATGCAATGCAGAACATGCGAATACTCGTGATAGATTGTAAGAGAATAAAAGAGAGGATGGAGGAATGAAAAGTCTCGAGTCAAGTCAAGAGACGCCGCTGGTTGAGTAGGAGTGGGTGCAGCAAGGGTAAAGGGGAAAGACAGTCTACCTAGGTAGGTTAGAGGTAGCGGGCAGTCTCGTAGTTTTGATAGTGGTCGTTCTAGAAGGCATGGCTGGCATGGCTTTGGTACTCATCCAATCAGGGCCGAAGCTGGGGCGACCATCGGTTATCCCCGCTGGAGGTTTAGTGTGCAGAAGCTTAGCTAGAGGCTCTGCCCAACCCTGACAAGGAGCAAAAGCCCCCCAAATTTCGCCCTGTCAATGGGTTGAAGCCACAGCAGAACGGCCCGGGGGACGAAAGCGGTCGGCAGTTCTACAATCTGACCAATGCGAGACAATATATCTGGCATGGGTGTTGGGCTTTACGAATCCAGTAGGCTGGGATAAGTTCCCATTCCAGGATGTATGCTCAGACTGGATTGGCTCGACTTGAGACACGCGTTCGTCCTCCTTCATTCTGATGCATGTCTATAAATACGTACTAACTAGTATACCATAGCTAGACTGCTTGGATTGTCCCAGTCAATAGCAAACATTTATGCCTGTATCCTCGATAGGCTCCTTCTAATCTTCGACTAATATATCGTCGGTACAACGGCTGCCCCGTCGGTGGCTGGTGGAAATTAAGGCGGAGCAGTGCTCCGTATGTGATCGATATTATCGTACCTATGGAACACGCTTCCTTTTGGCCTGTGCTTTTGTATACTTACTGGGCCGGGGAAGATGGCTGTCGCCAACAAAGCCACACGTGACAAACTACTGCTTGCGGACATTCAGTGGCTGATTTTGACTCTTCGTTCGTTATATGGAACCGGACCCTAGAGCATAAGATTTGATGGCAGACAGCATCAGTATTAATTACAGGTAAAAGTAAATTACATGCGGTGATCATAGATCGCTAATCGTGCTTGCCGAGCGTCTCAGTACAAGGCTGTGTTGCGAGTCCACTTGGAAGGGGAGTGCATTGTATACCATTGCAATTCACAGCATATGCTTAATGACTCTTTCCATAGAATCTCATACAAGCAATCCCATTTACCTTTGTAGATTAGCAGTATCTTCTTTGCCATTCCCGACGCTACTTAGCAGTTCCCTCTAAGAATGTACTTGTCGAAGAGCATCTGCTAAAGCACTACAGCTTTGCTTCTGTCCAAAATGCTATATCTGCCATTGTATATATATTCATAAAGTTATTAGTTGGTGGGTATAGAGTACCTATTACTCGTCTCACTATCTCTTGATATGTACGTTCGTCCACTACCCAGGCGGCATGTCGCCGAACCAATTCTATATGAGCTTGAAAACAAGGCGAGCGGGAACAGTAGAAGCAGTACAGGTTTTCAGGGAATCTTGTATTGAATTTTCAATTAAGTCTCAGACGAGATGTCGCAGGTCAAACACATATTTCGAGACCATCGAGCAGGAATATAATGTTTGACTATCAGTGTGGTATGTGCCAGAGGTCTTTATCGTCAACGAATACCAGGAGATCGAAGTTATGATTGCAATGCATTGAGGTGCATACTCCTGTCAATTTGAGGCCCTAACTCTTCTCTATATAATCATGTTTCTCATGCAACTAGGAGTCAGTCAGGCATTCACTGCATCGATTTTCTATTGTTTGCAAACAGTACATGATGCACTCTATTGTTTACTGACCATTCTGTTTGCTGAGCGGAGTGAGCTCTTGGTTCTGCTATTGTTCAAATTTATTGCCAGTTCTTGGCACTGGCAAAAGGCCGTTTGACAGTTTACCAGTTCCTGTCACTGCCAGCTCCATGCTATCTCTTGATCAAACACTGCCCACTCTCTCCTCTACTCTTCACATCTGCACTCCAGCATCCCTCTCTAAGCAAAACTCTTTCTCTTCTTCATATCCTACTCTTCATCACCTCCGAGCAACAACAAAAATTGCAAACACGATGAAGTTTCCTTCCAGCCCAGAAAGACGGGAACGCCCTTCTCGAGCTGCCGCTCCCACAAAGAACATGAAGGAACCCGACTCTGACGATGATGACCAGCCTATCAGACCCCAAAGCTCATCTTCGGCAAGAGTCATCCGTGCCGATAAGGACTACTCCAGTGTCGGCTTTAGCCCCGATTCGATTACAGTCATCTCGGCAAAGAGCAACGCTTCGTCCATGCCGACACTCAATCGAACATCTTCCTCAAAGAAAAGAAACAGCCCCGAAGAGAGCGACTCTCCCAGCAAGAAGTCACGCAAGATAGTGATCAAGACTAACAAGTCCACTCAAGCCACGACTCCAGCGCCCTCGCAGGCCGGCATCACACCGCAGCCAGCCCCCAGCAGAATCCCTGAAATTGAGGCTCTATACAAATGCGTTACGCATTTGGAGAGTCGCATAAATCGGGATGCAGCGGATCGAGACGAGGAAAAGAAAAACAGCACTTTACTCAAGCAGGCGTTGCAGGAGGCCCGGACGGCTAAGGCGTGCGAGAAGGACATCACCTATTCTACAGATGACGGAGACCTACGCAAAAAGAGCCAGGAGCTGCTCAACGAGAACGAAAAACTCAAGAGACGCATCTCGGAGCAAAACCATTTCATCGCTACCTTGAAGCAGGGCCGCATCGCTCCCTCTTCGTTCAAGCTGATGGACGGCGATGTTGAAATTGAATGGAAGGGGATTGCGTTCGCGATTCGCAATTTTGTTTTCCAGGTCCTCACCAAGCAGCCATACCGAGAACAGACACCTCGGGGAGCGAACCAAAAAGACGTCGAAGCATTCAAGAAGTATCAAAAGAAGGACATTTACACAGCGCCATATCACTTTCAGCGTTACATTTGGCTGCGCCTTGTCGAGGATGTCTTCCAGGCTGGAAAGGCTACCTGGGGAGGTCCCGTAGGTAATGCATTCCATCGTTACTGTTTGGACATCTCTGGTATGTTTTGATCACCCATTTCTATTCTCCCTTCTTTTACTGATAAGTTCCTAGAAATCGACTTTGAGGGCATGACACAACTGAGTACATTCAAGTCTAGCCAAGCCCAAGTGTTGTCCAAGCTTTTCGATGAACACAACCGCGAGCAGGCCAGGAGTATTATGCGAGAGATGGCACTGACCCTTGAAATTTTCATGGACCCCGAAGAGAAGAAAGCCAGAATGAGTCCTCAGAAGCGTCTTATGGATATTGTTTGCAAAGCAGTGGAACTCAACGACAAGTTTCTGAGATCCAGAGCATTTTACCTCATCAACTGGCTGCAAGGCGAACCGGATTGGGATCACACCGACATCCATCGCTATTCGGGAAAGGAGGGTGGGACCGGGAAGGTGGTGGATGTTGAAATCTCGCCGCGACTTAGGAAGATTGGAAACGCTGATGGTCGTCATTTCGATGAAGCGCTCGAGATCTGCGAGCCCATGGTGACAGTAGTTCTCCTATGAGGAACATCACGGTATACGGTAGCGAAGTGCGAAGTCGTGCGAGCTTGGATAAAGTTGTCGCTGATTTCGAATACGGCTGTCAAGAAAGACAAGTTTGGGTCAAGGCCAGTTTGCACGGTTAGTATTGTAGGGAACAGAGCGCCAGATGATTTGGGCATGCATGTAGCTTAGGGTTTGCTTGTGGGTGGACCTGTCTTTCTTTGGTTGATGCTCCTGAATCAACCCAGATCAACATCAGGGACTCTAGGATGAGTGACAAGGACTGGGTGATTGCGAGAGAGAACAACAAAATGAACGCATTGAAATTGACATTTCACAGCGCCGAGACTAAGAATCTGATTCGTCGTAATAATGTCGTGACCATGCCAATCTGATAAGACGTTGATCAAGAGCTTGTAAAGTGGGCTAACATCATGGATGCCTCAGGCTTGAGCCATCTTTGGACACCGCCCCTGTCGATGGGAAGGGGTCCAGGACACCCTGTCTTGGCAGCATCGCATCGACTCGCTCTTGAACTGGGCTTTGAGGATCAAGCTTCTTTTCTTTTCTTATATCTGTCATAAAATACCTAGATGATACCACATTAACGATATAGAATCAAACGAAGAACAAAAGGTATATCCCCCTCATCCATGATAGCTCTACATTCAGCTAACATCAACCCCTCCTACTCTAGACCTAATCATGCCTGTTATTCCTCAAGATGCGCCCGAGTCCGCTGGACAAATCCCCGCGTCCGAAAAATCAACTCCCACCTTCAACCCCGAGGATGTAACCGTCATCTTCGTTCTCGGCGGCCCTGGTGCCGGTAAGGGTACTCAGTGCTCCAAGCTTGTCTCTGAGCACGGCTTCACCCACCTTTCGGCAGGCGACTTGCTGCGCGCTGAGCAGGAGAGGCCTGGTTCCCAGTACGGTGACCTCATCAAGGACTACATCCGCAACGGTCTCATCGTCCCCATGGAGGTGACTATTGCTCTCCTCGAGAACGCCATGTCTGATGTCCTCAAGAAGACAGGCTCGCAGAAGGGCCGCTTCCTCATCGACGGTTTCCCTCGCAAGATGGACCAAGCTGTCAAGTTCGAGGAGACTGTCTGCCCCGCCAAACTTGTCCTCTTCTTCGACTGCCCCGAAGATGTCATGGAGTCCCGCCTTCTCGAGCGTGGCAAGACCAGCGGCCGCGAGGACGACAACGCTGAGAGTATTCGCAAGCGATTCCGCACCTTTATCGAGACCAGCATGCCTGTTGTCAACCACTTTGAGGAGGTTGGCAAGGTTCTGAAGCTTGATGCTACTCCTACTCCTGATGAGGTCTATGCCAACACTGAAAAGGCTCTCGCCGAGCGGTTGGGGCCCAGCTTCTAAGGCATGAATTAAACGTACATTTTTCTTCGGGGGAGCTGTCCTGGAGTCGGACCCCTAAGTGTTTAGACTAAGAAAACTAATAATATTCAAGCTTATAAAGACTCAAACTTCGCGTCTAGAACAGTAATAGAAAACTCATGGTTATGCTGTTATACTCCTTTGCAATATTCCTTTTCAGCTACCACTGATACAAGCCTTCTTCTCCAATTCTCATGCGAAACCTGTTTTAAGCTACCTGATCCCATTTAACATACTCGCTCCAAAGGGTATATCTTACCATCATTACTAAATTCCAACGCCCATATCATTACCGTTCCCCACAGACTTACACAATCAGTTGTCGTCGTACATCTTCATCAAACCAGCTTTAATGTCCGTCATCTGTTTTCTGTGCATCTTTTCTCGATTCTCCAATGCTACGATTCGCTCTTGTAGAGTCATAATCTTCTCATCTTTGGCCTTGAGACTTGCCCGGGCGGTATCCCGCCCCAGCACGATACCCTTGGTTCGGCGTGCGGCAGTGGCTAGAATATTCTGCACAGATGACAGGGTTTTTGGGTCTACCTTTTGACCTCGCAAGAGGCCCATAACCTCGTCCACCACGTCGTAATCCGTCTCAGGAGGGCTGCTTATGGGGACCTCTTGCTGTCTGAATGGTGACTTGGACGGTGTTGTGTTTGCCGAGACGGTAACGGATGACATGGTACTAGTGTACCGCGAGGGGGTCTCATCAAAAGAGACCTGCTTTTGTCTCTTAGACTCGCTGGTGGGAAACAGTGTGCGCGAAACAGAAGGTGTTGGCAACCCTGAAATGATATCGGTAGAGCGTGAAGTACTGGGCGTAGTGTATCGTTTCTGGGCAGCCTTCTCGGCACTCTTGTCCGCGATAGCAGCCATCTGACGCTCTTCATCCGATCCCAGATCACTGAACTCTTCTTCGTCCTCTTCGAAAATGTCCCGCCGTCTCTTCGCTGGTCCACGAGTCGGGGTTTCAACAGCTGCTGATAGCAAAGTGGGCGGCTTTGAAGAACCTGAAGCCTGTTTTCGGTTTCTGGCAGACTTTGGTACAGGGGTCTCAGGATCAGAGTCTTCGCCAGATTCCGTGCTATCAGCAGAACATTCGTCACTCTGGCGTCGGCTAGGAGTAACTTGATAGCCATACGTCACGAGAGACTGCTGTGTCATGGGAGGAGGTGCGACTCTGGAAGATTCATTGCCTTTTCGGGGGGTCCTCAGACCGTTCTCACGAATTTTAGCCTCTTCTCTCCAGAGAAAGAAGTTGCAGTCATCGCATTTCCAAAAGAGCTTCCCATTATTGGGTCCTGTCTTTTTGACTTCACGAAGAGTAGCCTTTTGACGAGGCTCGCAATTACCTATGAGGTTGTTATTATCAAAGTCAAAGACTGTAAGTAATTATAAACGTACACCACCAATTTCCATCACTATAACGGCCTTTTAATAGACGCTTCTTCTGTGATTTGGGTGTCTGGGGATTTTGCTGACGCTTGAACCGTGGCGTCGAAGGCATGGTGCGTTGTCGTTGACCCAGCAACCAACTGTATAGAGAAGATCAAAGATAGAAGTTTACGATAGGCAAGGCAGGTGAGTATTCTGCTAGTATCAACAAATGATGCCAGGAGAAAGAGAGTGTGGACGGTGGAGCGGGATTCACCGTTGAGAATTGTACCTGACCTTATGCGGGGTGGGATTAAAGCTGAGGTCAATGTAAATGTGAGGGGTTGGTTGGTTGGGCGGCCACCAAGATGTAAATGTCGCCAGCCACAATGCTTTATACCACGAAACAACAACGTTTGTTCCTACTTGCTCCAACAGCCACAATCTCTTTGGTCAACATAGGTAGACTCACTCTATAGGTAGTTACTTAGGTAGGTATCTAGATACCTGGGCGTACGCACAGCACAACACCCATGTTCTTTATGACTTACACAACCTTGCAACAGCTGACTTGCTCTTCCCGGCAATATGCTAACGACAAGTTAGTATTACCACCTTCCTGATCTCAACTACACCAAGCTGAGGAACGTTGTGATCACTCGTTTGTTAATTCACCAAGGAACTTGACATGATCATGGCATCACGTGATCACACATCTATCCTCACCTGATTTTGCTATGATACTCTCTCATCTCATTATCTCTCATCACCATCATTATCTCAGGCAAACTTCCAACGACAGACTGCTTCTCCGATACTAACTTTGGGCCAGCCTAGTCTGATTATCGAGATATATTTATTGAGACAAAACAGCCGGATTCCCAATGGCTTCACACATGTCCCTCTTCACCGGGCGCCTCGCTGCTACAGCTGCTCGACACACTCCTCGCACATCGCCTTTGGCCGTTCAATGCAGTCGTCCTTACTCTTCTAAGCCCCCGAAGCCTCGTCGCAATGATGAGGTCAAGTTCTGGCCCTTCTTGGTTGTCATTCTCGTGGGAACTGGGGGCTACGTTGCCCTTGTCAATCGTCGTAATGGTACGTTTATTGTTAATATTCATTCCAAATATAACGCCCCTCGCAATGGAACGATGTATCAATATCCATATACCAGTTTGTGACCGAGATGTGTGGGCGAACTCTTACTTGACTGTATTTTAGAATCCATTTTCAGCTCAAACCCTGACTTCGTATACAGGACGGATACACAGCCCAGACCCTCACAAAAAATTTACATCATCATTCTAACTAATTTCGCTCCCGGTCTATTGTAGCCAGCAGGGCGTTCATACAATACCTACCATGTATAATACCAAATACCAAATTACACAGCAACAATTCTAAGCACCAGCCCCGCGAAGCTCCCGTTGTGTTTAACAAGCATTCATTTTTTGATTCTATATCTCGAAAGATAAGTGCCGTGACACCATCTTCTCTTCAATGCTGGGAAGTAGAAGGCCAATATGCTCATGAAACCGGCTACGCCATTCGCAACCCTTCGTTCGCTGGATTTCCTCATGTGCCCAACGATGTATTAACACAAAGAAGGTATAACAATGTCCCCCATTCCCAGAAAAAGCCCCCTCATTTTGCTTCCCCACGACTGCTCTAGTCTCGTTTTTGGTCGTATCCTAGCATTTCCGTTCTGCGTTTAATCGTCATCTTCCGTTCGCTCCTTGGGCTCGCGGGGTTCACGAGGTTCGCGAGGCTCCCGGTTCTGGTTCTGTCGGCGTCGATCTTGGGCACCGCCCATACCAACGTTGGCGACCTTGCGCTCCAACTCCTGAATCTCGCGCTCCTTCTGGGCCTTAGCATTGGCCTGTTCTTGGCGTAGGACGCCGAGAACGTTCTGAAGAGTTGTCCTCCAGTGGTCGACTCGGTTGGCCAGCTCTTGGTACTGCTTTTGACCGAACACACGGTATGTGACCTTGTGGACGAGGAACTTTTGACGCTGCTGAGAAAGTTTACCCTCGACGAGACCGGCGCGAATCACATCGATAGCCCACATCTCAATCTCATCCTCGGGAATCTGCAGAGCCTTGGTGATCTTGGAATATTCAATTTCGCGACTGGGGGTGGAAGCAGCCAAGCTGGAGAATGTCAAGAGGCGCATCTTGCGGTGAAGCTTCTCGTGGTCCAGGTTCTCCTTCTCAACCCAGCCCTGGTGCTCGTCATTGAAGTCGTTATAGTCCTCGAGGTCCTGCTCAGCAAAAATATCGAGAAGTTGCGAGTAGACGGGGTGGGAGTCGCTAAGGGCCTGTACGCTGGGAATGCCTCGGAGATCTTGGAAAAGGAAGTGGTTACTGGAGGTGAGGGCCTTCTTAACAGCACGAAGGGACAACCGCTGGGCGTCTTCGGAGGAGATGGCGTCGCCGTCGAATGTTCGGAGGGCCTTGACAACGTACTCGTAGGCTTGTCTGTCAAATAATTAGCAAGTTGTGCTACAAAGCAACGGTGTGGATGCGGGTGCGACTATCTCTGTGGAAATATATCCAAACTGGAACAGTTTGGATATCGTAAGCAGAGCAGCCCGCACGCCGTATACCAAGGCGTGAACTCACTGCTCCTCACCAGCCTCGAGGGCAACTTCGGCAACCTCCTCGTAGATCTTTCGCTGGAAATCGGCATCGGTTCCCCAGCTAGCGAGCCACTCGGGGAGCTTATCGAGGTATGTGCGCAGACTCTCAAACATGGCATGCGACCTCAAGAACTTGAGAATCTCCATGAAGACACGGGCGCGGACGGGGTTGCTGGGTTCGAGCAAGTTGAAGACGGTGGTCAGGGCGTTAAGTGACAGACCGACGCCGTGAACGGGAGAGTTGACGAGCGGCTTGGCAAAGGTAGTACAGAGGGTAGGCAGGAACTTCTTGGGGTCGGAGGACTGCAGAACCAAATGGGTCATGAGGTTGGAAGCGGCGGTATACTCCTTCTCGGGAACAGTGTTAAGGGCCCCAGATGCGGAGACCAGCTTGGACAGAACCTCCTCGTTGGAAGGCTGCTTCTCCTGGCTCAGAAGTTGCTTGGCATCCTCAGCCTTGAGGTACTCAGCCATCTCGGCGGCGAGATCCTCGAAGGATCCATCAACGAAGACCAGAGTGGGCTGGCCGGTAGTCTTGGTATCGGCCATGTTTGCCTGTGACTCCCACGCGGGGGGATTTTCGATCTAAAAGATATCGGTCGCGGTGGTCGTCGAGATTCTCGTTCCGGCTTCGGAGATGCGGACGAGAAGTAGGGAGAGGTAGAAATTAGCGAAGACCGGGGCGGAAGGGACGATCTCGAAGCGTTCGTTTGTAAGGTCGACGAGCGGAATAATGTGAAGTTTCTCGTCCCAGGCGAATAGCCCTCTCTAGTGGGGCCTTGCACCCCGCCAGATAGGTTTTCTCCAACCTGTCGTATGTGTGGGCGCTAAGCGATAGGTCACGTGGAGATAACAAAGAGTGTAAGTATTAACTTCTGAGATTTAGACTAACTAGGTAGGATACGAAAATAAAAAGCCTAAAAGGTTTGACCTAAGTAGCATAAACTGACCTACTTATTTCGTCTCTTGTGCTCCTAGCGGTCAACTTTCCTGTCACACTGATAGTTGTCTGCAGTAACGGAAAACACGAGACTTTTGGTAGGCTTTCAATAGGTAGTTACTAAATGCTTAGCAGCAACCCCCTCCTTGTGACCCACCTCCTACATTCTCTATGAGCCATCATGTACTCAAGGAAACCGGATAAAGCATAGCTACCCATAACAAACCCCAGTGATCCTTCCTGCACTGCCTCTATGGAAATTTCGCTGTGAAATAAGAAAAAACAGAGGGAATACGAAACAACAACCCAACACCCGTCCCTAACAAACTGATTAAACCCAAACATTCGACTCGAAAACTGTAATACTCTTGATTTATCGGTTGGCCTTGGCTGCCTTGATCTTCTCGCCATTGTCACCTGTGGGGTAAATGCTCGAGTCATCGTCCGGGAATAGTTCTTGGTCGCCCTTACCTCCCATCTCGATGAATTCGTCTGGTGCTCGTCGAGAAGCAGGATCAGACTCTTTTGAAAAGTTTGTGACGCGGCCTTTGTTCTTTGCAAATACCTTGACAGGTCGCTTGTCCTTGCCAGCATCGATTTGAGCGGTAATTTGAACAGTGTTGAGTGATGACAATAATGTCCTTTCACGGGCAGGAGCTCTTCGGTTGACTACGAGGCCGGCAATGCCACCCACCAAGCCACCAGTGCTATCGTTGACGGAGGGGGAGCTCTGAGTGAGCCAGGGGTGCTGCAAGCACTGGTCAATCGTGTACCTCTTCTCGGGATCGACAATCAACATTGAGTCAATCAAGTCAACTATTCAAGTCAGCAAGCTCGTGCTTCAAGTGAAGCGCGGTAGGACTTACGGGCTGGGTCTCCAACGGAATCCCAATACGGCGATGGATAGTCGAAACGACCGCTCTTGATCTGTTGCGAAAGTGTGAAAGGGAAGTCGCGCGAGTAGAGTTCATCAGAGAATGGTGGGAAACCACACAAGCAGATGTAAAGAACGACTCCCAATGACCAGACGTCGACAGCCTTCGTGTACTTGCGTTGCTTAGAGTCAGCAAGAATTTCCGGCGCGACATAGCTAGGAGTTCCGCAGAGTGTGGTTGTGAATGATTCCTCTCCGATGATCTTGGCCAAACCGAAATCTGCTAGCTTGACGTGGAGGTTCTTGTCTACCAACAAGATATTCTCAGGCTTGATGTCACGGTGCACAATATTACGTTCGTGCTAGATAAAGAGTTAGACCTGTGTAATCCGCAGAGGGTATCAACCCCAAGATAAAACAACTTACCAAATACTTTATACCCTGGAAAAGCTGCACGAACAACTTCCTGGACTCATCTTCACTGAGCTTCTGCTTCATTACTATGAAGTTGAAAAGCTCTCCTTCTGGAGCCAACTCAAGCACCAGGTAAACGCGATCCCGTTCGTTAAAGGTATCTTTGAGGCAAAGAACGTTAGGATGACTAACACCCATCAGAACACCGATCTCCTGTTGCAGACCTTCCGTCTTGGAGCGGTCCTCGACCCCAGGGTGTTTTGTGAAGATTTTGACAGCAAAACGTTGACCAGTTGTCTTCTCAACGCAAAGGTAGACCTCGGCAAAATGGCCCTTACCAAGTTTCTCGAGAAGAGTATACTGTTGTAGGAAGGCGCTGGTTTGGCGAGTTTGGGGGTACCGAAAGACGAAACGGGCCTTGCCGTGAACTGCAATCTCGTCCTGTTCCTCCAACTCGCGACGTTGATTTCTTCCTACAATGGCCTCGTTGACGTATGTACCGTTGCTTGACAAGTCTTCGACGATCGCCACTGTGTCATTGCCCTTGTTTTCGGTGAAAACAAGGCAATGTCTGTTTGATACAATGCCGTCGTTGACGACAATATCTGGCTAATGGTCAGTAACAAGAAAGTGGCATACAATCGTTCTGCTACTTACCACACTCAGGATGCCGCCCAATCAAATAGCCGCCCGAAGGAGCGCCCTTTTCCTTCTTCTTCTCAAAGGTCTCTTCATCTTTCGTCGCTGCTGATTTGCCGTTCTTGTCATTCGTGTTATTCTTATTCTCCTTCTTCGCCACATCAGCAACTGTGTCTGGCAGTGGACATGCGCTTCGCTTCTTCAACACGATGGGCTTATCTCCGTACTTCGGGTCCAAGGGAACAAGGTATCCCCAAACACCCTCGCGAATCTCATCTTCGATATCGTCTGAAATGGCGGGGTGGCGATCAACAAACTGGCTCAACGGCTGCGTATCTTGGGGCGGAGAAGACAGCGCTTGACTCTGTGAGTTGTCATCGGATTTCTTAGGAGTACTCTCGTTTCCCTTCTTTTCCTGAGAAGTCACGGTAGAGTCCTTGTTGAGCTCGCTGGAGTCATCGGTCAGGTGTGTAAGAGGGGATGGAAGATGTTGTTTGTTAACAATTGGTGTCTTGTCTGCGTCGCCCTCGAGGCGCTCGGATCTGCGAGGCTTCTTGGTCTCTGTCTCATCGTCTGGCAGCGAGCCCTGGAAAAGCAAAGGTTAGCGACAAGTGGCATAGGCAAAGCGCGACACGGGACGGGTTAATGAGTGCAACCGGGTCTGGGAGGCTCGGGTATCGTAGCCATGGGCAAAGAAGAATGCCACTGTTCAAGGTAGGAGTAAACGAGTGAGGAAAGGACTAACGCGCTGACGCTTCAATTGGCTCTTCTCTGGCTGCGGAGCCATGATGGTAGCTAGGTATACTGTGTGGCCAAGCAGAGAAACCAAAGAGTAACAGAATGTAATAGTTCACGATTAGGTGATACAAGTGTCGTGCTGATAATAACGGTAACGTTGTTCGGTGGGGTTCTTTGGTAGTTGTGATGCCTTGAAAGAAGGGGAAAAGAAGAAAAGGAAGATTATGGAGGAAGTCGAAACGAGCAAGGGCGTGAATCGAGCCTGGGCCAGGAAGGCTACCTATTGTGGTGTTCCTACTGAGCGAGCCGGGAGCCTAGAGCAGCTAGCTCAAGCTAAGCATCAGGGTATCAGAAAAATCGGCCGCTAGGTGCATAATAGACGAAATAAGTAGGTCCGTTTGTGCCATCTGTGCCGGACTGGTAGGCTGTATATTTTTGTAGCCTGAATCTTGGAGGTGGACTTTTCTGGTATCCAGTAGCTAGAGTACCTGAGTGCGACAACTGCCTAGATGGTACCTGCCTTTTAATTGGATCCGAACCAAGCCACTTTGAACAGCCACGATGGAATTCGAGTCACAGATTTTAATAAAAAGTCTGGGTCGGCAGAGTAACTTTTTTTTCCCTCTACTTATGTCGGTATGTTCTTTCTTGAGTTTATCCAAGAAACAGCAACAGTGCTCATTCGGCCTGCTCAGGAAGCGGAGAGAAGTCACGCTCAGTGCTTTTTTTTGCCTCGTGAAATTGTCCATGACAGCATCGGCCGGTCCATCGACTCCATCGTCTCTAGGTTGTCTCTTGCTCACCTGTAAGGGGTGGGTCAAAACTATGAGTCCACTATAAATGGATATCTCGGTCGTCTTGCGTTCCAGTGGATCCCCATGTAAGAAGCGAGGCGTCGCGCATCATGTGAGCGCCCAGTTAAAAATCAATCCGTCTCTCAAAAAGCAACGGCAAAACTCCCCGGTGGCAGTGTGAATGTGCCTTACAAGTGGATCGATCCTTAGCCAAGATGACATAACTCACATACATTAGGACAGATCGAGATATCAACTCACGCCCAGCGTTCAGATGATCCCGAGTCTACTGATTTTCACCACAAGTTTTATACAACCAACCTACCTACGCTGTGATATTCTCGTTATGATATCAACCCCATGCGCCAATTCTGTTCATCCGTATCATCATCTGTTGATCTCGAGTCACGCCGCCTGAGTCCCTCGCCTGCCACCGTCACGCGCTCTAAAACAACACTCACTGGTCTCACTCATCTTTTTGGCCTTTCGATGATGGGGCTTTATTTCATTGATGCAATTTTGGGAGATTATCATAAATCAGTAAAACTGGTCAGGGTGAACACGGCATTTATAACAAAATACAGTTTCGACTTGACATTACCATTATTCAATATCATGCCATGGCCAAGTCTTTCCTCGTGATAAGTAAATGTAAAGTAATCAACAGTAACTGTCGATACCCAACGACCTGGCCTGCGTGCCATAATGCTGCTATTAGAGACATGTGTGCCACTGTGCTCCCTTCAAACATGCAGAGATACATAAAATCTGCTCAAATCCTTCTCCTCCTTCATGTTGTCTCCTTGACTCCAGAGTCTCCAGATTGATCTTTCCAGCCTAATAGTGTCAAAAACGTTGTCAACGCCGGTCAACTCCTTTGCGCCCAGCCATGTCTTTTATCAAAGTGCCTGCCGTCCTTCCTAACCAAAGAGAATTCGTTGTCCATTAAACAAAGTCATTACAAGCAGACGCCACGTTTGCTTTGCTTGTGTGATCGGGAAAGATAATATAGAGAGTAGCAGGAACCTAGGCTTGCCAGTTGTTCCCAGGATCTTGATTCCTATCTCTCGGGGATTGCAGACCTGGCCAACCTACCTCCTGTACTGACTCGCTTCTGAAGCCGAGCTTCTTTCTCGCGCTGAAGTTTCTCGGCTGGACTCATGTTAGCAGGCAGCGAGGGCACTGCATCGCTTGATCCTCCTCCTACGAGCGTACGCCCACGCTTCTGCTCCACGTAGAGCTGCGCGTAACGTCCGAGGGGGAATGCTGGCATTGTTCCAGGAATTTCAGCCCCGTTCTGAACCAACAACTCGGCTACTGGGAACGGTACAGCTTTTGCTTCTGAGTCGGATGCTGTGTGCGGTGGTGTTGGTGACGGTGCTGCTGGGTCTGCTGCAGCGAGAGCAAGCCAAACAGCATGCGTGCCTCTCATCTTGTCAACTGTATTTGGGTTCGCTTTAAGCGCCAACGCGTAGAGTACCTGCTGTATCTCGTTCTTCTTAATACCAGCCAGCAAGGTCTCATCTGCCGTGCCATATCGCGACAAAGTTGGCGAAATGGGTTCAACAAACGCCCTGTCCACATACTTTGATGTGATAAATCGAAGACGCTGTTCGCGGCTGGCCTGGCCTGTCGGTCTTAGCGACTGATCAAGCTTTGCCTCCCAAATCATGTTCGATACTCGGTTCCCAATCAACAGTAGAAGCTCGACAATATCAATAGTAAAGGACTTAATGTCCAGCGTTAAAGATCGCACCTTGCTGATATGGGTACCAAGCGACCGGTGGATGCCACTGCATTCGATGCAAAGGATGATACCCAAATTGATAGACACCCACTCAACCTTGGAACCAGAGCCGCAGTCAGCGCACCATAGGTTACCTTGATCGTTGTCTCGGACCATTTGAAGCACTCGATCGGGGTTCTCGTCATAGCCTGAGCTGGATGTCCTGATAGCACTTGGTCGTGCGCCAACCGTTATCCTTCGACTTGGTATACCACTGTTAGAAGTACTGTGATGATTGCCATGGCTCAGCGATTGTGTCTTTCCTGTAAGAACAGAGCCGATGTCCCTCCTCATGGAGGAGTCACCATTTGATGATGTTGGCTTTCCCTGGTAACTGCGGCCCTCCATCGCGCTCTGCAAAGCATTATTAATGTGCATAATCCAGCTGTTCATATCCTCTTCAGATGTTGCCTGGTATACCCTCTTGAAACTAGGAGTGATAACTTCGAAACAGAACCGTCTTTCCGCATTGCGAGCTTCTCTGACGGATGCCATGCGAAGGTCTATGGGATCCATATGAAGATCGAGCCTCTGCTTCCAATTACTGTATTCAGATAGTTTTCCTTGGTCTAGTACAATCCAGAACCTGAAAATCACGTCAGCAACAGATTCCTTCAGGGATAAGAAAATAGACTTACTTATGCCAGCCCTGTTTGTTCAAGTTTCGCGGGTCGACATGCCCTCCAGGTCTGTTGAGCGCCCACAAAAGTCCTTCTTTACGGTGAGTGACAACAGGTGGCACGTTGTCTCGTTCTTCGAGATCCCGGATGCCCTTAAACTTAGAAATCGCTACCGGGCTCCCAACGGATGACTGACCAAGGCTGCCAGGAGATCTAGACAACTCGACACCCGATGGAATGCCTACTGATCCGATATTCAACTGGGATCCTGTGCTATCGGCGCGACCTAGATCAGAGTCCGATGTGTTGCCCGTATTACCATTGCTGGTAGAGGAAATAGGCACGTTGCTTGCAGTGCTACCCTGGTCTGGTTCTTTGTAAGGTGTGTTGCTCTTCTCGAGGAGCCGTCTCTTCTCCTCGCGTTCACGTCTTTGATACTGGTATTCTTTATCGGCCTCTTGAACCTCGTTGGACAGAGCCTCTAGCTGTGGAAGAAGGATCTCGATCTTCTTTGCAGTTGCCATGAAACCCCGTGTTTGATAATCGGCGAATTTTGTGAGCTGGGATAAAACCTCCTGTTCCTTGCGGCCACCGTGGAGATCTTGCATAAAGCTTGAGTAGTCAAATCGTTTGAGTTCAAAGTTGCGCCGCTTATTTTGGTACTTAGAATCGGCTTCCGCAAGTTTCTTAGCCTTGACCGAATCCTGTCGCTGTCCCAAATAACGTGATACGTATGCGTAATAATCCTTGCTTTCCTCTTCAAAGTCTCGTTTCTTCGATTCGGCTTGTTTAATATCAACCTGATATAGCTTGGTTACAGGCTCAATGATAATCTTTTGGAGGTTGTAAGTATTTTGGCGCTCGTAGGATAAGATTTCTCTGGCGATCTTATCGAAATAATGTTCCAAAGCTGGCTGTACTGCGTTGGCATTGGTCGATGCCGCTTCTCGAAGAGCATCGACAAATGCAAGGAAGGCATCGTTGGCTTCGTTCTGGCAAGAGTGCGCATGTTCTGCTTTCTTTAACACTTTCTTCATCTGTGTTCTCATATTGCCTGTCTTTTGCTCCAAAGCCTTAAGAGTAGCCCTGAATACAGGGCCATCATCACTGACCATGGATTCCTCGCCTGGTTTAGGACAAGCCACATCCACTTTGACAGCTTCTTTGAGGTAGGGTAGTCCAGGTGTAAGAGGCATCTCGGCTGAGGGAACTAGAGGTGAAACGGGCTCGTCAATCACATCGGGGACGGTCATACGAGAGTCAACTGATTGGGACGACGCAACACGAATTTTGGGCGGAGATGCCAGAAGGAAAGGAGGTGATGGTGAGCTCGGGTGGCTCAAAGACGCCGGCGTGCCTGAGAAAGCATGAGCGGGTGAGGTATAAAGGTTCCCATGAGGATTGGTACCTGCAACGAAGTAGGAGAAGCTGGCCAACGTGTGCAGTCGATGCGCGCGAGGATCATATTCGACAAACTAATCGGATTAGCAAAGACCTGTGGCGAGAGAGGGATAGTAAAATACGCTGCACGAATTTCTCCAGCCACCGCCCTTGTCCTCTGTTGGCTTCGGGGGCTTCCATTTCCAGGTCCATTCGAATGACACTGATGGGCTCCCTCCTGTTGAATAATCGCCAACCAATGCGACATTGGCGTTTCTGTGAAGGTTCGGGTCTGCATGAAACTCTCTGGTCACCAAGTTCTCGACTTCTTTGAGATTTGAGGCGTAGACATAGGTAAGGCCTGATATGCTCGTATCGACTGCGGTAGGTGCTGGGTCGGAAGGTGATGTTGGTTGCGCAAGCTGTGCCTGACGCATAACAAATGTGAAGGAAAATATAAGCTCGTCGTCATTGCTAAGCTTCACGAGGAAATTCGGCGCTGCCGTTGGATTCGAAGTATCAGGATCCTGCAGTTGGGTCAGTCGAGGCCGCAAACAAAGGTCGCAAACCGACGCAACTTACCTGAACAAATTCTATAGGAGATGTGTCGCTGAGCGGTTTCTGGACCGATACTCTAGTAGCAGGGAATGCATTGGGAACAACGTTCACAGAAGTGCGCTTTCGCGGATTTGTGACGACCAAGGAGGATATACTCACTAGATAGCAGAGTCGGTCAGTTAGAGTAACAAGCCACAGCCTCAAGCAAGAGTCCAGCAAGAAGCAAGGGAAAGGCGGGGAAGTAACAGTTGAACAACATACATCGGTTCTGATCTCTCAAGTAGAGAGCAGGCCCCTCTTCGGGCTTGCTGCTGACGATGCCCATGGTCAAATTTGATCAAAAAGGGCGACGAAGGTCGATGGTCGAGGAACGAATACAGTTGCGACGGGTCCCCAGGTTACTGGAGCTGTCTGGATCTTTTAAGATGGACTGGAGCAACGAACGCACGCACGCTGGGGGGCACACCAGACAGGCGACAGACACCGTGACACCGTGACAGCGAGCTGCTACAGCCAGCAGGTAAAATAGCGCCGGTATGAAGTGGTAGCGCGGGGCTCAGGGCGGGACAGGGGAGGCCGTCATCTGGCGCTGAGCCAACCGGAGAGGCCCACTCGTACCTCAATTAGGTGTAGAGTAAGTTTGGTATTGGGGTCTCAGGCCGTCAGGAGGTACTATAGTGTGTTTGGCAGAAGTATTTTATCGTTGACTACAGAATACTGGGTGTTCGTAACGAATGCGTCGAGATTGACAGGCTGACAGGCGACTGAAGAATGTCGAACAAAGGCCCAAGCAGTCAAAGAAAAAGAAAAAGAACAAACCACACATGCGATGATAAGTGCTGTTGCCTGTCGTAGTTGTAATGTTATCAACGATAGGGATGGACAAATGCTGAAGTACCTCTTTGTTGGTTGAATAGATCAGGTTAGTGTCTACTAGGGAGCCAAGGTTTGGTTCCAGGACTTGCGGCAAATAAGAGGATGAGATGCATGAAAACGGAAAGCGCAAAGGGAAATAGGAAAGAGGGCAAATTAAAGCCCCAGCATCAAAGCCTGGTAGGAAAAGAGCGGGGGAGGTAGGTACAGTACCTATATATCAGGTACCTAGTAGGTAGGTTAGTACTACTAAGGTAGTAAACAGCTGGAAGTTATTAAGTTTCGAAGAGTCTTCTCTCTCCACAGATTACAGACATCCGCCTATACATGATAATAGTAGGTCAGGCAAGGCACCGGGCACCAGGCACCATGCACCAGGTTAGTAGTTGTTGTATGCATAGGTACGAGGAATTAGATACAGGTGTAGGAGGTCAACAGCGATTGAGGTACATAGCTGGTCTCATAATTAAGTCATCTGTAATCCTTTCTTGTTCTGCAGGGTCTCTCCATGCAGCTTGATCAAGATGGCTTGTTTTTGGATTTGCACAAATACCAGCCAGTTACAAACCAATCTCATCATCAATCACACAATGTCCAGTGATCAGTGGGCACAGACTGGGATTGGCGATTGCGTACCTAGTAGCTCTTTTCTCTTCTTTACTACAGGTACCTAAATGTAGATACCTGATTATGTACCATTCTTCTTTGTCTGTTTGATGGTGTATTTGATGAATCACTTAACTGAACAATGTTGTGGTTGTGTAGATGCCAACTCTTCTTTATCACCATCCAGTCTGATCACAACGATTGCACTTGAGCCCCTCTTCCCCTCTTTCTACTAACCAACACCAGCAGTGATTTTGCTTTATCTGTTAAATCTGGGTAATGGATCAGGGCAACAGGGAGCTGTTCTTTAGCCGGTCTGAGCCCCTTGCCAGGTAAAACGGGCATTCCTCACAGGCAGATGTAAGTGTGCATTGGTTCTGGTTAAGCGACCTAGGTTGACCTCCTTGACCCCAGATGGGTCAGCTCGGTATGCAAGTGTGCAAATTGCTGAATCGTGATTGACAGTCCGACGAGATCTAAAGCCAACCAGATGAGGTTCATCTGCAAATCGAGCCAAGGCCAAGCCAAGCCAAACGAGTCCCTTAAAACTGGGGATATCCAGCTGATACACCAACTTGAAACCCAACGGCGCCACTGGTGGGCGCCTGGGCTAAGACCAAGGTTGGAACGCCAAAGTCGCCTCAACCAACGTTGCGATAGGTGGCTTTTGACGCTCTATGGGAAAACAATTTGCTAAATGATAGAGAGGCTTCTCTTATCACACTCTAGGCGACTTTCTTGTCCTCCGTCACACAGTCATGCGGGTTGCGAGAGTCAGTGGTTTTTGATCAATTTCCAGGGGCTCCATGTAAGGAACTGATGCTGCTGATCTCTTCAGGCTTTTGGCGCCAGGTCCCTTGCTCATGGCTCCGTCGATGGGGTTTATGTCCTGAACTCCCAGGCTGTTGTCCAATCGCTGCGTGGATGCTGGTCATTCCTTGTGAGTTAGATGGTGGCAGAACAAATACTGATAACGTTGTTAGTTATCTCACATGATATACTGCGAGGGCTATGTTAAAGCTCAGAGTGCACCATCACAACTGCGTGATAATGCAATATGACTGTCTTCATAGCTTTATGAGTGACCTCGTCTAGAATGAGACTCGTACGAAGCACAAGAAATAAACACATGGCACTCCCAGCATTCCGTGAAATCGACAACCGTGTGCAGCCATCTATATGTTCCCTTGGTATGACGCCTCTACCGAGAGATGACAAGAGAGCTTGGTCAGATTACAGTTTACTAAAACAACACTGTCTAAGACCTGAATGGTGGTGAGCAAACCATTTACGCCAGTAAACCAGTAATCCCGGGTTCTTCTCTTTTTGTTCTAGAACAACATTATGATCCAGATAGGGCTTACTTACCACAACAACAAGAAAAGGCATCACATCAGGACATACTTCGACCTTGACATACCTCCCTAGGTGATGGTATCACCAAAAAAAAAAAAAAAGACTCAGAACACTGCGTCACCGAAAAGCCATAAACATATGTATTCATTCACAGGTAGCCTGGAACATTGAGATTTATACGTTCTATCCTTGACCGTGATACATTGTTGTTGGAGAATGTAGTCGATAGATTCGCCTCCTGTGGCCTGGATATTAATAACAGAAAGGAATTCATCCAGACAAAAAATGACTGAGTTGTATCACTACAATATTTGATCAAAATTCACAATACGTCGACCTAAATCTCATCATACCGGCTCTCACATGCAATCCCAGCTTACGGGATTCATGTACCAAAACCAAGATCCCCCCTCTTATTCGTCGTATCCATCAAAGAATCCGGATCCTGGACGGCCGTCGCTCAGGTTTAGATGTTTTGTCGCATTAACAGGCGAAACGCTCAAAACATTCCACCCGCCGTTTCCATTGGATACAGTGCGGCATTAGCGCTCCTCAGGGTCCTTTGACAACACCATGAGCGGATTAGCGGCGCAAGGACGTGTCAGGTTCCTCAGCCCAGGAGCCGAATGGCTGAACAAATGACGTTATGCCCCGTTCCTTGGGCTGTAATGTTTTATTTTGGGCAGCCCGAGCTTGATCACCAATTCACAGGCCTTTAGTGCCTGCAGAACGAATATGCTGTATCCTGGTGCTGCATGTGGTGTCGTTGATTTTCGTTGTGACAAAGTGATGGGAACCGTCGCACACAACAACGAAAATCAACAAGAAAACGCCACTATCGATCGCAACCTTAGCAGGTACTTGAGGTACTGTTACTGTACTAATCTTTTGTTTCTGTTTCATCATTGGATCTTTGACCTTGGGCGCATTGCAGGGATCCATTCGTCAATCAATCAATCAATCAATCAGACGGAAACAGGCGACGGGGGTGGCTCTTGCTCTGACCTCCAGCTCCATCCTTCACTTCACCGTCAATTTCTTGATGGCAATTCCATATAACCAATCTACCTCCCCAAGCCCGACCCAAACATTCTGTTCCACAATACCAAGGTCAAAACAGCCAGCCTACACCTTTGTCATTCCATTGAAAAATCAATCACATATCTATCGCGCTGTCCACGTCGTCATTGTTCAAGGTCCAAGGCTCTCGCTCCTTTTCTCCCTTGTCTCGCTCGAACCTACCTCTATCCGCCATCAGCATCAGCATCGACCTTGCTGACATCTCACGACCTGCTCTATATACAGTGTCATGATATCGAGCGCCTAGATACAGACCATTCTCGGTATCATCTCGCTTTCTGGACATTTTATATTCTTACTATCTAGGCCACTGTACTCATCGTCGCCGCATCACCGTCGCTGTTATTAGCCGCCCCTCGATCGTCGACATGTCGTCAGCGTCCCGACGCTCCTACAACCCGGGCCGCCGTATGGGCAGCAGTAGGGATCTTGGTAGAGCTCGCGCAGCTTCTAGAGCCCAACCAATTGTTGTCGAGCACGATGAGGCTCGCAGTTTCGCCCTTCGGTCGGCTTACCTACATTACCTTCTACAGCCCAAGGCCAAGCGAAAGCAATATGTTGCAGCCCCGAAGCAACCAGTCCGAACTCATACCAGCGTTGGCGCCCTGGTGCAGGAATTTACTTCCGGTTCTTCATCCAGTTTTAAGCTACCACACAACTTCACCAGCGCCTTGCTCGAACGATGCGGTGGCGTACTGAGGGGCAGTGAGCGTCTGCCGGGTTACAACGATCCTGTCGTCAAGCGAAGCTTCGCTGAAGCTTATACGACCTTCTCTGAAAAGAACTTCCGCAAAACTATTGATAAGGAGAGAAAACTCGAGCCGCTCATTCTTATGTTTTACACTTCTACCACCAAGGCAGCCCAGAAAGGAGCCGCTCCTGACGATGATTCGTGGAAACTCATTCCTGACCGTCACCTCGCTTTATTCGTCCGATTAATCGCCACTATCTTGCGAGATCAGGGCCATGATCGTGACAAGACTGAGCTCATGTCCAAGCTGAGTAACCTCGAAAAGAAGCTCCTTACAAACGACCAGAACTTAGTTGGCGGCGGTGCTAGTGGTGCTGGAACAACCATTGAGGTCGTTGTCCCCTTGAGTTATGATGTCAAGGACATGCCTCTCGTTCAACAAGTAGTCAAGATCTTTGGGTTAAGTCTTTCAGAAGCACAAGCCGAGATCAACGAGAACAGAGGGGTGTGGACAGAAGAGGCTGCGCTTAAGGACCTCAAATCGTATCAGCACAGGCTCAACTCAGACATGCCTGGTGCTCTGGGGAGCAATGATTTTGACCTTGACGACGCCTTCCTCGAGTGGAAAAAGGCCGAGTCGCCTCACTTATCACAGATGATGCTTGACATATTGACTGCCAAGCCAGAGCTTGCCAAGACGTCCAGCAGTAGTGTTGATAAAGGCTTCTCCAGCCGGCCCCAGTCAACCTACAGCAACCCGGGGTTTGATAGCTCTATGGGTTTTGATCCATCTATCAACCTTGCATCACTAGATATTGGAGATTCTGGTATTCGAGCAGTCGAGGAGAATATTTACACCTTTATCCCTCAAGACCCCAGAGCGTTCTTCAAGTACATTCTTAAGCATGCCATGACCTTTGACCAGATCAATAGCGATCCTGATCTTGACTACCAGCCCCTATCGAAACAATCCATGGACCTTTTGACTGAGTTGTGTGTAAGATGGAGGGTGCCCCAGTTCTCCAGACTCATCACTCTACTGGAAGTTGCATCACGCAACTATTTGGACCGAGAATTACTACCTGAAGAACTGGATGCTGCTTTTGATTTCGTCAAAACGCCACTACCCGAGGTCAAAAAGCCTCCACACATCTCAAACTACTGCACTCCTCTATCCGAGATCGACCCTAGCCGCTGGACGGTACATGATTTTGCCGTATACCAGCACACTTTGCAGACACTCCATGAGACTCTGCTCCGTGACCTCTACGACCGGATGGAGCAGTGTTATGACACAAAGCCACCCCAAATAGGCGTCGTCCAATACATCTTGGACAATCACATCTTTAGCGATCCTTGCTTTTCACCTAAACTTGAAGCCGCCGAGGAGTTCGCTGAACATCTGAGCCAGCGCCTCCATGACCAGGCTCAAAGGACGTACGGCCAATACATGGAAAAGGAAATATCAGCCGATCGAAATGAATGGGACTTTTCCAACGTAGTTAAGCTGGGCAAAACGGTTATCAAGCTTTGCGAAAGAATCAACAAAAGATATGCCAAGAATCCTGAGATCATGGGTGTGAATCCCTTCCAGATTCTAGTTGAAGAAGTATTCCCACGATTTGAAGAGGATGCACATGCTATCATCGAGTCCATCTTGGAGACAGCCCAAGAGACTGGCACCGAACTTGACATACAAGATGGCTTCGAGCTTTATAGAGAGTTGGTTGCAATCCGTCGCATCCATAACGATTCTCTACCCGATCGTCCCTTCGCTTTCAATATCGAGAACCTTTTGGTCGATTTTGTGTGGCGATGGGTTCGTGCCGCTGAGAATAGGGTGGAGGACTACGTCGAGCAGGCCGTCAAGCAGGACCAGTTCCGAGTGCGGACAGAAAATCCCGAGGACATCCCACGGGACGCAGAGAGACACAGTGTCTCTATCATTGACATGTTTATGCTTTTCAACCAGACTCTTGACACTATATTCAATCTCAACTGGGGTAACGACGAGCATCATGCTAGATTCATGACATCTCTTTCGAAGGCGTTTGCTGCAGGCATTGGCAAGTATTGTGAACTTGTCGATCAGAAGTTTGGAAAGGAAATGGATCGTCCCTCTGCAGAGGAAATGGCAGCACAGAATCAAACTACCCAGGAGAAATGGATGAGATATGCCAAGGATGCCTGGAACAACAAAGACCGCGTTGAACCGTTCCAATTCTATTCTGAGGTTAGAGACCATATCCCGACCATTACTCCCATTAACTAACTCGTGTAGTCCTTCGTCAAACTCAATAATATCGAATATGCTATGCAGGAGCTTGACAAGTTAGAGAGAGCTATGGATCCCGATGCTTGCGCTTTACTCTTGGAGAAAATTGACGGGCCAAAGAAGAAGGCCCGACGACCCAACAAGTACACCTTCACAATCAAAGTAGTCGAGGCTGAGGATCTTAAGGCATGCGACACCAATGGCTACAGCGATCCATACGTGGTGTTCGGCGATGAATACCAGAAGCGGTTACACAAGACGAGAATTATTCAAAGGAGTCTCAACCCACGCTGGGACGAGACTTTTGACATAACAGTTCAAGGTCCTGTCAATATGATTGCGACTATCTGGGACTACGACACCTTTGGGGATCACGATTACGTTGGTCGAACATCACTCAAGCTTGACCCTGTTCATTTCAGTGACTACCTGCCTCGTGAATTTTGGCTGGACTTGGACTCACAGGGTCGATTGCTCATTAGAGTCAGCATGGAGGGTGAGAGAGATGACATACAGTTCCATTTCGGAAAGGCCTTCCGGCATCTGAAGCGCACTGAGAGAGACATGGTCCGGAAGGTTACGGATAAGGTATAGTATACCCAAACGCAGCCCGAACAGATATGCTAACTTGTAGATAGCTCACGTCTCAGATCAACCATACCCTGTCTTTGGAGACTCTCAGGCACCTGCTGGGTACGGGCGGTATCGGCGCATCCGTCACAAGTCTTTGGAAAAAGCGAGCATCAACGATGCCTTCTGTGACCCCAGCTCAAATTGAGGCAGCACTAGCGCCGCTGTTTGCTTACTTTGATGAGAACTTCGCCATCATGAAACAGACATTGACAAAAGCTACGATGGATGCCGTCATGGCACGGCTCTGGAAAGAGGTTTTGATGGTCATCGAGAACCTTTTAGTGCCACCCCTGTCGGAAAAGCCTTCACAGCAACGACCCCTTTCGCGAAAGGAGCTAGACATTGTCTATCATTGGCTGGACCTGCTGTTTCAGTTCTTCAACGCCAGAGATGAGTCAGGAGAGCAGCTTGGTGTTCCAGCTGAAACCCTCAAGTCGCCTAAGTGGCACGAGCTTGCCTCGCTGAACTTCTTCTACTTTGAGGATACTAACAGTCTAATTCGAGAGTCGGAAAGAATGGCAGCCGCAACGACAGAGCGGGCACGCCTGGCTCTTCAGCATCAGAACTCGCAGAGTAACCGTCTATCAGCTCCGGCAGCACTTGGGGCATCACTCGGTGGTGCAGGGTCCTTTGCAAGCATGGGCACGATCAGACGTGGAAAGAGTATCATGATGAGCCGTAACCTGGGCACCATGCGTAAGGCGAAGGAGGCGAAGAGGCGTGAGGCGCAAGCGGATCCGAGCGATGATATGATTCTACGTATCCTCCGTATGCGACCAGAGGCGGCGCCTTATCTCAGGGATCGGCATCGCCAGAAGGAGAGGCAGGCAGCTACGGCTGCTGCCGCTCTGATCGTCAAGAACAGTGTGACCCAGGGCTGGAACTCTTCAGCAGGGCCGGCCTTTGGTGGCAATTTTGGACGGAACAACTTGCCAAGACGATAACCGATTTCAAGGGAAGAGGGGGATTATGGACGTTTCCTCTATAGCAAACAGGCTAGCCACGCATGACAGGGATACTCACGGATGCATAGGAAAGTTTGTTTTACGTGTTGTTTTTTTTTGGTTTTGTTTGATATCTATCTGGGTGAACGGAATAGCATCAGATACCCTCATTCATGTATGCAGCAAAGTTAAGTGTAATATACTTTTTTTGGGCACGGTATCAACCTCGTTATGAAGCTAGTGAAATCTGCTTAGGCAAGCGTTTTTTGCAACATCTTGAGGTTGTATTTATGTCGACTTGGATGTCAGTTTATTGTTATGTAGCACATGTCTTGGGCATCAACTCGGTCGGCCAAACCAGTGAACACGATCAAATGATATTTCAGACGAGCGAAGACATAGAGCGAGCGCACTTGTACGACGACATGCGCAAAAGAAACTTATCGGTCAACAAATCTTCAAAGCACCAATGCAATGAGATACCTGAAAGTGTACTTACCCTGTACTAGAATAGCATTCACCTACTTACTTTGACTTGAATCCTGTCCACAGTCGGTTGTTTAACATCACGGCCCAACATAATGCAGCCCAATCATGAACCTGACCTAGCGACGATCAATGCTTGTTGCCGATCTCCGAATTGATCACGAGTCAAATAAAATCGAAACGCAATCACCAATTCAGCTCCGTGCTACGGTGGCAGGAACTCCCCCTTGGTCGTTCATTCAAACAGGACATGTAAACGGATGTGCCGTATTGTACAGGGACGGCGAATGTGAAACCGATACCACTTCTATCGGTAACCAATCCTCTCTGAGATCCTTGGAGGCCACTCCAGTATTATCCCCATCGACATACCGAGGCGGTGATCTCTTATTGGTCCTTTCAAATTTTGCCGTGGCAAAGACACCTAAAGAATCGCGGAAACGCACATCTGCGATCCCCAAGGGCTCGTGGCCGTACGACTCAGCTGAGGACAAATTCACCTGGCGCTCATGGATCGTTTTACAGCGCTACTGACGCAGGGTCATCGTTTTGAAAAGACTTGTTTCGGGGCGGTTTTACTGCCTCGTACAAGCAGCGCCTCTCGCGTGTCTCGATGAGGATAGGGGTCCTCTAACATGCAAGCATGAATCAGGAAGGACCGCCACATCGCCAGTTCCGAGATGGAACTCGATCAGACAGATAGGTGGTATAGGCAGTTAGATGGGTTGTCTTTCCTGCGGGTGTCCGTAGTCCCAGACTGTTAAAGACGGACAGAAAAGCGGAGTGGCGGAGTGGTTGCTCAGTTTGCAACAGCCCTGGAACTTTAGGTGAGGAATACAAGGGTATCGTCTAGAACGATCAGCTAGTACAGGCTTGGTATCGACTAGACCCTCAGACCCTGTAAAATGAGAAACTAGACCGCCGTAGAAAATGACAGCATTTTCAGGGTCCTTTTTGAGGGTCCAATCCCAAGTAGTCCCCACTGTACTCTTACCGCACGTACACACTTGCACCGCTCTGTATGGTGTTTGAGAGTGGACCAACTGTCGGGGTTTTTTTGAGCGAGGGAGGGGCAACGAAGAGGACAAGCAGTTCTCGGCGTCAATTTCTTTATGTTTGGCACTTTTTTGCTGGCATTTGCCAAGCTTCGTCCTGAACCAATACGACCGTGTAGACTGCATTTTTGTCTGATTGTATTATAATCACCATTAAGGTCGTGCAATAAGTAGTACAGTGCTGTGCACTGATCAATGCGTCAATATGGGAAAGTCTGAAGTTCGCTTGTCCTCCCTGCGAGTTGAGACGATATTCTGAATGACGATCTCGCGCCATTTGAGAGACCGTCGGTTTCAGCATACCAGGAACTCAGAGCATAGCAAGGATTCCATTATTTCACAGAACAAGGGCAGCCAAGGCAGTGTTCACACACCACCAGACTACATCTATGGTCGAGAAGAACAGCTTTGTTCCTGTATACTGACTTGGGGCTTCAATGCCGCCGGCATGACTGCCCGATCAACCGACGAGTGAGGCAGCTCTCGACATCAGTTCTGACACCAATCAGCCTATTGCTGAGCTGTTATCGTGATATGTTCTTCCGCGCATGTGAAAGAAATCTGCTATTGGCTCCTTTTTCTTGTCTTGTCTTCTCGTATCAGTCGGCTCCTTTTGGTAACTTATTCTGCTTGGTGACTGTCGATCTAAGCCGTGAAAGTTCAGTTGTGCATATGCTTTAGTGGATGAACAGACTTCAAAACATCCATTTTCTCACGTGGGCCAGAAGCCACCAATCTCGAGAGAAGGAAAAAAGGAAATCCATCACATGTACAGTATGTGAAAGGAGTAAGGACAGTACAATCGTTCGATGCCCCCCCACGATGTTATAGTTGTTCGCGTTGTCATTGCACACCGTGCGTACCGCAGACGTACGCAGATCCCCTAAATAATGGGCTCTGTGTTGACTTTGTTGACAAGCAGCTGTCAAGCTCCAACCTGATTTGCGAAATCATGAGGTCTTGAAGAGGCTGTCCACCCAGAAAAGAGGATCAAGGGATGCCCCTGTCGGCGAACCAGAACCCAACTGGCGGCAGCTTCAAAATGACGTTGGTGGCTGCCTCGACCACGACCTAGGCCCACCTAACCCCTGAGCCCGGTCTGCCTGTGATGCTGGCTAGCTGGGCCGCCATGATCGGGTGTTCGCAAGCGATTGAATATAATTCTCACCATACCCCCAGTCTCAGTGAGCCTCTATATTCCTTTAGAGCGACGCTGAAGGAAAATGGTTCTATGCACTTACATGCGTATGAATGACAGGCGGGATATCCATCCTGTCAATCATGCTATGTAGTTTATGCTTGAGGCCTCTTCATTGAGCCACGAGTATTGTGGTATCATGGGCAATCAATTGAATGTGATCATCTCTGCCAGCTTTGCCTGAAACACAAGACGCCGCCCATCGTAATACATAGTACTCATCAAGCCAATGGCACTTGTCATCATCCTTGTTGCTCACCGTCTGTGGCATAGCATAGAGGCCATCTTTGTGCGGTATGAACTTGGAGATGGTAGTCTCTCTGCATAGGTAGGTACCAAATAATTAGTTACCAGCTCAGCGATTGCTTATTACATACAGGGACAAAAAGGCACCACCACCGGGCAATAACAACGACGACGACAACGACAGTGACCACCCGCTGGGAGCCGCACGGTGTCGCTGCAGCGCTTTGATGCAAAATAAATTCATTTGAGTTGAACATGAGGATAAGGATTAGGTCAAGCCTCCGGGAAAGGGCTGCAGATGAATACGGGAATAGGCAGACTAAACCAGGGGTAGACATCCGAGCCGCACAGAAGCCGCTTGCTAACAGCTTAAGAGCCGTTTCAAGACCAATTGCAACGGTTCAGCAACTAAAGGGCATGGCACTAAAATGGGCACATGTGTATTCCTTACATGAGTAGGTAAAGACTGGGTTCTGGCGGAAACGACAAAAGCGCTGAAGGTGTTGTCTCGTACGCGTCAAACAAATCTTGTGACTGCTAAGCAGTAGCGATAAGTTTAGGTAGTGCTAAGAGCAAGAGGACATGTTTCAAGCAACAAAGGCTTGAGATTGCTCCTTCTGCCCTCTCAAGTTCCCTCGCTTAAGTATCGCCACTGTGCGAGTGGCAGAGTAAGGCCCCACATCAACAGTCTTGGCAAGCGGGCTGGGCTTGAAAGATGGGCAAACGCACCCATGAGCGTTGGCGCTGGACATCCACTACAGCAATAATAAAAGAGAAGAAACAGCTGGGACCATTATTCAAATGTGGAACACAGACGAGCTATTTCTTGCAACATTTCTTGTCATCCTAGTCGGCAAATAGCTACGGAGTACACATCACTGCATTCTTCAACACCAAGAAAGTCAAGTGACAGTCCCCTGCGACTCTTGAAATGTGTGATAACAAACTGTCGGACTGTTGTGCTGAAAGACTACACGATCAGGTAAATTGATTAATAACTCGATAGGTACTTACCTGCGGCTACTTGACCGCCGAACGGGCTGGAAAGACGAGTACAACACAGTTCTGCACAGTGCTGTACTGTACAAACCAACAAATCACGGCACAACAATAATATCCCTTGCCTAAAACTTCAAGCGGTACTTTATGTCAGCTGGGGATCTTGGAAGACAAACAGCACGGATAATGTCTGAGACAGTTACAGAAGCAATTTACTGTTGGAGGAAGACCGATCCATCGTACCTACCTCCTATTAACCTAGCAACTCGATCTCTGGGAGCACTTTCCCACTCGTGTTCTCAGCCGCCTGCCGCCTTGGTGCAGGTGCATTTGCAGCAGTATCGAGTGCCCTTGTCCGAAGTGCCAATTTGACATTAACGGACAGTGATATGTCGATCGATTCGTTCGTGCAGCCGCTAGCTTGCAGTAGGGGCGGGGAGAGGCTCTGGACAGCAAATTATTGGCTCTCGATAAACAGATTTCCCCAGAAGACCCAGCCGGAAACGTGATATCCAATTACACTACACCCAGCCTCCATTGCGAGGCAGCCCATTATTCTAGAAAGACTACTGACCAGGCACCCAGAGCAAAAGGAATTGCCTGAATACGTAAGACAGGCAAAGGGCTTTGTGAGTTTCTGTAGATATAGGAAGCACGGAGCTGCGTGGAGTTAAACACACATGTGGAAGACTTGAGCGCAGATGATGAGATGAAAAAAGCGGGAGGGAGATAACTAATAAGGTGAGATCGCAGTCCAGTCGAGACTCAAATCTGACATGCAAGAGACAAATCGAATACATGTGCATGTAGGTGCACACATCCCTAGTAAAATCTTGCGAAATGCGAGATAGTACCCTGTATCCTAACGCACGCAGTTCATGTTTATACTGTTAGAAGTCCATACATAGCATCCATAGGACGTGGCCAATATAAGAATCACAGATACTGTACATGGTGTTTGTTTGCACCACCCTTGCCGAGAGTATAGCAGCAATTCCGTGCCACTATCCTTCATTTTCTTTACTCTTTTTGGTTCTATCTCTCCACATGGTACTATGTATGTGTACATGCTTTCTTTCACCCCCAAGTTTCAGGGCTCAACCAGATCATATCGCGGTCCAATTTAAGAGCCTTCAAAAACAAGCAACCTGCCGGTATATACTACGTGGTAGAGTAGCATCGGCATACGTATCGAGTTGCGATTGTCCAACTCAATGATCTTTCACCTCCTCTAACGACCTAGATGGAACAAGGTTCTAGGTTTTGTTACAATAACCGATATTCGTCGTCAAAGCAAAAATTTAATTACCACGTATAGCAGAGAGTACTGCGTACCTGAACGGGTGGTATTGATAGTGAAAAGGCAAACACCACTCCAGACCGAAAAGAGAGGTTGCTGCCATTCTGCTAGACCCGTTTGGACGTTAGCAACTCTTGGTAGGCTCCGCCTTTCATCGCCTCTGTCGCCCTCCTTTTCATCTCGTACCGCTGTGGTCACCAAGGGATCTTCCCAGGACCAACCCAACTTGGAGATACATGCCATTGCTCAGTGCCCTCGAGCACCAAGATGTACTTACTGCCTACCTCCCTGGGTTGTACACACTACCTAGGTAGGTACTCGGGATTGTCCTGTCAGTAGAAGGCTAGGCGTGCTAGGGCGGGCTCTCTCGGTTCACCCAATCCAGCCTGTTGACTTGTCCCCCACCCCGGGGCTAAGATCCAGTGGTCGCTGCCACCGCTGCAGTTGGGACCACCCTTTGTCATGCCCTGTCCTATCTCGTCCTGTCCTGGCATGGTCTCCTAGGTTTATCCCCTCTCTGGTTACTTTGGGAGTACTTTCTCCGTCCCTTCTTCTAGGTCCCATTACAATACCTACTAACTACTCCGTACCTACCTATACTATACTACGCCCTCTTCAGCCAACCCGCAAACTCCCAAACGGCTTGCTTGCTGGACTTTCAGCCTGATCCTTTCCTCTTCAATCAACATTTACTGTCTGTCGCAGTATAGTATCGCCATCCGGCTGCATTTTTCGACGACACAAGGCTCGTCCCGATTTTCGTTTCGAAAGACCCTCTTGGTCTCGTTCTATTCCGACTTGAAATTCCCGCGACTGTTTTACTTATACTGGTTCCATTCCCGCCCGTCCTACTGCTACGGCGCCATCGCCCGCCGCCACCTGGTGTATCATACTCATACCAAACCAACTCTCGACAATCGAGGATGCTTCGTAGTCGACAACTGTTGCGTCCTTAGTTTGGTCATCACTTCGCCTTGCGTGGTACCCTACCCCCCGAATACATCCAAAAGCAATCAAGTTGGCGCCTCGGTCGTAAACCTTCAATTTACACCCTTACGTTCAAACCATATACACTATCCTGCGCAATCCAGGATTTAAAAAATTTTGTTGCCTGACTGCGGCTTAGCAGTTCACTTGCATCACCATGGTTGACGATGCGGCCCTCGCCGCTGCCGCTGCGATTGTCGCTTCGATAGCCCCAGATACCCGACCGCCTAATTCGATACCGGTTGGAGTAGCTTCCCAGGTGCAACTCCCAGGACCAGATACTCCCGCGAAGCGTAAGCTTGAATTGGAGCTTCAAAACCTCGCTTTGCGTGTTGGAAAGCTCGAGAGTCAGGCCTCAGCTGCTTCTCCGTTTCCAGAAACGCCCAACGAGGTTATTGACACTCTTTTTGGCGAAGAGGCTCTTACGGTGGCGGCTCGCCCCAAGCCTAAAGTCTTTCACGCCCAAGGTAGCCTGCACACTCCGCATCTGCCATCTTATCAGCTGACCGAAGAAGCCCTCGAAGGACTTCGAGAACATGTGGACGATCAGTCCAAGTTGCTCGACAGCCAGCGCCAGGAGCTCGCGGGTGTTAATGCCCAGCTGATGGAGCAGAAGCAGCTGCAAGAGCGAGCCCTTGAAATCCTCGAGCAGGAACGTATTGCTACCTTGGAGCGTGAGCTCTGGAAGCACCAAAAAGCCAACGAAGCATTCCAAAAGGCCCTGCGAGAAATCGGCGAGATCGTCACTGCTGTTGCTCGTGGTGATTTGACTATGAAGGTTCGCATGAACACTGTTGAAATGGACCCAGAAATTACAACGTTCAAACGCACTATCAACGCTATGATGGACCAGCTACAAATATTCGCTAGCGAAGTCTCGCGAGTGGCTCGTGAAGTCGGCACCGAAGGTTTGCTGGGCGGTCAAGCTCGCATCGGTGGTGTTGATGGAACATGGAAAGAACTGACTGACAACGGTATGATTCTATTGTGCAGGTAGCAAGCTGGCTTGCTGACTCTTTACACAGTGAACGTTATGGCCCAAAACCTGACCGATCAAGGTTTGTAGGAACAAAACTTTGCAAGAGCCATCACATAGCTAACATGTTTTGCAGTGAGAGAAATTGCGTCTGTTACAACAGCCGTAGCCAATGGTGACCTGACCAAGAAGATCGAAAAACCTGCCCGGGGTGAAATATTGCAATTACAACAAACCATCAACACCATGGTAGATCAGCTACGAACATTCGCCTCTGAAGTCACTCGTGTAGCAAGAGACGTCGGAACTGAAGGCATGCTAGGCGGGCAAGCCGATGTTGGGGGAGTGCAGGGCATGTGGAACGACCTAACTGTCAACGTCAACGCCATGGCCAACAATTTGACGACTCAAGTGCGCGACATTATCAAGGTTACCACAGCTGTCGCCAAGGGAGACCTGACTCAAAAGGTCCAAGCCGACTGCAGGGGAGAGATTTTCGAACTCAAGTCGACCATCAACTCTATGGTTGACCAACTGCAACAATTTGCTCGTGAGGTAACGAAAATCGCCCGTGAAGTCGGTACCGAGGGACGCTTGGGAGGCCAAGCTACAGTGCACGATGTTGAGGGCACTTGGAGAGATCTGACGGAGAATGTCAACGGCATGGCCATGAACCTAACCACCCAGGTGCGAGAAATTGCCAAGGTCACCACTGCGGTCGCCAAGGGTGATTTGACAAAGAAGATTGGGGTTGAGGTCAAGGGTGAAATTGCGGAGCTGAAGAACACCATCAACCTGATGGTGGATCGACTTGGTACGTTTGCTGTTGAAGTGAGCAAGGTTGCCAGGGAAGTAGGCACGGATGGAACACTTGGAGGACAGGCTCAAGTAGCCAACGTCGAAGGCAAATGGAGGGATCTTACAGAAAACGTCAACACGATGGCGTCAAATCTCACTGCCCAGGTAAGTCTGAAGTCTTGACAAATCTTTGGTGCTATTTGCTAACTGGCTGTAGGTCAGGAGTATTTCGACCGTCACACAAGCCATTGCGAATGGCGATATGAGTCAGAAGATCAAAGTCGAAGCAAATGGAGAGATACAAGTGCTGAAAGAAACCATCAACAACATGGTTGACCGTTTGTCTAGCTTCTGTTATGAAGTGCAGCGAGTCGCCAAAGATGTGGGTGTCGATGGAAAGATGGGTGCTCAAGCCGACGTTGGCGGTTTAGATGGTCGCTGGAAAGAAATCACAACAGATGTCAACACCATGGCTAGCAATTTGGTAAGTTAAGCTTGGACAACCTTGAATGCTCGTTCTAACATAAACAGACAACACAAGTGCGCGCCTTCTCAGACATAACTAACCTAGCCACGGATGGGGACTTCACCAAACTCGTTGATGTAGAAGCATCAGGCGAGATGGATGAGCTCAAACGAAAGATCAACCAGATGATTTCGAATCTGCGAGATTCTATCCAGCGAAACACTCAAGCCAGGGAAGCTGCCGAACTTGCCAATAAGACCAAGTCCGAATTCCTGGCCAATATGTCTCACGAAATCCGAACGCCGATGAACGGCATTATCGGAATGACCCAACTGACATTAGATACCGACCTGACTCAATATCAGAGGGAGATGCTTAACATTGTCAATAATCTTGCCAACAGCCTCCTGACGATAATTGACGACATTTTGGACCTTTCCAAAATTGAGGCTCGGCGAATGGTGATTGAAGAAATCCCTTACACCTTGCGAGGAACTGTCTTCAACGCCCTCAAGACTCTCGCCGTCAAGGCAAATGAAAAGTTCTTGGACCTCACCTACATGGTCGACAGCTCTGTGCCAGACTATGTTATTGGTGATTCTTTCCGTCTCAGACAAATCATTCTCAACCTTGTTGGCAATGCTATCAAGTTCACAGAGCATGGTGAGGTCAGCCTTACAATCAAAGAGAGCATGGGACAAAGTCACGTCCGACCTGGTGAATATGCGGTCGAGTTTGTCGTGCAGGATACGGGCATAGGAATTGCTCAGGATAAGCTGGATCTGATTTTCGACACCTTCCAACAAGCGGATGGTTCCATGACTCGGAAGTTTGGCGGAACCGGTCTAGGTCTGTCCATTTCGAAGCGACTTGTCAACCTCATGGGTGGTGATCTTTGGGTCAACAGTCAGCATGGCAAGGGCAGCGAATTCCACTTCACATGCCTGGTCAAACTCGCACCTGACGATGCCGCTATGATCGAGCAACAGATCCGCCCCTACCGAGGCCACCAGGTTCTATTTGTTGACAAGGCACAATCTCAGAACGCTGCGTCGATTAAGCCTATGTTGGAGAAGATTGGTCTTAAGCCTGTTGTTGTTGATTCAGAGAAGAGTCCTGCCTTGGCCCGCCTGCACACTGGTGGCTCACTTCCCTATGATGCTATTTTGGTTGATTCTATCGACACCGCGAGAAGGTTAAGAGCTGTCGACGATTTCAAGTATCTCCCTATCGTTCTTCTCGCGCCTGTTGTTCATGTTAGCTTGAAGTCGTGTTTGGACTTGGGAATCACCTCGTACATGACGACTCCATGTAAACTCATCGATCTAGGAAACGGCATGATCCCTGCTCTTGAAAACCGAGCTACTCCCTCGCTTGCCGATAACACCAAATCTTTCGAAATTCTGCTTGCCGAGGACAACACCGTCAACCAGCGACTAGCAGTCAAGATCCTTGAGAAATACCACCACGTGGTGACGGTAGTAGGTAATGGTTGGGAAGCCGTCAAAGCTGTCCAAAGCAAGAAGTTTGATGTCATCCTTATGGATGTACAAATGCCAATCATGGTAAGTAGCTGCATTGTCTTGATACTCACGAACCGCATATGGCCAGACCGGCTAACAATTTGTTTTACAGGGAGGCTTCGAGGCCACTGGCAAGATTCGAGAATATGAGCGTGGCATAGGAAGCCACCGCACACCTATTATTGCTTTAACGGCCCACGCCATGATGGGTGATCGAGAGAAGTGCATCCAGGCTCAAATGGACGAGTATTTGTCCAAACCTTTGCAGCAAAACCACCTCATTCAGACCATCCTCAAGTGTGCTACTCTTGGTGGTCCATTACTTGAGAAGAACCGTGAACGCGAGTTGGCGCTCCACGCCGAGACGAAATCGAAGCACAAGGAAGGAGGCCAGGGTCTGCTGCGACCGACACTGGAGAGCCGTGCCTTCACAAGTCGAGAGCCCCTATTGGGAAATGGCAAGGAGAGCCCTGCCATTATTGCAACCGAAGAAGATCCCCTGGCAAGAGCACGTCTCGACCTTGCTGATATGAGAAGTCTGACCAACTAACTGGGTTTCTTTCTGTGTCTCAGGTTTTCATGAGATCACTTAGTCAATAACCCGGTCATGTCGCGACATGAACACGTCCTTCGTGCGTTGCGAGATGCTCACTCCGTTATATCATCAGACAACGGGCCACCGTCCTCGCTTGGAGCTTTTAGTGGCATCATGCCGTTGCAAGTATTGCATATAATCCGTTGGCGCCACACGTTCGTCTTGTATGGATTTCTCAAGGCCGCGGCGGCCGTTTTGTATCAGCACAGTGGATTTGAGTTTCGATTCGCTTGCGATTACAAATTACAAGGCCCGGCACGGTCTACAGGTTCTGTTTGATGATACCGGTCTTTTTATTTTTGATAACTTCACTGCGTGGTTCTGCTTGCACTGGCCTTGTTTCTTCATTGCTTTCACATAGGCTTCCAGGCCCTGCAGGCTACCGCCTCCCCGTCATATGTTTCCATTTTCTCTGGCGTTTCTGGGGTTTTCATGTGTGGATAGTTGCGTCAGGCCTTCTCAAAGGACTTGTATCGATTCGATTGCGGGCTACAATGGAATATATCAACTTAGATGGGCATGGACCAGCAACATCAACAAACATGCAACATGTGTTGGCGACTATGGTTAGAATGGGAATGTGTCGAGCGGGCGGCAGACATTCAAGGATGGCAATTCTCTCGTTTCCAAGGCATGGTTTGCTACTTAGTCTTTGTTTTTCGGTGTTGTCTTACTGTATATGTGGTTTCTCTTGGTTATCCTTTTTTTGTTTTCTTTTCTTCTTCTTTTGCGTTCTTGGATGAGGAGTGTGATACGAGCCATTGAGCTCGGGAAGTATGATGGGCTACGTGATGATGGGATGGGGAAAGATTGGAATGTATGCCTCAGTGGCAGGGAAGGATGAAGCTTCCCATAACCGTTCCGATACTATAGCTGAAAGATGCTCTTGGGAGGAAAAGAGAACTTATGAATGACTGCCATACCGCTCTCTCAATTATCTGAGTTGCTATGTGACGTGAACCGAATGAATAGCCTCAACACTTGCTAGTCAGTCAAACTGTATCTCTTTCGTCCTTCTCTGCGCGTCCATTGGTATCGTCCTGGGACTCCTTCTGGTTGTCTGTTGCTCTTGTACCTTTACGAGAGTCGTTGGCCTGGGCTACCTTGGCAGCTGCCGGAGCCTGTAGATCTTCGTTGGCTTCAAGGGCAGCAAGTATGGCGTCAAGTCTGCTTTCGAGGTTTGTGAGGTTGTTCTCAAGGTTGGCAGCAGCTTGCTCGCCCCTATGTTGATGTTATGTTAGTCAAATGTCACTGGAGATCGCCTCGTAGCATCATGTGCAGTAAGTCAAGACAGGAAAGGGGAGACAAATGCAAATGAGCTAACCCGCATAGGCGCTGAGGGAGGTGCAGAGATGAGTGCGTCACGCTTGGGTGAGAATTGAAGTGATCAAGATGCATCCAAATCGGGTGGAAATACATTGCCACCTTGGCAATTCAGGAGCTTGAGCCAGTTAATCCTGTCGTCAATGGTATGTAGATGAAAGAGCCCAAGCACCAATCCAAGGCCAGATAGGGCTTTTCTTTCTGGACCAGTTGACTCCAGACTAATGGGATGATCAGCCTGTTTAGTTGAGAGTTGGTACCAATAACAAACGATGCCACATATTGTTAGGGAACTGCAAAAGGCATCTGCCTATCCCGTATCTGGGAGAGGATCGGGCATCGGAAACGCCAATGGAGAAATTTGTCGATTTGGATAGACTCGGACAAGAGGAAGGGGAACCGAGCACAAACCGATCTGCTGATGTCGAGTGTGCGCACCGGCGAAGAAGCCCATGACAACAATGCGACATAGAGATATGGGGAATATAGAAATCATGTCAAAAGTGGATCGGGATGTTGAGAATGTGAGGGTATGTTGAAACGAGGCGAGGAGGCGAGGCGAAGTGAGGTGAGGGGAGGGGAGAGGAGGCTGTAGAATAGTTTGTTTACCTAGCAAGGTCCCGGTAGGCCTAGAACGCAGATGCAGTCAGTATAATTGGAAATACAGCACAGTGAAGAAGTCTACGAATTGAGAGGGTGTGTGAAGAAACGAAGGGTAAGTACGGCAAGGCCAAAATGTAACCGCAAATGCAATATGCAAATGCACAATGCAAATCAGTTGGTCAATCAACCAGGAGAATTTGGGCTGTGGCAAGCCAAGCGAGGCGGTCTCGACCAGCGGGCTGGGTCTGATTCTGGGTCTGGGTATAACACGTTCCACGGCCAGGCCGGGGCGAAAGTCTGGACCTCGATAGTGGGAATAGCCAGGGAATGACTACTTGGGGGGAAGGAGACGATTTGGAATTGGAGTTGGAACATGGGGGAAGAACACAAGAAAGAAATGGTCGAAACAGGAAAGGAGCGGTATTCCCCATTGTCGTATTGAACAGCATGTAAGCGAATGGGATGGAGACCAAGGACAATTCTCTCCGGATGTTTAGCAAGGTGTTTTGTTACCATTCCCATGTTTGGCAAGAGGGCAAATTCTGCATTGCCATGCCTGATAGATGGCGAACATCCACCCCGAACGCAATGGCAAGCACGAGAGAATGAGACACGGATAAGAATAGAAAAGACCTCCATACCTGGGCCAAATCGGCATCCCCTGAACCCGCAGCCTTTGTGGCTCGGTTGTTTGCGTCGTCAGTTGGGGCCATGTTTGTACTGATTGTACTTCTTTACTTGAGACGTATTGACGATGAGGGAATCAGAGTTATAGTAAGTGATGTGTACCTAGGTACCTAGATTATAGTAGGTGAGGCAGATAGCGTGTTGAGGCAGCCGAAACCTGGCTGTGCTGTGCTTTTACTGAGCGGTTTGTTGAGGAGAAATACGGATAGGCCAGAATGAATGCGAGGATGCCTGCTCGTAGCTGAACGAGTTAGGTTTAGGTGTGGGGGTTTATCCGCGTGAGCAACCATGGAACGGTTCTTCCTAGTACTCTTAATACCTACTACTACCCACCCAAGGTTGTGGGCTTTCCTTCCTTTTATCTATTCATGACAATATTCGATCTTGTCGCTCTATGTGTTGTTAAATGAACTTGCGGCCTTGCTTCTCAGTCACCTACTAATTAATAAGAACGACTGAGATGTACAGACTCTTAAGCAGATGCAACGTGAATACACCCTACCTAACCTAACCTACCTATGTGCCTCGGCCACAGTGACTACCTAAAAAGCCTGAGTACCCGCCCAGTTTGGGTCTAGGTCCCGACAATTTGGCGGGCGCGACAGCGGGCCGTTCACTAAGGAAGGGGTGGCCTGTCAGAGCTCGGATGTCCACATAGAGCTGTCGATCATGAGAGAAGGGGGCAAATTGAGGCTCGATTCCACTCACTTGATTCGGTCCAAGAGTCGACTACACTCGGACCTGATCTGATCACCTTGAGCGTTCGGGTCAACAGCTGACAAACAACGTACTGTATGTTCCTAATAACCGGCTACCTACCTACCCAAGGCACTCTTTCTGCAGTCTTGACTGCCTACTCGCGTTGGTATGTTCCGGTTCAAACTACCCACAAGACTATCGCTCTCAATACCTTACTTAGTAACGGAACAGCTTCTCATTGAACAAAGGATATGTTTGAATAATATATAGTCTGTTTCAGACAAGGCCAAGCTTGTGCAAATGTTCGGCCTTGATCTTTGGTTCGGGAGAGGTTTGCCCGTGACCAGATAGCGACAGCAAATGACATGGCCAAACCTAGACCTGCCAAGAGGTACAACTCCTTACATGTCAGAATACATGGACATATTGTATCAAAATAGACCAGTCTGGCCGGGTGCGCCACGCTGCTAGGCGACTGCAGATAGTGGTCAGAACCTGATCTCGAACGTTGCGGGTCTTTTTTGAGACAACACTCAGAACGACGACAGTCGTGACAGTGATTGAACAAGGGAGAAAAACTCACCACAATTATCCTTTTCATGAATGAAGCGGAGAATTGCAATCTCGATGCTATGCTTGATCGGGAAGGGAGCATGTTTGCTCAGATGGGGATCGAAATCGCCCAATAGTGACTGGCTACCTATTGCCATGACGATCACGGGGAATAATGAAATGCCACTTCCGATGCAGCTCTCCTAATGGATCAGATATTGATATCAATCAAGGCTGAAACAAACAACCTAGTTTAGTACAGTAGCCATTCCCTCACCCCGCAAGCAACAATGTGTAGTAAGAGCGATGGCAGACCAACATGCCAGATCTCAAGGTGCAGCTGTGTTCCCACCTGGTTTCCAGAAAGGGAATGTAATTCGCAAAGAGTAGGCAATTCTTGGAGAAGGAGGAGAAGGATTGTCGTGCTCACTTACATGCAATGCGATGAATCAATCGATCTGTCATGGTCTATCCACTCTGCCACTCTGCTAAACATTGAAGTTCAAGGAGCCCAAGTGTCTTTAGAACTCTCCGGCATTATAGTGACACAAACTGGTGGAGCACAGCACCCGGTCTCGATCCCATCCATGCCATGTCTGCGTACCTACCTAGGTAGGTACCTATCTACCTAGTATGTATGTATTACTAGTGATTCTAGACTCGTTTGCTAACCTGGTCATGGACCGCTGCTACTGGATAAGGAAGAAGAAAAAAAACACCGCCAGATGACGGCGTACAACCCCCGGTTAATACAAGACAAGCTACGGAGACTTTCTCTCGATGCACCCACGATACTACTAACACTTATATGTATTAGATCAGCTACATAAGGTAGATTAGCTACTGTACAGTAGCGTCTAAGTCACTTGCTTGACTGATCCGGTCAGTTAGTTGCTGATCATCCCCCCCCCCTTTTTTTTTCTTCTTCTTTCCTTAGATGCGGACCTCCGCGATTGTCGTTCTAGTGCTAAATCGGTCAACTGTCGATGTGGAAGTCGAAAATGGAATCCTGATGTTTGGCCTTTACTTTTTTACCCAAGGCATATGCGAATTGCAGAGGAAGCGAAGAAAAGAGAAGAGTATGAAGGAATACAGCGATTTTCCCCAGTATCATATCGATATATGTAGTTGATGTAACAAATGTAGTTGCGATTTCTATCTTAGATAGCTAAGAGTGTTTTTATTTTACTTTATCTACTACCTTGGTACAGATATCTACTACCTGCGTCAGAGCAGACAGGCAGAAGCAACAAAAATGCATCGAGTAGCATCCGGGAATACAGTAATCTGCGACTTTACCGTATCTCAGGTAGGTAGGTAGGTACCTTCCTGCTTACCTAGTTCAGAATGGACCATCCATGCATTCAGACTGCACAAGGCAGGCACGAACCAATCAGCCACTTACCTGAACCAATTAACAGGCTTGCGAGTACACACACCCTGGGGCTGGCTTCCTTCTAGTCGATCGCTTACCCTGCTGTGAGGCCTCGACGTCTCATCAGCGTTCTAGACTCAGCATCCGTACCGTGAAGAGATATTCTACGCTTCACGCGAATTCGACTCAGGGTCTCGGAGAGGCAGACTCATGCATTTACTCAAACCAGGGTCTAAAACACCCGAAAGCTTTCGGGCGCTGCAGTGCAGTCTGTACCGCAAGTGACATCTGCAGGCGAAATCCTGTCAAGTCAATTCCTATCGGACGTACGTCGCAGTATTGACCACGTAACTCTCAACCCCGAACGCGAACATCTAGTTAATACTACTTTGCTATTACTACATACACCAATTGTCGTCTGAGTAAATTGGCAAAACTACGTATGGGTACCAAAACTGCCGTTACTCTAATACGGGCAAGTTTGTTCAAAGTTGTGGATCAATCAACCGATTTAGACCATTCATTGGCTTATTGGCCACGGAACCCAACTCCGTGTAACTGCCTCCGCTACCATTCGACAGACTAACTCTACAAGATGACACTATCATTTTCCACCGGTGACGAGTGCCTAAGTCAAGATTCAAGCCAAGACTACACAAACAGAATAAGCATTCTGGGATCGAAAGAACGATGCAGATGAGAGGCGTTACACTGGTCAGGGAGTCGGTCGTTCAATCCATGGCTGCTTCTCGGGCTACAGCCAATCGTAGGGCTGGGGGGCATCGAGATTCTTACCATTTGTTGAATTCCCATGCCGCTCCATGGACGATTCCTACACCAGTTCCCGATTCGCAATTACCGATACCACACATTTATGGTTTACACCGGATTGACGTTGTTTGTGTGGATTGGTCTGAGGGACAATGCCATCTTGCACATCTCGACCGTCGATGTAACGATCTACCTACATACCGTTCGTACGACAGTACTATGCTAAAAACTAAGTGGGTAGAGATGATAAACCATCATCTATTTCTATGTACATACCAGGCTCGCCTCGTTTGTTGGAGAGAAAACGGTCTGCAAGGAACTTTGAAAAGAGAAGGAGAGAAGCTGGATCCAAGGGCGCCATCACTGCCCAAGTTAGTTGTCAGAGATACTGACCCGTCGTGGAAGAAGGGATAGCAAATGATTGATGCCTTGGAACCGCTTACAACATGCGTCATTCGAAAGCATCAACTATCGGTGCAATATGACGAATAAACCTCGTTGCTGCGCAAATGGACTTGGGCAAAGACGTCGGTGGCCATACCATGTGGCCCATGAAAAGGGAACCTGGGGAATTTCCAAAACCCAAGCAGGCAGATCACCTGTTGGCGCGGCACTGTGGGCGATTCAACCAAAGAACTTCTCGATCATGGTGAAGCTCGAGTTTTGGCATCTCGCGATCCGTAAGCCAAAGCTCGATTCCAGCAACGGGCATGGCTCGATGACGATCAGGAACAACCCACGCGCGGAACAGGACGTGCGTCACTTGTATAGGCTCACACCTCCCTGGCTCCAATTGCTCCGACCACTAGAACTTGAGCGGAGCTCCACTCGACTTAGCCCACAACCACCTGGCTACCGACAAGCGATGCCTCTTGAAGAACAAGCTCATCTTCAACCCTGACAATTCGTCTGTCGCGCTTCTTTAGTAGGCAGTACGCACCGTCCCGACAAGTTTCGAGCCTCTGTAAGCCAGCCGCAAAACAGGACCGAGAGAAGACACCAAGGAGCGTGCCTGCGTGACATTTTGTCCTCAATCTCACCCCGTCATCCAGTATCCAAGCATCCCGTATGAACTGGGACGGCCGGACCATGACCGTTTCACGAACTGGGATCGAGATCTTGCCCGTTACAGTTTGCGAGTTCCTGCACTATACCGTAGTCTACGGACGGTGCTGTACCGGTGCTTCGAGCGTTGGCAGGCACACTGAATGAGTGTGGACGGTGATGCATCCAAATAGCCTGCCAGGTGCTGCGATCTTGCCGTCTTGGGTCAAATCATCAATCAATTGACGGTTGATCATCATGTGTAATTGCCCTTTTCTGAATAGAGGATGCGGATACGCCAAGTTCCATAACACTCCTGCCCGTGTCCTTGGAACACCACAATGGGCTGTACGACATTTGGACCAACATCAACATCAACATCAGCATATGCTACCCCTGAGTTTTGCATGCCCTCAATGTTATGTCGCTCTTGGTATCGGCTGGTTCGAAAGTCGTCAGCAATCGTAGCAGTTTCTCCATCATTTATTTACTTATATTTGGACATTCTTCCATCCGTGGATGACTCTGCTGAAAGTCCCCCAGTCACGGGCACCAGTAGTGTTGCGCTGCGTTGCGTTGCGTTGCGTTGAAGCGACCTCAATATGGTCTCCGAACGCGTCCATTGGACCAAGACGGGGCATCTCGATGTTGTCCAGGTGCCGCCCTATCGTATACGTAGCCGACGACAGGGCCCTGGGGTCCACGCTTCTTGTTTTTGACCCATCTCAAGTTGAACTGCATTGCTCTATGTACATACCTACGTTGCTCAGCAATGACCGTGTCGATTGTCCATAACTCAGGGCTTTGCAATGGTTAACGGTTGATGCTCCAGTCAGAACTGGCCCTTGCATTATTATTCATCGACTGTCTTGAACGTCAAAACTTGATATGTCCCGGCTCGGAAAAGAGTAGCAAAGACTGCGGATCAGTCAGAGTACAGTACCCACAGCTAGTCCAGATTTCAGAGACAAATGCCAAGACTGTGCATGCATCCTTGACAGAAGATTGTAGGTCTACCCCTTCTCCCACCCGACCGCTTTCACGCCCCATTCCGTTGTGCTCTGCTGCGAACTGGCCGGGCTAGACTACGCCTTTCTAGCTCCCTGCGAGCCTCTGAACAACAAGACCACCACCCCCCGAACGTAGTGCCATGTAGGAATCTGATGTTTCTGCTCTTTCTCTACTCTCGCGATTGTATCCTCGCTTCCGAAACCCTGATTTGCCTAATCGCTCTTTTTCAACAGTTTTTAGTATTTGCCGGTGGCTGCGGCACCTCCTACTCTGCTCCGTTTCCCCTGGACCCTGTTCCTGCCCTCCATTAACATACAGCGAGCATTTGGATTCTACGATACCCTGAGATTGATCCCCCACCCAGTCTCAACATTGCCTCTAATAGGACCTCTTCACAGAGCAATTCCTCGACTTGGCTTGTTTTCGATAACTGACACACCCCTGTACATGGACACTTGAAAGTCCATTTCTCTAGAATCTGATTCTTATAAGCGTCCTGCCTGTCTAGTTCGGCCCAGGGCCGCGCGCACACACCAACAGGAGCTTAGGTCCAGAACATTGATCCTCAACCGACCGACCTGCAGCCAAACATAACCCGGGGTCTGTTCTGTCTTCTTGGATCTGTCACCTCACAGTCGCCTCATGAGTTTCAATCCCGAGATCACCTGCTCTAATCCACCTCCTCGTCACTACTCTCGATATTGTTTCTAGGCGAGGTCTTGCGCCGCTGATTGAGCGTGGGCTTCCCTCCTACCTGCATTGCGGTTGGACAGAGCACCTTTCTCCCTAACCCATATTAACCAACCCACCACGGCCCAGGATTCATTTTGTGCCATCGAGATATCCGATTCCGTGTCTTGCCTCTGGTGAGGCTCATACCTGCTGCACTTGACTCCCTTACAAGCTCGACTCATCCATCCTTCCCTCTTGATCGCTTTCTGGTTTCTCTTCCTACTCTCGTTCTCGATTATCCGCCTCGAAAAAATTGTTCGTTCACTCGTTCGTCGCCGTGGTATGTTAATTGGAAAATCTTTGTCAAAATAGCATCCTTCATCATATGTCCCATCTGTTCCCCGTCCTGAAGCCTGTCTGCAACCGTAGCAGACCTACCCATCGCTCTCGATCAGCGTCGAGTGACCCCATCTCCTGCCTGTATATGCATACCCAGCATTCTTTTCGTCAATCTCTCTGTTTATTCTCATCGTCACTGCCCATGCCCATATTGCCAATCAATGCACCATTTGTTTCTCGGCCCTGAGTTTATACTCTTGTCTCGTCAAACATGTCTGTCATTTCCTGTACTGTTCAGCTTAGCCTCGCTTCAACGGTGTCCACCACGCTCTGATGTTATAAACTCTGGGCGTAGCCTTCACTTTCGCAGTAAGGCATCTACGTCCCACCAGTATTTCATCCTTACCCAACACACTTCCGTTGATAGCTTCCACCCTCCTCAGTCGTTTGACTCTGAACAGTATCGTCAGTTCATCACAGATCATTGCCTAACCCCGCGTTTCAGAACCCACCTATTCTCGACTGTCCATCAAGCCGCCAACCATACGAAAGAGGAAAGCATTGTCTTGCTGTTTCAACACACTCGTGTGATTAGTTTTGTGTTACCGAATACCTACTGCGTACGTTGTTTGGTTGTGTCAGTGACCTCCGGCTACTCGGTACTGCGTCTTGTCTCATATTGCAGGCTGCAAATCACTAGTCCACTTGGACCTAGGTTACGTTGAAGTTGTCAACCTGGCACCAATCAGAAGAACCCTATTTGTATCCAAAGAAAAGGTCCCGGGGACTTTCCAGCCGTGCTGTATGTCTTCCGATCTTGAATCGATCTTCGCCGAGTTGGGGTTATCCCAATATCTCGGTGCCTTTGTCGAGCAAGGTTTTGATGAGTGGGATATTATCCTAGACATACAAGAATCGGACCTGTATGTGCCCCCCTAGCATTGACTGTTTCTGGAACTTACACTGACTGTCCAACAGAGACGCACTCGGCGTCAAGCTTGGTCACCGTAGGGTATGAAGAAGGTCACTATCCACGCATGCAAAGACTAACATAATCTTCGTATAGAAACTTCAAAGAAGAATAGCCAATGCGAGGGGTATATCACCATCAGCGTCTCTCGCGACCCCTGCAAGGCCAACGAGCGAAGAAGCAAAGTCAGAAAGCGTTCAACCCGAGCCTACTCGGATAGAAACACCCACAGAGGGACATGGTGTCGCGAAGCGAAAATATCGACGTCATCCTAAGGTGCGAAGGAAGTCGTGCAACGTTAGAAGCAACCGTGACTAACAAGACATTAGCCCGACGAAAATGCCCCTGAGCGACCGCCCTCGGCTTATGTTCTGTTCTCTAATAGTAAGCATTGCTTCAAGTCAAGAACTTCCGTGATAGCACAGTAATACTAACGGGTGCCACGAAGAAATGAGAGAAGACTTGAGGAGCCAAAATCTCACATTTACAGAAATTGCCAAGTTGGTGGGGGAAAACTGGCAGAATCTGAATGCCAGTGAAAAGGAAGCGTACGAGAGCCAAGCAAACGCAGATAAGGAGAAATACCACCGAGACTTGATGGAGTACAAGAAGACGGCCGACTACCGGAAATACATGCAATATCTGCACGAGTTCAAAGATAAGCAAGCTAAAAGGACTCAAGGTTCGTTGCCACCTGACACCAATCCCATCGTTAATTGATGGAGTAGTGAGACTGACATACTGACCTCGAACAGCCGATTCCTCCAAGAGAACCAAACTGGACCCTATTCGATTACGACACAGTAGCAGCAGTAGCAGCACCATGACGCCAGGCAACACATCAAGTGGCAGTGAAAGGTTGCAGGGGAGCGAACCGCCTCCTTGTTATCGGGAAAGGTTGAATTCGATCGCATCGGTAGCTGAGTCACAGCATTCGTCGACAACACCAACACTTCTGTCGCAAGCCAACTCGAACGATGACACCATGTCATCTCCCCGGGGTAATCACTTCGATGCCGGCAGTCCTCGAGAGCCTATCCATCAAAATTCCACGCGGCAGCAGTCTTGGCGAGATGGTGGCCATGGAGCTGAAACATCTCAGCAACAACATCTGCCATCTTTATCCAATATGCTCGAGGAAGGAAGGAAAGGTATGCCCATATCATCGGGCTCCGAAGGGAATCCGTATTCGAGTGGTTTCGTCGCCGCCAATCATCCCAGATCAGTACCCGAGGTACCAAACGTCCTCCCATCGGCTCCGCCTAAAGTGCCGCTCCTTCGACACGAACCGTCTTCAAACAGCAGCGTTGGATCAGTTAGCCCAGCAGGAAGCTTTGCACGAACTCCTGGCGAAGGCCCCCTACCGATCCACGCGCTTCTTTCCCACCATCAGACGCTGCCGACCCCAATTGCTGCTGCCAACATGGGGACGTTTGAACGAGGTTCTTCTGTTTCTGGTTTCGGAACAACAACCCCTAGCCCGACGGACCCCGCACCACTTGCAAGACCATCTTTTCGCCATGGTGTAGTGCCTAGAGGATATGGTACTTGATCCTCACACTGCAGACTTCTGCAAAAAAGCTTAAGCTAACACGGCTTACAAGGCTCTCAACCTCTGCCACCTACTGGCCCCCCAGCCAGAAACGATGAATACATGGCAGACGGCGATGTCTCGATGACACCAGCACCCGATCTCGTTACTCCAGCTGAAGAGCGACCTCTACGAGCCCGCTTGGACGGTATGAGTGTCTTGCTGAGAGCGGGCGAGTTTGTTGCCAAAAACGAACGAGACGAACAGCGCTGAGGAGAATGATAATGGGTTATGTCCAAAATATGTTGGTGGTGTCGTGTACGACATTGAAAGGATCGCACTAATGTGTGGAGCCGAATCCCTCCCTTCTTTTATTATATTGTTGGATACCCACGTGTTATGATATATACTCTTTTCAGTCGAGGGTCTGACCTTGACGAATGGGGGTATGTGTGTCTGCGTACCTCTGTAATGACTATGGCGATGAAGGGATTGAGAAGTTAAAGTTTTCGGCGTTACGGAATGGTCTGGGTTCAATCGACTGGCGAGAATTCGAAAAGTAGTAACTAGGACCATGAAGGAAAGGGGTATGATATGTATCCGGATGTTTTTAAGCCTTCGAAGGGTTGGTTGTACTACGTACTATTTATGCATCATCTGGTCATGGTTAGCGGGCTGTTTCGGGACAAAACAAACAAAAGGTGGATGACTAGAGACCAGATTAGCCAATGTGAAATAATATAATCTCATGATTTTATATGAATGGAGTCTCGTAGTGAATAATTTCAGTGCATCACGAGATGAAACTGAGTTGGAGGGCATTCCTAGTTGTCGGCCCACCAGTAAAACATTGCGGCGTGAACGGAACCTGTGACAATCGCGGCCATGGAGGATAAGAAACAGGCATGGGCGTTGATTGGTTTGTCTTTGCCTATCTTGAATTGCTTTGCTACCTCACATGTAGATAACATGGAATGTTCTTAGAGAGGAATACAAGAGGAGGGTTCATGTGAAGATAAAACTGCAGAGAACAATAAAGTAAAGAGGAAAGTACGAAACCAAAACCAAGGGTCCTTCCTTATTCAGGTTTTATGAAACCTTGGCCCAAGCCAGGTGCCTACTTCGTCAACAGCTCCTCCTCGCAAAACTCAACGTCGTCATAAGGGTCCAATTCGTAATCATTTCCAACGTCATGGTGCAGGTACGAAAGGAGTGTGGGGTGGATAGCCTAAGAAGAAATAGTGGATCCCTAGTAACTTCCAAACACAAGTTAACCTGAGGTGGACGAAGGTACCACCACTTTGACTGAATTGACATGTTGAGTGTTATCGTAGTAGCACTAGTCACGACGGATTGTATAATGAATATCCAGTTTCTCTACTAAATACAGCATATTTAGTTCTTTTATTACAATTACCTGTCAGAGTTTCAAGACTAAACACAACTTAGCAAAGTAGGTAGTGTAACCACGCAGGGGGGACATCGGCCAAACTTTGACCAAAATGAGTCAAGAGTAAGATCTGCGGATTTAAACTTGTTTCCCCTTGGACAATTATTGGTTGCAAAAACACGTGGCTCTTAGGTAGACGGAAGGGGGGAATTTAATGAACCTCCGTAGAATTTGACGTGACTAAAAGAATAGAAAAGAAAAACCCCATCGTGCAAGACATACGTAGGTAGGTACATACATACATACATCTGTAGGTGCATATATATATATATATATACGTATCCAATCGTTCATTCCGTCGTGGCCTTCATAAACAATTGCTCTAAATGTTTCCTATCTCGACTTCTTCCCCAACGCCAGGATATCATCAGGTTATCTTCCATACCTTCCCTAGTTGTCTTTCAAATGAAGTCTGCAGGTGTCTCATGACTCGTCAAATAAACCACGCCCGAAAACACAGGCATAACCAAGCAGTCTAAAATTGCTCTTGCTATTCGCCCTCAACAATCTCCGCTGACCAGTCCCTGCGAATCTCCAGCTCCGACAGACCAGGCGTATTCTCAATCACCAAACCCTTCTCGTTGGCTAGGTGTAGAAGACAGATGAAACAGTATGATGTGGAGATATCATCCATGACCGGTTTGGGATATACAGTTTGCAGGTTGTTCATGACTTCTGTGAACTTGAGTGGTTGATCTTGTTTGAAATCGCCGTCAGGTGATGCTGAGGGTTCGGGCTGTTTCTGAAAATGTGTCAGCATCCGGCTTATTAGTGGTACCGATCCCCATAGATGACTTACCCCGAGAATATCATTATCCATACCCTTCCACAATTCCTCCTTGAGTCTTCGCACATCAACCTTCTTGGCTACCCTGGCGTATTGCACATACTCTGGTCGCACGCGCCTGGTCTGAGTAACTAATGTCGTTCCAAAAGCCCCAGTGTTCGTCACCGTCTCACCATTGAGAAGAGATGTGAAACCGCCGCCCTCAGTTAAACCAGCTTGGCCGTCGACGCCTGGCGAAAAATGTTCGCGTGCATCGGCGAACTCTAGATCATCGTCGTCGTCCAAATCGCCGCCACCAGGGAATGGCATGCCATCGTCTTGGAAAAAGTTGGCATCGTAATCGCCCCCAGGCGGCGCTATCTCGTCGATGTTCTGCGGCGCCTTTTGCTTCGCCCAGAATTCTTCGTCCATCTCTCCCTCGGGCTGATTATCTAAACCAACATTGCCGAAGCCACCAGTGCGAGAGTTAAATCCTGTGCGTCGCTTGTTCATCCGTGCCTTTGGCTTGAGGAAAAGGTTCAACAAAGACTTGGAGTTGAAATGCTTGTCGTCGGGAAGAAGATTGCGCGATTTTGTCTTCCAGTCCTTTTTGGGCATGCTGATAGATGTGTTATTTGTAGCCTGCGTGTAAATGAGATCCGAAGTGTGAGAGTCAAGAGGAGCGGCAAAGTCGATTTCAAATGGCTCCTTTTCCTTTCGTTTCTTGGTTTCGGCTGCCGGCTTGTTGACATCTTTGATCTTTCTGATTCTCCAGTGCTCGGCGCTTGTCCAGTTCTTTTGTAAGGCTTGGTCGAAAAAGCCGAGAATGTCTTCGTGCATTTTGTCCGCTTGCTGAGCGCTTGTCATGGAAACGATGTATTCTCCATTGCCCTTGCCATCGACCTCATCCCCATCCCCACCCTCTTCACCAAAGCCAGCGTCATAAACTCGCATTTGTGGTTCCAGGGCAGCTTCTCGGGCCCAAGCCTCACCACCTTCACCAAAAGCGACGTCCTCAACGGCATCAAAAGTTCCAAGGCCAAGGTCGTCATCATCAAACCCTACCGGCGCATCGCCGTCGATGACAAGACCAGAAATATCACCTAATGCCCCTGGCGTCTTTTCCTTGTCTTGGTCTTGCTTCCAGTCCTCGGGTGCCTTCAGGAAGGGGATATCCATTGAACCAGAAGGATCACCAAGGTCAAACGTTTTCAAAGACGGGCAGACATCCAGCTCATCGAGACGGTACAAGTCGGGAATGAACTTAGCACCAAGAGCTCCCAGGTCGATTTCTACATCATCAGCTTCCTCTTCGTCTTCCAAATGCTCTTCTCCTGCGTCCTCTTCTTCTTCGACGCCATCGTCTTCTTCATCACCATCTTCGTCAGCCTTCTTCTTTCCCAGGGTGGTGGCATCGCCACTGTCGTCGCTACTGTCGAAAACGATGCGTCCTTGTGAATCAATCATCAAATGGTTCAGAAGAAGTCCTTTTGCACCTCCTTCATCAAAATCGGCAGATGCTTTTTTGAACAGTGGGTCAACGGCGAATTCTAATTCAAACTTCTTGAGTTGTAGCGAGCTGAAAGAAGGTGCGAGCGTTGCTTCAGACGATCGTTGTGTCTGGCAAAAGGTTAGTTTCAGATTTTTAACGCATGCACATGAATGCAACCATACCTTCTTTTTGGGTTTCTTCTTGACGTTTCCATCCTCGTCCAATTCTTCTTCGTCACTCTCATCGGCGTCTTCGCCATCCTTGTCTTTTTTCTTGGCATTGTTGCTATCGGCAAGACCGCTCAGAAGCTTGCCTGTCTCGGTTGCAACACTGTCGACTCGATTCGTATAAATTTTGACACATCCGTCTAGCGTGCAACTGGCCTTTTGGAAGTTGACGCCATCGCCCTCCTTGAGAAGCGACATGTCATGGAAATAATCTATCAGGGCAAAGTTCCACGAATTTGTTGCATTGATCTTGTTGTCGGTTGCCATCTTCATCCATTCCTCGAAGTTGGCCAGAAGAGGGACTCTCTTCATAGGCGTGACTGCAGAACCTCCAACCACAAAGCCTTCATCATCTTCGATATTGCTGGCACGGCCAGAGCGGGGTGTTTGCGGGTCGCCGTTTTCCATGTCGTCGAGGCGAGCGCTGCCTTTGCGAGGAGTCGCGGCCTTTTTGATTTCGTTGAATTGTCTCTCGTGAAGAGCTCTTCTAGAGCTCATGCGCTGACCTTTTTCTGACACATCATCGTTAAGAGGGATCCTGAATAGTGGCATTAGCATATTGCAGCGGTAGCCAGTAAATCAGCTTATTGATTGAAACTCACTTTATCGGTGAGTGTGTGATGTATGAAGGCGCCGTCCCGGGGCCAGGATTTGCCCTAGCACTCCCCGATCTGGGAACTTGAGCAACACGAGGCATTTTGAAAGTGATTTGTGTGGGTTATTAATTAAAGAGGGCGGAGTTGGACGAGGCCTGTCGCGTCTTTGTCGTCGTCGTCGTGGTGTTGCGGGACCCCCCCTTGCCAAAGTAAACAAAATAAATGCGAGCTGTTAGGCTGGTACACAGGTGGGTAGTTTGTGGGGTAACAACAGTTGCGCCTCACTTGATACCTGAGGTTACTATCGTGGCTGACGAGCACGCAATGAATTGAAACCTTATCTACCCAACCGTACACAGTAACTACCAGTGCAAGTCCCCTAGGGTGTAAAAAAGAAATCCTCAGGAACGCGGTCCTAGTAGTATAAGTTAACTCACGGATTTTGTCCCTCATGTGCTTAGTTCCTAAAACTTTGGTACCTCTTCTTTATGGTAACGTTATTAGCGTTAATAAGCGGAAAGTATCTTCCGTCTTAAACGGAACATGGCGGACACACCACGCGGGAACTGCCAAGGCATGAAGCTTACCACCCCCTGTTCATGCATTTCGAAACTTCGTGGCGGCACGTAAGGCAGGCACGTTGTAAACGAGAAACAAGCCAGAGACAGGACGATGTATAGTTAGACACATTAAACAGCTCGATATAGGTAGACAACCCATCTACATCAGCAGCAGGTGATGAAGCTTAGCATTCAGGCTAGCCCATACTGTCACTACCAGCTCTGAACTGGCTAGACTGGATCAGATACGTACGTTTTGTGTGTTTCTGCTAATCTCTTGATGAGCCACACTCACACAACGGCTGTGGCAACTACTTCACCGATCCGTATCATGGAAAACCAGCTGGCGGCCTCCGCTAACTGGAGGTACCTAGGCATTCTTCGTCACCATCATGTAGAGCTTGCGATAAGGTCGCCGCAAAAGAAGCGCTAAGAACGGCTTGAAACTGGTTTCTGGTAGCTATCGGCCAAAGTGATACAGCACTTAGGTACTTACCTCCTATGGAATTTATCAGAGGATGGATTTTTGCTGCCTCGGGTAATCGCGAAGGGACGACGTGGACGCGGGCGGTCATGTCACGTCACAACACGATATCTAGTAGGTACCTACCTACCTATCTACTTCTAGCACCAAACCCAATCCCTCGGTACATACCTACCTTAAAAGCAGGTCGGTAGTCTATTTAACCTACCCTCCTCTCCCCCTCGCCGAATCCCACTTATTCACAAACATCTTCATGATTGCATTTTCTTGTTCATTGCTTCTTGTATTCAAGTAACAATGGCACTCTCAGCAACCGCTTTATGACATGACGATATCAATACCACAATGACGAATATCACCCCTCGCAGGCTTGCCTGCCCGAACAACGACATCGACCAACGTCGCAATACAGCTCCTGAACGATTATTTCGAGGCCGCGGACTCAAGTCTCGTCCTTTCTACACTACGGTCTTGCTTCTATCGATTTTAACCGCATATTCTTTCCTGTCGCACACAACCTTTGCGCAGTCTGGCTCCAACCACGCCGCCGATCCTCATAACCTGTTCAAACGAAGCTCCTCCACCGACACCCCCGAGTGCAACCAAGTTCATGACGCTCAAGACAAATGCGCTTTTGTGCGCAAATTCTGCACCGACGACGATGCCGGACTCGTCCCTTATATCGAGCTCTATTATTGCGCTTTCGGCAACATACGGCCTATCGCATTTAGCATCCTCGTTGTCTGGCTTGGCCTCCTCTTTACCACAATCGGAATTGCTGCAAGTGACTTCTTCAGTGTCAACTTGAGCACAATCGCTACTGTTCTTGGTCTTAGCGAGAGCCTGGCAGGCGTCACATTCTTAGCATTCGGCAATGGGTCCCCCGATGTATTCAGCACTTTTGCTGCGATGGGCTCTAACAGTGCCAGCATGGCCGTTGGTGAGCTGATAGGAGCTGCAAGTTTCATCACTGGTGTTGTTGCTGGGTCTATGGCTCTCGTGAGAGAGTTCCGCGTCGATCGAAAAACCTACACCCGTGATATTTGCTTCTTTATTATTGCCGTTGTTTTTACCATGATTTTCTTGGCCGATGGTCATTTACACTTATGGGAGTGCTGGGCCATGATCGGCTACTATGCAGTATATGTCGTTACCGTTGTAACATGGCACTGGTATTCGACGAGGCGCAAAGCCAGGCAACGCCGAGAAGGAGAAGCCCGCAGTCATGTATATCATTCCGGGGACGAACTTGCTGGCGAGCCTTATCGAGATGATGTAGACGACGTTGGTTCGGCTCCTGGCACTGCCCTCTCTACTCCGCCCGATATTTCACTCCTTGAGGCAGGACCTAGGATCGAGGTGGACGGCACACCGCAGCAAGGCGAGAGCGACACGTCCAGCGAGGACCATGATCGCATGGTTGCAGCCGAGGTTGCCAGCAGCATGCGAGTGTTGCGCGGCCGTGGAACCAGGAGAAACACAATGACCCCTATCCGGCCAAGTCTCGTTGGAGCGCTCGAATTTCGATCTGCGCTGGCACAGCTGCAGCGTGAGGGTAACTTGCAACTGTCAACAATACCGGGAAGAAGTTATTCAGATTACCACGTCCATAGGCGGAGGCAAACCACAGCCACTATCTCGGACTTGGCTGGTTCAGACGGCCAGCCAGCTTCAAGACATAATGAGCATGTGCCCAGGAGGAACAGAGCACTCTCTTCAGGAGATCAGCCTGTGGGGACAGCTGCTCACCCCGATCTATGTATCCCGAGTCGTGATGGAGGTGAAGGCAGCCTGTCAGTTCCTGGCTCTACAGCCAGCGGGACAAGAGCATCAAGCCCGAGCCCATCACACACTGTTGGGGGGAACCTGGCTGCGCCACTCGTCGGTCCTAGTGGGACCACCTTTGATGCTCCCGGCGACAGCACAAGAGAGCAAATGTTAACTCCTGAACTTCACCTGCAAATCCCGAGTCCGAGTCGCCGCAGCTCCTGCAGCGATCGATCTTCACCAAACCAACCTTTCCCCATGTACACTGACTCGCCAGCGCTACTCACACCAAACTATCACAATGACCCAACCGAGTTTGTGTCACCGGGAGGAGTATCGCCCAATACCGTAGTGCCGGGCCCAACAGGTCGTGAGACGACATTTGCTGATTTGCAACTAACGGTCGATGTGCCATCACGCCCTGTTAGGTGGTGGCCATATGCTGTGTTACCGCCTCCTCACATCCTGCTGGCAACATTGTTTCCTACATTACAAGGTTGGAAGGAGAAGACCGCGTGGGACAAGTTTGTCAGTGCCATATCAGTCCCGAGCATCTTTCTTCTGGTAATCACCTTGCCAGTGGTAGACTCAGCCACAACAGATGGCGAGTCCTCTCTCCTCGAGACGATTGTTGATTTTACTAGCCATCATCACGATCATAACGGAATCGGGCATATGGCCCCGCCCGTGTCGGTCGAACATGCGTCAATCGAGTCAGAAGGAGAGACAGAGTGGGAGCGTTATCGCAGACGCTCTCATGTAAGCCGGAGTAGCAGTCATGCAGGGTCTACTGTTCTGCCTTCCTCAGCACATGCCGCTGAATGGGAACATTCGGCCGCTCCGCATCTATCCCTGGGACCACCAGCCATCGTGACCAAGCCTGCTTCGGATTTTCCCTCTTCTAGTAGTGCTAAAGGTGACTGCACAGGCTGGAATCGGTGGCTCGTGGCACTGCAACTTTTCACCGGGCCTCAGTTTGCCGTTTTGGTTCTATGGGCCAATACTTTGGAGGATTTCGAAAGTCCTCATAAGACTTTGATACGGATGGTTCTCTATACCCTACTCGCATCACTCATCCTTCTTGGAGGGTTGATTGTTTTCACATCGGAGGACAGGCCACCTCGTCAACATTATCTACTTTGCTTCATGGGATTCATTATTAGTATTGCTTGGATCTCGACCATCGCAGGCGAGGTCGTCGGGGTTCTTAAAACAGTCGGTGTTATTCTGAATATTTCGGAAGCGCTACTGGGTCTTACAATTTTCGCTGCCGGCAATAGCGTAGGAGACTTGGTTGCCGACATTACGGTGGCACGACTGGGATATCCTGTCATGGCTTTGTGAGTAATACTGTGCTTTATCGGAAGATATAACTGACAGTCTGTCTAGGTCTGCTTGTTTTGGTGGCCCAATGTTGAATATATTGCTCGGCATCGGTATCGGAGGTGCTATGATGATGGTCAAGAAAGCCAACAAAAAGCATCACAAAAACCCTTCCCTCCCCATCAAGTACAAGCCTTACCGTATTCAGGTTAACGGAACGTTAATGATCTCAGCCATAACGTTGCTTGTGACTCTGGTAGGGCTGTTGATTGTTGTGCCCATGAATAAATGGATCTTGAGCCGCAAGATTGGATGGGGGCTGATCACACTTTGGGCAGTGAGCACAGTCGTAAATGTTATCATCGAGGTTACTGGAGCTTGGGGTGAGATGGCATAAACGCGACGGAGCTATATATAACAAACGGCATTGTACAAATTGGACGTTTACGCGGTTAGGCTAGAAATACACAGTAAGATGCCTTGGTTCTTTTTCTACATATGTCCCAGGACTGACAATGGATCAAGAGAGAATATTCTTGAACATCACAAGTAAGGGCAATACGAAATACACTTACCGAGCTCACCTACCTGCAAGACCCCACCATACACCTAAGTAGTAAGTTCGCATTTTGGCGGTCAGACTTAGCGATAGGGACGCCACTTTAGATTTCACTTATGAAGATCTAATCCCATGATGACTTGTTGAGAGTAGGTACATTTGGCGAAGAACATTGGTCAAAATGTTATTTATAACCATAATTATCCTGTTTGTTGAGATTTCCACGATGTACGATGCTTTTCTCAAGTAAATCTTTCTATCTTCTCATCTCATCACATCTGATCGTTACCTAGTGGGTAGCCCTCAGGACCTTGCCGTTCTAATTACAATAGTATCTAGTTGATAGACCCTTGAACCATCAGCGGTCTGAAGGTGGCTCTAATATGAGACGCAACATGGCGAATTGGGTTGCTACCCTGTCTTACAAATGTTATAGAACCTATGGCTTGTCTCTTATATCTCTCAAGAATTTAATTGATACGGAATCAAATACTTGTCACCAGTTGTTTAATGCAATCTCAACGTAGGAAAGTTCCCTGACTGAGGTTTCTTTAGTAGCTGGCTTGTACCTGAGTGTGCCCCGCATCTACCTAAGCTACCTACCTAGGTAGGTACCTACTGACTGCCCCACCCCCTCCTGTTGGTCTTGGCTTGGTCCCCTTCTCAACACCAGGAACTAGGTCCATGTAATTTATATTATCGTGACCCCCGTTTCTCTCGTTCTTTCCTTCTCCAAGAACCGTTCTACACCACAACCCTCACAATGTCTCTTGCTCCCCCATCGTACTCTCCTCTTCAGGAGCGTCCTCTCAAGGACACCATCTGCCTCTTCGATGTCGACGGCACTCTCACCCCCGCGCGTCTGGTACGCCAAAGCTCAATCGACACCTGGCTTTCTACAAATCGCTGACAACTCCCCAGAATGCTTCCCCCGAGATTCTTTCCGTCCTCCAGAAGCTTCGTTCAAAGTGCGCCGTCGGTTTCGTCGGCGGTTCCGACTTCGCCAAGCAGCAGGAGCAGCTGGGCAAGCCCGCTGGTCAACCCGTCACCGCCCTCTTCGACTTTTGCTTCTCCGAGAACGGCCTCACTGCCTACAAGCTCGGCGAGCCACTCGACTCAAACACCTTCATCAAGTTTATTGGTGAGGAGCAGTATAAGGAGCTCGCCAACTTTGTCCTCCACTACATTGCTGATCTCGACATTCCCGTCAAGCGCGGAACCTTTATCGAGTTCCGTAACGGCATGATCAACATTAGCCCCGTCGGCCGTAACGCCAGCACACAGGAACGAAACGATTTCGAGAAGTACGACAAGGATTCCAAGGTCCGTGAGAAATTTGTCGCTGTCCTCAAGGAGCGATTTGGTCATCTCGGCCTCACGTATGTTACACTACCCCTATTCACCACCACCATGAGCTCTAATAGCTGACCACTACTTGACAGCTTCTCCATTGGCGGACAAATTTCCTTCGACGTGTTCCCTACTGGCTGGGACAAGACCTACTGTCTCAAGCACCTCGAGAACGAGGCCAAGAAGCCCGACGGCATCACCTACAAGAACATTCACTTCTTTGGTGACAAGACTTTCGAGGGCGGCAACGATTACGAGATTTACACTGATTCCAGAACCATTGGCCATTCTGTCACCAGTCCCGAGGACACCATGCGCATCCTCAAGGAGCTCTTTGATGTCTAAACACACAATCTAGTGTCGGGAGCATAAATCAAAAGCATATACACACACTTGCAATAGAAATGAGACCAAGAAAGAACAAATTCGATCATCCTTGATTTTACAATATGCACATTTTTATTGATAAAGCTAAGATGCTAGGCAAAAATTATAACGAAAAAGGTATCTCGGATGTATAAATCTTCATGATATCGTAGAAATGCTATATGTGCAGTAAAGTGGTAAATACCACTGTAACAAGTGTTGTTGCTAGTATCCAGTTTTCAAATACGTGAGCTAGATCATCGGCCATATTCCAAATGAGGAATGATGACAGGGCCGTATTTGGTTGGTGCCGTAAAAGCGCCGTCGCCTTGTACCACAAAATCGACAGCCAGGCTGACCTTGGACAGGCCCTGCTGTGAACCATTGAGGCTTGGGTTGGGGCTGAAAGGCGTTTGAGGTACTGCCGCAGCAGCGTCTTGATCGTACGAAACGAATGCGACGTAATTACGTCGACCCATCAGCTTCTTAAGCTCTCGAGCAGCACCACTGGCGTCGGAGTGGAAGATCTCCATCATGTCCTCCTTTGTGTCAGATACCTCGTGTGTCGACTTCTTACCATTTTGTGGTACGTATAGAGTCTTCTGGTTGTGTAGCATCTTGAGAACATAATTGCTCTGGGGTGCTGCCACAATAGGTGACGAGATAATCTGATACATGGTCTTGTGATCGCCAGGGTGCGTCGGGTCGTGAACTAGACCGGCTCCTGAAGCATTGACGTCTACGATAACGTTAGTTTGGTTTCTTTGAAAATATCGTGACATGTTCAACGTACCTCCAGAAAGGAATGTCATTCGAATTCCCTTCTGTTGCGCTATGCCTTGCAGAGTTCGAATCAAATACGTTCTCTCCAGATCCTTGGTGTCATGAGTCCACATGTCCTTAAGCACTTCTTGAATATCAAGCTCGCCGAACTGATTCAGAACGTTGCCCATGAGACCGGTCTTGCCCACAGCCTTTTTGACTTGTGAGAATCCCTGTGCTACCACGTCTTTGCCTCCAACTACGCCTGCAACTGAGCTTGTCACCTTGCCCAAAATGTTGTAAGTCGTGTTGACAGCCTTCTTACCAGCAGCCACTGTATTAGCAAGGCTCTCCACGGTATCCAGGCGTGGGTATACCAGTGGTACTGAGACCATCCAAATGCAGTGCTGTACACTGGGAGGTAGTGTAGCAACCTTGGGGAATATCCCCTGATACGTCGGACCTGCCATCACTTGAGCTTGGGTACGTTCAGATCGACAGTCAGGGCCTACGACCACCACAGCCGGGCCCAAGTATTTGACAAAATGCCAGCCGGTGCCTGTGATGGTGAAGATATCGTGATCAGTGCTGACATTCCGCAGCATCTCAACAGTAGTGTGATGTTGGAACAAGAGGTACATCTCCGTTGCGATCCTACCAATGTTCTTAAACATAGGCGAGGACTGCATATAGTCGGGGTATGAACCATAACCGTCAAAACTGTTGTCTATCAGTGATGGTCGCTATTTAAAATGTTGAAGTAGTACTCACATATCATGATCATCAATCTGCAGGACGTGGGGAATCTGAGCAAATGCTTCACGAAGAAATGGCTGGTCGAAGTGACTCGTATAGTAGTGGAAATAGGCATGCGCGACGTCTTCCTCGTGTCGGGCTGTCCACTGGACGTTCTTCTTGTTGTCTCGCCCGCTCATCGCAAGCCATTGCTTAAGAAGTGGGACTTCCTTCCAAAGGCGATCACCATATATCTGATCTCCCAGGCCCAGTTGGACGTGGAAGCCACCACAATCAACATTCTTTTGGAGAACATCCTTCCACATGAAACCAACTCCGCCAAGCTTGGCCCGCTCATTCTGAGAAGTTCCTGCAGCGAAGTCGTTACCAGAGTGCGCAATGAAACGCCAGCTGGTCTCCTGGCGTCCAGCCACAACAAATTCATATCGGGTACAGCCAAGATGCGAGGTGACTGCGTACGTCCAGCGTTCAGTACCAGCCTCGGACATGGGCAGCTCTAGATCATATTTGTAGAACTTCCATCTTTGGTGAGTGAAAATAGGTCGAGGCTCGGCTTGGCGAGGGTTGGGTGCTAGATCATGGCTCAGGTGAATATGAATGGTGGGTGGTTGAGGGGCGTCTGTCACAATTAAGATACTGCCAAGCCAAAGACCTTTTTCAATATCCATGTTGACATATCGCAGATAAGGGCCGAAGTAAACACCATTTGTAGGCTGGATTCTGTACATATCCACACCCGCACTTGGCGGAGGCCCTGTGAAACCCGCCGCTGTAGGTGTTGCTGAAGCTGCCACACTCATGATGCTCTCGGCATACCCAGGGGTATGCGGGGGAAACATGGGAGAGGCCATGGACTGCTTGCCAAACATGTTGGGCGAAGCCAAAGGGTTTCCGTACGTCGAAGCTGTTGGCGAAAGAGGGGCCTGCTCGTGGGATATGGGGTTTGGGCCCTTTGGAAACTCCCACTGTGTTGCCTGAGTGGCCAAATGAATGTAGTAGTATTGTCCCGAGTTCTGGTCCAGGTGAGCGATCCATCCTTCAGGCAAGGGCGGCGGTGAGGCCGGGTTCTGGGGCTCAAAGCTCTGGGCAGGAGCTACGACTTGCTGCTGTGAGCTCTGTCCATTTTGCTCAGGGCGAGACTCGTTGGCGAACGCGGGATGGGTATCATTGGCAAATGCGGGATGGCCTGGGTGTTGTAAGGCAGGCGACGCAAGACCGCTAGCTGCAGTCGAGGGGGCAGCAACCACTGTTGTCTTTGTAGGAGGTGTCGACGTTGCTGGCTGCTGATGTGGCTGGGCGGAAGCCGAACTTGATCCAGCTTGCTGAGGGCGTTGCTTCTCGTTGGGGTAGGATGAGTTGCCGCCAGGGTTAAGGCTCGAGTAGGCAGGGGGGGGAGAATTGGTGTTGATTCGCTGGAAATCTTGCTCCAAAACACTGACTTGCGCTTGACCTTGACCTTGCGCCTGTCCTTGTGGCTTCTGCTGTTGCTGTTGATCAGACTGAGGAGGAGGGCTAAACGATTGCTGTGACTGCGCCGGGCTTGAGATGGCATTCATACCCTGATATACAGTGGGTGGACCAGATGGTGCCTGGTCGGGGGTTTCAGTCGGTGTCCAAGGCCGTTGTGGAGGAGGCTGGTTCCCGTATTGTGCAAGCCTTTGTGAGGCCGCGGCGCTCGGTGCGCCGAGGCTGTTCAACGTGGCTGTGCCGGAGATACCGGCAGCGGCATATCGGGCCTCGATAGCATCGGCCGGCGCTTGTCCGGGCTCCACAATCGGGGTCTCGGGAGGGGGAGGAGAACCACGGCTAGCACGGGTAGTAGATGTCGAAGCGGTCGAAGCGAAGCGATTTACACCCTGATCGTTCATTTTTAGTTGCTGGGCAGAGGCCAAATTTGCAGATGCATGGCTTGAAGAGCTGGTTGCCGCACCGGGCGGTGGATAGTATGTCTTTTGATAGTTGTGATAATTTGCGTTAGATGAGTCTGGACGCTGGTTATCAGCCAAGGGGCGTTGGAAAAGATCGTGATCGGCGTCGGGGCTTGTAGGTGAGCTGATGGGCTTTGGAGCAGCTCCTCTTCGTTCCGCAAGGCCGGGCTTCTTCCCAAAAGGGCTGGTTTCTAATCGAGGACTGGTGTCGTTGTAGGCAGAACCGAACGGCTTCGCAGGAGTAGGTTTGCGGACGTCATCGTCGTCAGGAAATGGAAGTGGTGCCGCAGAGCTGGAAGCTCCAGGGGGTAAAGGAAACGAATGTTTAGAAACAGGAGAGGTGGACGACGGAGGCGCCGGGTATCTGAAGGCGGACGATCTACCGTCCTTGGCAGGCTGGGGGCTCTGAGGCTTGAATATGCGCAGAGGTTCAACGGTCGGGCTGTCACAATCTTCAGGGGCGGGCTTGTTGAGGAACATCTCCTCGTCTGGAACGCCACGGCTACGCTCCATTTTGAGTTGTTATGGCGCTTCTGAAGGGCGATATGTGTGGGTGTATGATATGCGACAATATGCGATATAGGAACTACCCAACGATGGCGGGGTCAGGAAGCAGGCGACAGCTGGATGACAGATGGTGCAAGGCCCTTACAGGAAGGCGACAGGCTCAGGTCGTGGTTTTAGGTAGCTTCTGAAGTAAAAGGTATAAAAAAGGCTTATGAGAAGGACCCAGGTTCGTTTGATGTGAAGCTTGGGTTATCTCGTCTTGTTGGTTGAGCGGGGTTTTGGGCTGCGTCGGCTGAAGTGACGTGGGCTTGCACCTTCCCTGTTCCTGAGGGGCTCCAGTAGGTCGCAGAAACGGCCGCGTCAGGAACAAAACAATGGTCTAAAGACAAGCGGAATCTCGAAACACTTGCAAAGGAAAGAAGAAAATGTAAAAGAGGTTCAAGACGAAAAGGAAAGGGGGAGAGGGTAAAGGTAAGGAGAGCCAAGTGCAGGAGGGTCTGGTCTACCTATCTCCTGCTGAAGCGCCGTGACCCTCGCCTACTGGTCCATACAGAAATAGGAGGAACGGAGACAAGGCACAAAAAGAGCTACTGGCAGTATGTATACAGAGACACTTGGAGGACTAAAAGCAGCCCAGCCTCAGTGCCCAAGCCGAGTCGTTACGAATCTACCTAGCTGGAGATATAAACCGTGGTTGGAGATGAGTACATAGGTTGTTATCATGACTTAGTACCTACCTATCTGGGGACTGCTTGTCATTTTTGTTCAGGCCCAAGCATGTACCTATAGGTAGGTAGCATGGAACAAAAGCTAACCGCTGACTTCAGCCCAAAGCTAAACAGCTTTCTTGCCCGGCGGCAACTGCTCCAGGGGCATCATATGCGTCACCCTCTTGACCCTCACGGGATTATATCGAAATCAAGACTCACAACTCTGTGCGTAGAGACACTCTCACAGCGTAGAGGCTCTGATTGGCTGTATCGGGAAACGTGTAAGCGCCCAGAAGCTTGAGCTAAAGCTTGGGAGCCATCAAAAACGGGCCTTGGGAGGTCCCTTTCAGGGTTTGGGGGCCAAAGAATAACTGCAGGGTGGGGCTCTGGGGATTAAATCATGGATCATGAGAGCTCCAGATCTCATCATGGGTAATAACATAGCCTCGATGCAAGCGCCCATCACTAGAGCCAAGAACTGGATGCGACCACTAAAAGGCCTTGTCTTGTAAGTAACATAGTCAAGTTTTGTGACAATAGTTAACATAATTGATTAGTTAATCCCTGCTCCATACTTCCTTTGCACTGATCATGATGGTGTTTGTAATGGTTATTGCGTGTACAGCAAATAACATGATCGATCAATCATGTCTTGTAAGTGCAGGCATAGTTGGACTTACGAATTCGTCAAGCTTGATACTTAACGCAAGCAAAACGATTTCGCAACTTTCTCAAGGAATGGATGTTCCATGATAGAATGTATCCTGGACCTCAAGGTAACCATGGTACCTGGCCACACGGTCCTGGTTCGTGCTCGACCGGGGTACGAGTTCATAAAAAGAATATACAATCTAAAGATATCAGCAAAGATCGATTCTCGCGTCACCCGATATTTGCGGTTCTTCAAGATGTCCCTGGAGGGCCAATGACCCTCCATGTTTTGAGGGGGGACGACATTGAGCTGATATCGAATTTGCCTACAAGCAACATTATTGCAAAGCACATCGTTAAGTAGAAGTAGGTATGCAGATAATACAGCAATTTTTTGACTCTACCCATGCATCCGTTAAGAAAGTTCAAGTGGGTCTTTTCAGCAGCCACTCAACGCGTCTACAACAACCAAGACGCGTTTCCTTAACGTCACCACCTCTAATTTCAAGGGACCCAAATTAAGGATTATCAAGAGTTAACCATCCTTTTTGCCATAGAAATCGCCATCGAAACTTCGGACACCGCATCCGGCTCTCATTATGGCCCCTACTCCTAAACCAGGCGAGAAAAAACAACAGTCTCTCACATCCTTCTTCACACCAAAGACAGTAAACGGGCTAGCAGCAGTCTTCGAAAAGCAGAGTCGAGCACAAGCAACCAAATCGCAATCGTCCTGCAAAGATACAACTGGACCATCGTCTAGGAAACGAACAATAGAAAACACAGAGAAAGAGAACCAGGAACCAAACGAGAATTCCAAGAGAGCTCGAGCCGATGACACTGCTAAAGACCCCGGAACAAGTACTTTCTTCTCTAAACCAAAAGACGAGGAACAAGAAACCGTAGGTGCGCGCACAAAACGATACCGATATGACGGCTCGAGTACGCGGAATACTCAGGACGGCGACGCAAACGCAGGATCCAGCCGAAATGAAGACGATGATGTCGAAGAGAGACGACTGCATCAGGAACTGCACAAAAGATTTGTCAAGAAACTTGGTCACCCAGACGCACTGGCATCGCGCCGTAATCTTCAAGACTCGGCACCAGTGGGTGAGGAAGAAGATGCCGATGAAGATGCCGACGGAGCTGAAGAGGAGGCGCCAGCTCCAGCAAAGGCAAAGAAGAAGGGGTCCAAAACAGGCAAACTGACGCCTATGGAAATTCAATTCCTGGAGATCAAAAGAAAACATATGGATACTGTTCTCATCATGGAAGTCGGCTACAAGTTCAGATTCTTTGGTGAAGATGCACGCATCGCAGCCAAGGAATTGAGCATCGTCTGTATTCCCGGGAAAATGCGTTATGATGAACGTAAGTTAAATTCTTGCAATAGATCGAGGGACAAATTCCTAACCTTTCACAGACCCTTCAGAAGCGCACATAGATCGCTTCGCTTCGGCGAGTATTCCAGTCCATCGCCTTCCTGTACATGCGAAGCGCCTGGTAGCTGCCGGACACAAAGTTGGCGTTGTCCGTCAGATTGAGACTGCCGCGTTGAAGAAAGCTGGCGACAACCGCAACACGCCATTTGTCCGCAAGCTCACCAATCTCTACACAAAAGGAACATACATTGATGAGAACGGCGAACTTGACCAGAGCGGTGGCTCTGGATCGCCTTCCGGTGGCTACTTGTTATGTATCACCGAGTCCAAGGCCAAAGGGTCGGGTACTGACGAGAAAGTCGATGTTGGTATAATTGCCGTCCAACCTGCGACTGGAGACATTATATACGATCATTTCGAGGATGGATTCATGCGGAGCGAGATCGAGACCCGTCTATTACATATTTCCCCTTGTGAGTTCTTGATCGTAGGAGATCTGACTAGAGGCACCGACAAGCTCGTGCAGCATCTATCGGGCAGTAGTACCAATGTCTTTGGCGACCGGAGTCGAGTCGAGCGCGTGCCCATGGAGAAGACCATGTCGGCTGAGGCTTACTCCCACGTCACTCAATTTTACGCCGACAAGCTTAAAGATAATACCCAGGACGAAACTGCTGCCGCCCTTCTTGACAAGGTCTTAAAGCTGTCCGAGCCTGTTACTGTCTGTCTTTCAGCTATGATCAATCACCTTCAAGAGTACGGCCTGGAGCACATTTTCGACCTGACCAAATACTTCCAAAGCTTTAGTACCCGTTCACATATGCTCATCAATGGTACTACACTCGAAAGTCTCGAAGTGTATCGCAACTCTACAGACCATTCCGAGAAAGGCAGTTTGTTCTGGGCTCTTGACAAGACGCTCACTCGACCAGGTCAGCGTCTGCTCCGGAAATGGGTAGGGCGCCCCTTGCTTGACCAGGAACTTCTTGAGGCTCGTCTGAACGCTGTCGAGGAGCTTCTCAACAAACAATCGACCGCTCCTGTGTCCCAACTGGAATCACTTTTGGCAAACACCAAGACCGATCTTGAACGCAGTCTCATCCGCATATATTATGGCAAATGCACTCGTCCCGAGCTCCTCTCTGTCTTGCAAGCTTTACAGAGAGTAGCGAGCTACTATTCGACAGTCAAAGGTCCATCTGACGTCTCCTTCAGCTCCCCTCTTCTCAGTGAGGCTATATGCGCTCTACCGCAGATCCTCGACACAGTCGTTTCCTACCTCGAGCGCATCAACCTTGTCGCTGCACGCAAAGACGACAAGTACGGGTTCTTTCGCGATGAGTTCCAGACGGAGGACATGCAAGATCACCAGCTTGGCATCGCTCACGTTGAGCACGAACTGGATAGCCATCGTGCTGTTGCCGCAGAAAAGATTAAGAAAAAAATGGTTGATTATGTCACCGTCGCCGGCATCGAATTTCTGATTGAGGTTCCCAATACCGACATTAAACATGTTCCGGCTTCGTGGGCCAAGATCTCTGGTACAAAGAAGCTATCGCGTTTCCATACCCCTGAGGTCCTTCGCTTCATTACTGAACGCGATCAGCATCGCGAGGCCCTGGCTGCCGCGTGTGATAAAGCTTTCAAGGATCTGCTTGCTTCTATTGCATCAGACTATCAGCCTCTCCGTGATGCCGTATCCGCTCTCGCAACACTCGATTGTATCCTCTCTCTATCAAAAGTTGCCGCACAACCAGGCTATTCTCGCCCGTCTTTCCTCCCTTCCTCGACTGACCCAACCATTTCCATCACTAACGGCCGCCACGCCATCGCGGAGCATACTCTTGAGGGCGGCTACATTCCTTTCTCCACTACCCTCGCCCACCCTGCACCTCTCGCCCACCTCATCACTGGTCCCAACATGGGCGGCAAATCTTCCTTCGTTCGCGCTCTAGCCCTCATTGTTCTTCTTTCACAAGTCGGCTCGTATGTCCCGGCAGATTCGTTGTCCCTCACTCTCTGTGACGCCATCCACACCCGAACAGGTGCTCGCGATAACCTCTTTGCTGGTGAATCTACCTTCATGGTCGAGGTCTCTGAAACAGCTCGCATCTTGCGCTCTGCTGGTCCCCGAAGTCTTGTCATTCTCGATGAGTTGGGTCGAGGCACCAGCACTCATGACGGTGCCGCTATCGCCCAAGCCGTGCTGCAGCATGTCGTTACCGAGACGCGGTGCTTGACACTCTTCATTACACATTATCAAAACCTGGCGCGGGTCGCTGAGGGTCTCGATGGCGTCAAGAACGTTCACATGAAGTTCAAGGCAGAGAAAGGCGAGGATGGGGAGGAAGAAGTCACGTTCTTGTACGAAGTTGGCGAGGGCGTTGCTCATCGCTCCTACGGCTTGAATGTCGCGAGACTCGCGCGCATTCCCAAGAAAGTGATTGATGTTGCTGCGCTGAAGTCGAGCCAAATCGAGCAAGAAATGAAGATGCGGCGCTTGAGGGGCGTTTGTCGTGCCCTGTCGGAGGTCATGAATGATGGGACCGATAATCTCGATCAGCTTGTATCGAGTATCGAGCAACTATGATGTATACTTCAATTGTAATATTCACTATTTCCACGGTCCGACAATTGAGTTGGACTTAATAATCTTGATAAAGTACAAGTGGTTTTCATAAAATGCTAAAAAAATGTCTTTGCTTTCACTTCCCATGACACCAATGTCGAATGATATGCCCATCGCTCCAGACGCCAAAGTATCCCTATTTATTCTTCATTCATAACACCTTATATCCCGATAAGTCCCAAAATTCCCATATTCATAGAGCACCGTTGCACCTTGTCCCAGGTTCAACGAAACTCCACCCATTTGCTGTTTTTCTTATAATTTGTCAAAAGGAAGGATATGATACCAAAACTGTCAATTGTTGGATTCCGGGATCAAGCGCCGTATATGATTTGCGTGCGATCTAAGTGTTCTGCGAATGGTCAATCAACTGGTTTTAGATTGAAGGCTGCGGTGAGGAGTTTCTTACACTTAATACCTCGCCAGCTGTCTCGAAGACCATGAATCAGCGCGTAATGGTGCTCTACGATGTGATGATGCATTTAGATTCATGATCCGATTAGCAAGTCGACTCGGTCACTCCTGTACTGTCGGAACAAAGAATGAGTCGTCAGCTGTCTTGAGGCGATTTCTAAGTCTTTTGTTCAGATCTGTTGATCGTCCATCGCTAATCCGTGTGCAAAGCTCATGTCGCTGTCGGCATCATTCAGGCTCCATGAACCATTGAGATTCAGTTCTTGCTCTTCACCAAGGCTACCTACTTCCATAGTTTGACATATATGTGTTGGTTGCTTCGTATCCCGCCCAGTGTGTGAATGGTCTAGCTGTTGGTTGACAGGGGGGAACGACAGAGGGGAGAATGCTGTATTCAGAGCTCTTTGGTTGTACGAATTCAGAAAAGACCGATCGCTTGAGAATAGAGGGTTAGTCCCAGGCATGCCGATGTATGGACTGTTTGTTCCTTGTGTTGGGTCCCCAGTATGTGATCCTGGGTATTCGTCTTGTTTCAACTGGAAACCGAAGTTTGATACCGCGCGCAAATGGTCTGAGCCTGGTTCTCGGAATTGTCTATAGTCTGTAGGAACGAACGGAATTCGTGATGAAGCATTGTAGATTGTAGCATCTTTCATCGCATAAGAAGCTTCAACATGGCCGAATGAACCTGGATTTGTGTGAGCACATTTGCTATCAACTACAGGCTTCCTATCGCGACTCAACATACCTGGAGGGAAAGATTCGGGCAGTAGCGAGCTAGATATTTCCCTGGCTTGAAGGTGACGAGGTGCCAAATCTCTCGCTTGCGGCGCCGGGGAGGCGATATTCGAGGGAAAGAAGCTATTCATGCTCCGAGTCCCGTGTTTGTTGTGCTGCTCTAATCTAGTTCCTGGGTCAACAATATGATACGTAGAGGCTCTGTATAGTACTACCTGTGGTTACCGTGATTTAGAGGAAGCGGAGGCTCACTGATAGAAGCTGCATTACGCATTAACAAGAGTCGATTACCCCAACGAGAAACTTACCTGTTCGTATAATTTCGTCACGGAATATATCTTGGACTTCTCTGTTCCGTTTTGGCGAAGGGAATGTTCCAGGCTCTTCCTGAAACTCCTGTTCCTTCTTGGAGCGCGTTGTCTTCCCAGCATTAGACTTCTGACCGCGAGTAGTCCTTCGTCGCTGCTTCGGAACATTTCCAGATATCTCCGCAAGAGGTGTCGCCTTCTTTCGCTTGGTCTTTGGAGCCCTTTTGGGTGGTGTCTGGTGAAGTTAGTAATTGAATGTACCAGGTTTGGTTGAACATACTGATTCCTCCTGGCCAGGAATAGGAGATGAACTATCGTCGTAGACATCCTTTATCCTTTCTACCTCAAGTTGCGAGCTCATAATAACCTGAGTGGGTTCGATGCACTCAGATGCCTTCTTCATTTTATCAATGACAGACTTGGGCTTCTTTTGATTCCGGGCTTTTCTCGTCTCGTCGTCGGCAAGATCCATCTTTCCCATTCCTGGCCACACTTGGCCCTTCAATAACATCGACTCATTTCCCAAGACGAATTCATCTTGAATATTGTTATCCGGTTCAATATCCAGAAATCCAGGGAAAAGTGGGAAATTGCTCATGAGTTCGTCTCCTTCATGCTTGATCGCCGGGCTTGTTGGCGTCTCCTGCTTCATCTTCCGCTTGTTTAGCTAGTGGCTGTCAGTACCAGGTCTCCTTTTAACATGGATGAGGCAGTACAACCTTTTCCGAGGGCAGGAATTGGTATTCTCGATTGCGTCTGACGCGAGCCTCCTCCTTCAGCTGCTTCGCTCTCATCCGCTCAACTAGAAGCCCTTCTATGCCGTTCTGGGAATACTAATCCTCGTAACGTTGAAGTTTTACCGCAGCGGTGATATCTTGGTGGGCCTTGAGCTTTGTTTGGGTCTCCTGATGGAGATGGCCTTTGGATGCAATGTGTGTGAGGAGGTGTGATACGTCTGAAAATCGTGGAGTCTCTGGGCAAACGAAACAAGACAGTGGAATTCTTCGGTTTGTAGAGCTAGCCAGGTTGTCTCCTGAAAGCGGTGGGGGAGCCATGACCTGGATGCAAAATATACTTGTTAGCAACTTCTGGATCATCCATGACTGAAGTCATGGGTTCGTTGGTCAGACAGGTATATACTGCAATTGTAGCAGGTTCTTGAGCGAGGATTCGATGTCCAAGTGTCGCTCGTATCTTTGGGCATGGACGAGCGGGAAAGGGGTGCTAACCAAGTCAAAGGATGAGGGCAGTAGATAGGTAGGTATCAGGGCAAAGGGTCAAGTCCGAGGTAGATTTGAACTGGCAATCGAAACGAGCAGGTGATGTACAAGTCAAGATGACTCCTCGGAGCAGCAGGTAAAACAAATGAAAGTAGTGGAGCGATAGATGTCGAATCGGCTTGTATGGGAAGGTACTTACCGAAGTCGATTTGGTATGCTTCCTGCCTCGAGCCATATTTGAGTCCTCTTTCAAAGTAGCTGCCGACGGGCCTTGCCTTCTCTCTATCTTTGAACCGTTCAATAATGTTCTCTAGCGTATATTGCAAGAAATAATCGAGCACAAAGGACGTAATGGCTGGAAAGGACAGAAATGAAGTCCGAAGGTCTTGATTCGGAGTTCGACTGACGGAATAAAGATGAGTTGTCCCTACTCGGTGTGCCTATGAGAATCGAAGTTGCACAGTAGCTCCAGGCTTCTTCAAATACCTCGATGTCGCAAACCCTGTCTCAGGAAAGGCTCAATAATAAGCGGCGTCGTTCGTTTCGAATGTCATGTCTTGGAGCAGACTGAACCCAATTCACAATTCCAGGTACAGCAGGAAGCCTTGTCCGTTTGATGGGATATGGTTTTGGAACCAACCTATAGATAGCTCATATCTCCAAGTGGGTGGGTGTAGGAGCCGGTCTGACACTTGAGGTTGGATTGGAAATACTCAGTGGTTTGTATGCAGTCTGTTAGAGATCTCGAATATAATCTCTAATCCCTGATCCAAGCTCAGTCTCCAAGCTGCCTCTATTATTGACAAGCTTTCCCGTCGATAAACGGTTACTGTAGGTGGCACCTGGGAGCAGATACTATCTGCTAGGTTGGCAGTCAGAAATGCGGATGGCTTCGAAGGGGGTATGTTCAGCACTATAGTATGCCTAATTGAGTTAATCCAGACACTATTCTGGCTCCTGATCTAAGCCCGGCAACAATGTCTGGACCTAGTGCGATCAGAGGTGAGCATGGATGGTGCTTGCTTGGAGTACTAAGAGAGAGCTTGCTGACTTACCATAGAAGGAGGAGCACCCGAAGCAGCTGGAGGTTTGCTGGCCCCTCCAATATGTTTCGTCAACAGAAGGCACTAGGTTTGGCTATTCAGGTCAGTTGTGCGTTGCAGGGGGGTGCGGGAGTTGTCGTGCAGAAACTAAGGGGGTGCTCGCAGAAGGAACAGCCGCTTGGTTGCACATGGGATGATATCGTTGAGAATAATTTCGTCAGAAGTGGAGGGAAATTTAATACGGATGAAAGACCCAAAGTCTGGGGTAAATCAGAAGAAGAGAGGGAAGAAAGAGGGGGTGCGGACCAGACCTGACGTCCAGGAGGAAGGAGCCGGCAGAATCAGGCAGGCACCACCAACAACCTCAGGGGCCTCAGGACAACATAGTTGGGCAGGTACATTTCTGATATCGCAGTTCTGATGGCTTGAAATGACGAGGCTGCATTTATAAAACAAAATATAAAGTGTCGTGGAAAGTATAGGAGGGAGATAATATTTTGGTGCAAGCTTGTATTGAAGAATGGGTGGCTGTCTACCTTAAAGCAGGCATGTGTTGTGCTGCAGCAAGGGGTTGATTGTGCAAGACAATGCAGCATTTGCCATCAATTATATGTTGCTGCAGGTTGCAGTGATTTCGCCTCAAATCAGGTTGTCGACTATATATACCTGGCTTTGGTGTCTTCAGTGTCAAGGTGCGCGTTTGTAGTTGTGGAAAGGGGTGACATTTGAACTGTTTGAGAGAACAGTAATGCACCCACAGATCCATTTGACCATCAAACAACATTTCACTAGGTAGTGAATTGACATTAAAGCCTGCAATACGTTTGTCAAGGTGGTATTTATTGAGTACGAAGAAGACTATGTATGTAACAACCTAGTTTTGATTCTCGTCGCCATAATACACATCAACGAGCATCATGCGTATCTGATACAAATGTCTGAAGGACTTCACGGGACTAACACCACGGGGTAACAAGCGATGTCCCTGAAAAAACCAACAGTTTCCTCTCCCCTCAACCATATACACATGCTATCACTGAACAATGTCATAAGCATGTGCTAGGAATGGCCAGAGGGTGGTGGCTAACACCATTGCAAAAAGAGATGAATAAGATACCAGGTGCAGTCTGTAGCAATCAACCGAGAAGTCTCTTTGTAATGGTCTTTGGCATACAATACACTGGATCGACTGCCTCAAGATCCGGATAGCCCAAAAGGCTCAAGCCGCACAGACCGAACTGAGTATGCCAAACATCGACCATGTTACCGGGCCGATCGGAAATACCGCCCATCTGGGTATCTTGACATTTCAGAATAAAGGCGATTAAAGCATCACGATCGATCCAGTGGGTGCGCTCAATTATAGCAAGGCTACTCAACACCCACCAGCTGTAGCAAACGTCCTCATCTTTTTCAGGTCGACCATTAAGGCCACCGCAAGGAACTTGCCTCTCGCTCAACCATCGGCCGAGTTTTTCTTTGTCCACAAGATCCAGGCGCCCGACAATTGCGAGTGCTGCAACACAGGTGAAGATCTGGCCTGAATGCGACTCCGCACCGGGACCAGTTCCATAACCGCCGTCAAAGTTGGCACAAGCGGTGATGTGAGAGACTGATTTTTCGATATCAACCAGAGAAATGAGATCGAGCAGTGACAGGGCATTGAAAGCACCGTACAGGAAGCGGGTGTCCTCTTCACCCCATTCATCTCCAGCAAATGTACCGGTTTCTTGGTTTTGCAGCCCTGCTATGACTATATGTAGTCAGTTGGTGCATCGAAAGCACTGTGGACCCTTCAAAGACACCTACACTTGCCGACCTGTTCTTTGCCTTTGCCTTTGGTTTCCAGCTGGTCGAAAGCATCCGTCATGGCGAGGATCTGCACAGCACTTACTGTGGAGAGCATGTGGGCATCGTGGCCTGGCGCTGCACCAAATCCGCCGTTTTCATGCTGGCACGAGAGAATGAAATCGATGACATCCTGTCGCGGAAGGGCATCCGGCCGACGAAGCAGATAGAGGGCATTTAATCCCCAATACAGGCCGTTGAGTCGCAAGTGCTCGGTAAGCCAGTAGTCCAGCTCATCTTTCCTCGTATCCAAGCTTTGAACGTACTTCACATGAGCGTCAACAACGAGCTCCGGCGCTTCGCAGTCTGTTCCGGCTTGGGTCATGTTGTCAAAAGATGAAATGAAATTGATGAAAAGAGCTGGGGTTGACATAGAGATTTTTTTTGACAAGCGGGTCTTTACGTAAGCCTCGTTTGTTGCCTGGCAGCGTGATCACCTACCCTTGAGCACCTAACACGACAACGTTTTGATAGCGACCGTTCCGATGTTTTGTCCGGTAATGTTTCAAGTGTAGGTACGTTGAAGTTAGATTCTGGAATGAGAGAATGTATACATATGGATACAGCAGATTTATTAGAGCTTTTGGTTCTCTCTTATATATCAGAATTGTTAATGTGAGAGTGAGCTACACCAACCAAGGTGACGAACTATGTGCTATTTGTTTGTTCACATACCTAGGTAATACAACATAAGCAATGACATGGAGCTTTCTTGAGTCTAGCAAACTATGAGTTCTCTGGTGATTCGAAGACTGTGAAAATTTTGAGTGATTACACGCTGATTTCCCTCAGAATTAGTTCTGAGTCTCAAGGTGGAATGCTCCACAGAAGTAAGTTATTCCTCTTTCAACGTCACCTACACACTGAGAACCAGACACGAGAGACACAGAGAAGCGATAGGTCGACACAACAGGTAACATGCAACAAGAATATTTTCTCACCAATGATGGCTGCAAAATTGCCTTCAAGACGTCTATACTACTGGCAGATACGGTGGGTGTTGCGCCGAAGAAATGTGTATTGCTCATGCACGGCTTCAGCGGTTCTAGCGACTACTTCATCCGCAATTTCACGACTTTGAGCGAGAACTACTGGGTTGCAGCTCCTGATATGCGTGGCCATGGAGATTCTGGCAGAACTCGCGGAGGATACCACGTTGCTCGATTAGCAGCTGATCTTGCTGGCCTCATCGCACACATTCGCAAGTCAGCGCCTAATGTCAGCCTCGTTCCTGTCGGATGTTCCATCGGTGCTGCAGTCCTCTGGACATATGTCGAACTGTTCGGATGCAATGATTTCGCTGGACTCGTTTTTGTTGACCAAGCACCCTTACAAGATCGGTCGGCGTTTGGTGCTTGGAATCAATCCAAAGCACATACTGGTTGCTATGATGAAAGGACGATGCAATCGGCACAGCACAGTTGGATCCACGACTCCGAAGCGGCGCATCTGGACCTGGTATCAGGATGTTTAGGTTATCGACACGCCCCCAGAGAAGAAGATATGGTCTCAGCAGAGCAACAGGTGAAGGACGAAACGTTTTTTACAGAGATCAGTGCTCGTTGCGATCAAAGCTGGTTGGCGCGACTGCTGGCAGACCATACTCGCTACGATCATCGCGAAGCCATCGAAACAGTCACAGTCCCCACCTTAGTTATGGCTGGTAAAAGATCAAGCTGCTTTCCACTCGAGGGGATGCTCGAGACTGTGAAGCGGGTTGAAACCTCTAAGCCAGGCCTTGCACGGTCCTCAGTATTTGAGTCTGGACACTGGCTATTTTATGAAGAACCGGAAAGGTTCAACAAGGAAATCATTGAGTTCGTTAACATGTGTTCGGCATCGGAATAAGAGCCAATAACGGTGGATCCTTGCAATTTTGTTGAAGATATACATTGCATCAAAGTCCACATACACTTTTTGCGATGACTGATTACTATGCCGACCTGTGCTCGATATATCTCCTATCCGAATTTGCGAAGTGTCTGTTCGATAACATGGCAGATCAACATTTTAATATCCGCCCGAAGAAAACTCCGTGATAGGATATGAGCTTAGTAAGACAATTCTGAAAGCCATCTCGATCGTATGCTCGGATAAGGCTGAAGCAGCAAAGGATGATATCATTGGCAACACATGAGACGAAGATTGATCCATTGCACTACGTTTCGTCTTAACACGTAAATCCCTATGATCCTGAGTGGCAGGGAGATCCTTACAAGGGTTGGATGCTTGTTAAGTCTTGGCTACGGGATTCATGTTCGGAAGCATCCGGTCCATGGCTGGCGCTCTGAGCGTCAAACTTTTTATGGAACAGTTGAATGATACAAGATGAGGACGCGCAATCTACATTATTATGACTGAGGTTGAATCCATGGCAAGGCCTCGCATCCCGGGAACGCTGTTCATATCTGCTGAGGCCTCACCAGGCTCATCTCGTAAGAGAAAGCTGCTACTAGCCATAATATTAATTGAAATTTGACTTTAAGCAGACGGTAAAGCTTATACTTACATGGCATGGCCCCTCAACAGGGGGAAATCTAAACGCCACTCATGTCGGTCATTCAGGCATCATTTTTGAGCCTCAAAAGTGACATATTGAGTTTAGGTAGGGTCATCATGTACGATGCCTTGGTCTAGTTACGGAGTAAATATGGTCGTATAGTCTAGTTATTAACCGAAAGACGAATTTATTCTCCCGTTCGGGACTCGACCATCTGGTGTCGAGTAGATTAAAGATGCATGGATTCTCTCAACCTGGTTTCATATCAAGGTTCCTTAATACTGTCTCTTGGCTTTCAGTTAGATGAATCCCATGACCACTGCCACGGAAAGGTTTAGCCTTTTTCATGGGATGAAAATGGGGTAATGAACCAAAGTTTATAAGGCACGCTGATGAAAGACAGGAAGTGTCCCCTAAGTTGACGCCCAATCTGCCAATTTATTGCAGCGGGGTAGAATGGCCTTAACGTTCATCTTGTTTACCTTGGTAATAGTAAAGAATACATACTACCAAGGAAGATATTGTTTGTATCCACAGCTTGACTGGCCTACGAGTTGGGTTGTCATTGGGTTGCTAGGACTCATTGCAGTACATACCTACAGTGGTAGGTACTAGAACTAAATCGTGGGTCACCGAGTCGGATTTTTCGTCTTCTCGAGAGCCAGTTTTATCACTTTCTCGGGTGTGGTAGCTCGTTTCAGCCTCGTACGCCGGCATGATACTTACATACCTAGATACTTTAGTAGGTAGATATTTACAGGCTGTATGTAAGTAAGTAAGCCCACGTACGTAACCCAAGACGCGCAACACCCGATTTAAATAGGATCCAACGACTTTGGTTGGGCTGTCCAGTTTATGGAGTTGGCCAGTAGAAAGTCACTATGCTACTACTGTAGCATCACTTAGCACCCATCCATAAACAACTACCTACGTACATCCGCAGGCCCACCAACTACTTACCTACCTAGGTACCTAGACAACTAGACTAGGTAGTTAAGGTGTCGTGCCTGTGCCTGTGCCTGTGCCTGGATCAGAATCTGCCCGAGCATCCATCATCAGGTGTATAGATTGGTGAGGTAGGTGGATGCTATTGAATGCCACCACTGCTGAATTCCCCTCGCGGTTGAACCCCTGGTAGGAGAACGCCAACGCTTTGTCTTTGTTCGTCCCTTGTTCCTGGTCTTTCGTGCAACGTTCCACATCCTGTCCCTTGCTTCTTTGGGATCTTTCAAGCTCTGAGACATCATCGGCTGCACACTCGAGAATGCTGGTACACTGACCTGCCTTGTTTGTAGGTAGCTCTACTCTGATACTTGACAACACTATACGTAGCTTAGACCTACGAATAGAGGCGCCCCGCCCGCCGCATGTGTGGCATCAACAGAAAGCGGTCAGCAGCACAAACTGCTATCCAGTCAATTGGGAACAACTTTCGGGGCCACCGACTGTTGTGTAGCCAGATCTGATTTGCTCTGGGCCTTTGGGGGCTTTGTTTCGGATATTATGGCACATATCACCGGCATTAGCATTGGCCTCAAGGTATCAGAAAAGTTGGCCGCTGAAAATAATAAAGACGACATTAGTAAGTTAGGTAGTTTCTGCCTCCTTGACCAGACTCTTGGGCTATTTATTTTTTGTACCCCGAAGCTTAGGGGTCGGTCATCTTTTCTGTTGCCCACTAGATTGGCCCTATCATCGGATATTGATTGATTCCGTGATAGTACATATGTAGCGTTGTTAATACACCGCACCGCACCGCACCGTGGTGTACAGCGCAGAGCACAGCGGGGATATGTTAGTAGGTAGGGCGGCCGATTCGAGGCCACGAAACTTTTCCTTTATCAGGTATTTTTGAAGACGGCGTGCCAAACTGAGCTTTATTCTTCTTCCAATCTATAAAATTTCGCTTTGTTCTATATCCGTTTAACTCTTCCTTAATAAGTTACCCCATGCTTTGAGTGTCTGGCACCCCTGACATTTGTAACTCAACGCTCCGCTACCTCTACCAAGGTAATATACAACAGCACCTCAGTCCATACCTACTAGGTAGCCCACCAACCGTACCAGGACCAGGACCAGTACCAACGCCAACACTGCGAACGGAACGTCAAACGCGCCCACCTCATTCTCTACTCCTCCGGCGGGCCTCCGATTATCAAATTTCCCGACTCCATTCCTCGCTACACTGTTAGACTGTCAAACTGCCTATCTGTGACTTCTTTTGCTCCTTCTTCCAAGCCTGTCCTTTCCGGCTGGATTTACCGTCACCTCTGACCCGCAACAAGATCGGCTCAGAGCAAAACAGAACGCCTATCTGTCCACCCATTCCATCCACAGCAGACCACTCCCTCCCTCCCCCTGGCCCGCAGTTTGGAACCCCCTCCCGTTTCGCC